>WEIV01027115.1:13809-29777 GCA_013390005.1 Calyptomena viridis | reverse complement strand
AGACTTTCGAAAGACTGGTTTCAGGTAGCGTTCACTTGTTTAGCCCCATACAGTATCAAGGAATTTCCCACATAAGACAAGGAGGATGAGGTTAGCATTCTTTCCCAACATCATCCAATTTCCACATGCTTTCAACAGAAGGCACATTCACCACTGCAGAACAGCCTCAATGGCTTTGTAAGCCTCAGTTAACTACTTAAGTATGAGTGGAAATGTGAACAGCAGTACAGTGCAGGCTTTATAGAATTGCTGCCCTGAGAGCCAAGGGACTTCGCAAGCCTACTGAAATATGGAGACTTATTCTGTTAACTTACTGACCTGTGAACAAGGGGCAAAGACTACAATTATTTAGAAATTCCATATTTTTAGTCTTTTATCTATACAACACACGTGCAGTTTGTGGTTCTATCTTCATTAACTAAAAAAAAAAGAAAAAAAAAGACTATGTCTTAATCCTTCATTTCTCCTCATTGCATGGTTTTTATTTCTTTAAAAATCTGTAATTCTGTATTTTATGACATAAACTGTAAAATTATGATGTGCACTCTATTATCCATGTCATCTTATCCAGATTGGATAAATTCATGTCTGTGCTCATTAATACGACAAGCTTACACTTTGCATTTACGCCTCTTTCAATTTAACTACATTATTTCCTCAATCATTTTAAGTACACATACATTATTGCCATTTTGTTCATGTTGCTAAGATACCAGGCTTATAAATTCTTCCAGTCCCACAGACTTAAAACACAAACTCTATTTTTCATCAGGGCTCCTGATTTTGCCAGGGTTCACCTGTTAAAGCACAGAGCAAAATCTAAGGGCTCTGCATTCACATCATGCTCTGGAGGGTCTGCAGTGCTGAGAAGCATCTTCAGTTACTGGGATGGTCCTGCCCTTCCTCACAGGGTGAGACAGATTCTGTATTATGAATTCATCTGCACTTAGGCTGAACAAAACAAAAATAGGGCTAAAGGATGAGAGTATTTAGGTAATAGTAATGATTCAACAAGCAGACCAACCAAACAGTTGATGCTAACTGAGTAAAAGAGGATTACACAAAGGATACATGTATGGAAATCCTAGTTTGGTCTTGTCAGTGAGATATGCTGAATGAAAAACACAAAAGAAAAACCACTTGACACATTTGGACAGCTAAGGAATGAGAAACATGGACGTTCACTTTCTGTGTGCAAGTTTATTTGAAACTTGCCTGGAAGTGTGTTCTTACCACCACCTTAAAAAGAAAATTAACACCAAATTCTGGTCCACTAGTAAGATATTTACTATGATTTACTGTACAGTAAAACCTTTTCTGTGTATAGACACACAAAAATCATCATTCACTTACATGAAATAATAGGGCTTATTACTATTGCTGCCTCTTACCAAGAGTCCAGAATTGGGGCAAGCAGGTAAGTCATAAACAAAAAATTAAATTCCAGGAAAGAAAATACATTCATACTTATGTACCAATGCACATTCTGATACTTCAGTGTTACAATGAGATAGGAGCTGCTGGCACATGCAACAAAACAACCACCTCATCTGTTTGGACTCAATTTATGAATCTGATTTCACAAGTAAAGGGCAGAATACTGGCTCTGAAACTATTTATTTCACTGCAAACTTATTTCTCCTTTATGTTTGAAGTGATGGAAATTATTTTAATAAACAATAACCAGAGTAGATTCAGACTTTCAGTACAGGTTGTAAATATTATGTTAGACAAGCAAGGCACTTACTTTATTAAAAGTGCCAGATACTCAGAAAAAAAAGAATTACATAGAAGCCAGAGGTTCACCTAATAATTTCCTAACTTTTAAGAGCTGGACTTCAGCATGTTGGTCTTCTCCAAGTAATATGCTAGAAGGAAATTTTATGTCAATTGAAGGTGTCCTGGCTTGTGACACCTGTATTGGTATACAAGTTAAAGAACTTCAAGACATATTCAAGACATATCTAATTAGACAGAAGGCCTACAGGAGGGGATGCTTTTAATGCTATGGCACAACTATCTAGTACAATGCCAGCATTCAACTGGTAAGTGTAGCAAAGGGAAAACATGTGAAGGAAGAGACACTGCAGGGAAGGAAGACAACAGAACATTAATGGAGAGGAAAAGGTGCTGAAAAAAGAGGTTGACTTTGATTTTAAACTAATAAGAGGAAGTGATCAGAGTATATATTTAACCAAGTTTACTATCTTACACAGAAATTACTTTCTTTCCCTCCTTCAGTTCACCTCTTTGACTATTGCTATAATGTTAATTATATTATATTGCTAAGAATGCTAATGCTCTCACTCCATGAACTACTTTCTTAAACTAAAAAGTGGAAGAGATTCTCAGTTCTTCTTTATATTATTTTAGTGCTTTTATAGTGTTCACAGTAGGAAGTTTTCTTTGCAACTTTTTACCTAGTGAAAAGTTGAGCTCATATGGTGTTTTCTGTTGCTTCTAACAACAGAAACTACTACTACTTAACTACTTGAACTCTCTGTTTCACAGAACTGAAGCTGAATGAAGCACAGATTTATCTCTAGAAGTAACAATTAAAACAGACTGTTAATTTTTTCATCAAAGAAATATTGAAGACAATGAGACTTCCAAAATCCTGCTGCAAAATAGCCATCCTTCTACTTGACAGCAAGTTTGTAATTTGTCAGAAACATGTTGACTTCTGATATGAGTCAGAAATTATCTCATACAATGTAATTGTCAGGCAAGCACACAGAAACGTGTTCAGTCAACTTCAGGTTTAAAGCATTTCTCTGAAGGGCAGATTAGCTAAACAGGAAAGGATTAGGTTTGGTTATTTAAAAAACAAAACAAAACAAAAACTATCACCACCATCAATAAAACCCCAAACCCCAACCCATAAAAATACAACCCAGAGGAACTGTTAAGCAGAAATTAACTTACCAATTGATGCATCACCATCCAAGAGATTGTCATCTTCAGAGGTCTGAAAATCCATAATTACACCTGCTCCATCTAAAAGCTCCTCATCGCTGCTTGCACTGGTTATACTGTTGTAACTGTTTCGATAGTAGCCTCTATGAAACAGCTGCTCAGACTCCATTTAGCTGCTTTAGAACCTATATATAAAAAAAAAGTTACTTTCTATTTGAATATTCAAAAAATACTAAGAAGTTTATATCAAATAAAACAAGAATATTTCAAGCTTTGAGGAAAAAATTGCTAAGGTCACAATACTGTAAGTTACAAAAAGACAGCGGTAATACAGCACATTTTGCACAAATCTTTAAGTGATTTTTAACCGGATGATGCTTCCTCAGGCCCATGTACTAATGAAGTTACAAGGAGTGCAGCATGCACTAGCAGACCCCAATTAATCTGATTCAAATATTAGCAGTTAACAGAGAGAATTTCATTGAAGCCTTATATAAATCCACAGCTTGTCCACACTTTAAATACTTTGCATAGTGCCAAAAGTCCAAAAGGATTGTACAGAAGAGTTGAAACAGATTATAGAAGATCACGATGATGATGAAGAACAAAACGGTTTTCTTCTAAAGGGCAACAAAATGTATCAGGACTCTTCAGTCTGGAAAAGATGCAATGTGGAAGATGACACAACAGATGTCAGCAGAATCACAAATGGTGTGAAGAAAGTGAAGAGCTCAGTTGTTTTTCAGGAGTCCCTACATGTCATAAGGATAAAGGTGAGGTGACAAGCAGAAAAAAAAGGTGCTGATCCTTCGCACATCAGTAGGGAAGTGGCTGAATTCTTTGCCACTTTGCAGAAGAATGTAACAGTTCATAAAGCAGCCAGACAAATTCACAGAACAACAACAATAAAAACCAACATCAAAAGAGATGTCACGACACCCCTAGTGGAAATGCTGGAGGCTTGGAAAGCATTCTGGAGATATGCATATGCTTATTTCTCTTCTTATACTTTTCCCTAAAGATCTGCTACTGGGCAAGACAGATCTGTTTGACTTCACTCATTCTCATTTCTTTAAAAAAATATTTAGTATTTAAAACATTCTCCCTCATCAAATAAATTTCTTCCATTCATCTCCATTTTTTTTCAAATAAATCAGATCACAATTTATAATTTAATCAGAAGCTAACACTTGAAACTGTTCAAAAGATACTAACTTTTGAACACACAGTTATTTTTGGCATTCCAAAAAAAATGGCATCTACAAAGACTATGCCTCCCAAAAGGTCGGAACACAAACAGTCTGACTATTTCATTATTGTGCTCACAGAAAGCCCTGTTAATACCACTTTGCAAGTACTGTCGGGGAATTATCATAAATGGAAGCCACACAGCACAGCTGAAATGAGAAACTGGGACTTCCTAGAACCGTTTCCAGTCACTACATCATTTGTTGCCTTTCTCCACACATTTCATGCATCAAAATCATATTGTAGACTCCCATCTGCCTCTTGCTGAAGTGAAATCTTTATTCTATGTTCCTATGACTTTTCCTACATTCTGATGAAGTTTGCAAGGAGAGACAACACTCTCCTGTCTTATCCATAAAAGTAGCACTAGAAGATAAGAAGGACAAGGCACAAAAACCCGCCCTGTAACACAATGTAAGGTTTGTCTATGGTGTTCTTTTCCTATCGCAGGCCTGACTTCTTTTCATTCGTTCCTTTTTCCCGACTTATTCAGTAATCTTTACTACAAAGCAGAAAACAATTAAGAAGGAGGAGAAAGACCACCATGCAGTCAGAAATCACAAAAAGTTGTTTGTAAATTTATCAAAGTGACCAAGAGGTAGCAAATGTAGATTCCAAAAGTTCTACTTTCCACTACTTTTTTGTCAAGCCCAGGCCCCCAAAATTAAAACTCTAATTGCTCTAAGAACTCCTGAAGATCCTTACTGTGAGCATACCAAAGTGAAAGTATCTCTCTTGTAAACCACAGACAGAAACACAATTACCAAAAGTAATTACCGACCTCGGGGGGGGAAATGATTCTATAGCATTAACTGATGCAAATTAAGGCAGCATGAGTAGCAGGTTCTCTTACTAACCATTTGCTATTGTGTTGGATCCATACGAGGGGCATGGCTAAAGTCTGCTTAGTCTTTTAAGCACTGCACCAAGATTAGAAGCCAGATATAGATTTTTCATCTAATAAGAACATTTTCCTGTAATATTCTCAGCAGAAATATTTATTACAGTATAAAGATGTGACATCGTAAATGTATCTTTTAAAAAAGATTGATTTTATTTATATAAAACTCCACAGCTTCATTCATTTTACTACAAACCTGCTATTCAGAATAAGAGAAATAACTCTCCCCTTGGATAAACGCCTCCCTCGTTAAGCAGCAAAGCAGTGGATTGCAGATACTAAATCTTACAATAATTGAGAAAATGCGTTCAGACTGGGTGTGAAGAAAGATAACATGCAGGTACCCCCAAAAACACCAGGAATGGAAGTATTCAGGAAAATTTATTTTCAAAGGCAAGAATACTAAAACTAAAGAACATTAAACCTAACAGTGTCAAAAACACTGAGCCTGGGGAAAAGATACACCCCCTGTTCTTCTCAGGGCTTTTATCCTCCTTGGCCCCACTGCTGTGGGGGGCCTTCAAACATTTTATAATGTCAGACTCATTTCACAGATTCCCTGCCCTACCCAAACAGGCACTAAAGGGGGAAAAACTGAAGTTACTTAAAAGAAATTGCAAATGGGGTAAAAAGGCACTGGTTAAAAGCTAGTCAAACTCAGTCTCCTGAAAAACCAAACAAAAAATTCTAGACCAGGCTACCAACAAATTCCAGTTACAGTAAATATTTAAGCAATAAATCTTTTTTTCAACCTAAACTACTGTAAAAATCCAAGAGGAATTACAAAGGATTATTAAGAATGTTGAAGATACTATCTTTAACTTATTTCTACAAAGCACCAGTTTTGATCCAGAATCTAGTCCTGATAGCTTAGAAAGCAGGCTCACAAATGCTTCAGATTATCTTTGAGAAAAACCCCCGAAATATTGAAGCAAGGCACTGTAAGAATAACAAAAAAAAGAAAATACAAGCAATATTCAGGAAGCTCTTGGAACAGAAAAGGAACTTGACTCAACTCACATATCCAAGCCTTTGATGAAAAACCTATAAAGCCAAAGAGGTGCAACTAACCCATCATGCTTCTATTACTAAGGTATTTCCAGGATGTCCTAGCCCAAAATGCTGCTACAAAAGCAGGTTAACAGAGAAGCCTCTGGCACTAAAAGTATTCAACAACAACAACAAAACAACCGAATACAACAACACAACCAAACAAAAAAGCTCAAACCAAATCCACCACCAAAAAACCCAATGCAAATCAAAGAACAGAGATAAAACATATCTTACCTGTTACATACATATAGAGAGAAGAAAGTAATGAGGATACAGGTACAGCAAATTGTGAAAAATCTAATTAAATACAGTGCAGGCAGGAACTAAAATAGTAAAGGAGAGCTGTGGAGAAACAGCTACATTAACAGTAGGAAAGGCATATAAGGCTACTGCAGTTTTCTGCCCAGCCTAGTACCACAGACACTTTTCTGCTCTTCAACATCAGACATCCTCCTCTTCCTTCAAGGCCTACAATTAAAAGGTCAAGCAGAGAAGCAAGTCAGCTGAGGGAACCACTTCCCATGCAGAGACACATCCCTGGAAAAGACAGAGTAGGCCAGAAAGGAGTCTGATTTATAGGACATTTGTTGTCAGGTGACTCAAGGAACCAGTAAATCTCCAGGATGTGCTGTGATCCCATAAACACTTTTCTGTGTCTCAAAGGGATGGCTGGGAAAAAAGGCATCTTAAGCTTGTTATTTCTGCAGAAGTGGGATGGGGTGAAAACTTAAAAGTACTCTTACGGAATCCAGATAATAAATTTGCTTTTAAATAGATCAAAGTTAAAAGCAACTATATAACCCCCAACAACAGCAAAAACCCAACAAACACCATCAACACAAAAAAACCACAAAGCAATAAAAAACCAAAATGATTGATCTTGTTAACAGAAGAGCTCTTTCCCAAACTGAGAAGAACCATGATTAATCCAAAAATCAGTGTAATATTCAATTTTTCTGTTTAGTACTGAAAACTAAGGGCCAAAAGGCAGTTATCTGTCCCCTCCCTCACACATACCTTCCTGCAAACCCTGCACAAGGACAGCACCTAAGTGAGAAATGCTATGCACCCATAAAGCAAACAGAGATGAAATTACAATTTTAATACAATCTTTACACATAAGAATGCATTCTACAATTGAGAAAATGAAGTGATAGGAATGGAGAAGTAGTTTACTGAATTTTTTTGAAAATAATATAGATTTGAAAATGTTTTAACTCTTAAGAAGCTTCAAAAGTGATTGTTATAAAATAGTCAGAAATTCTATATACATCATCTTAAGAATCCAACCACTGTATACTTTAGGAACAGATAAATAAGTAATATGACAGAAACATTTCCTACACTCAGATTAAAATTTTAACATGTATCCCATGTATCGGGATATGTCAGAACACCTGCCCAAAAAATTGAAGCAGTCAAGAACAGCTTTGATCTCTTAATTCCAAACCTCTCATATTACATTAAAAGACTGCAGTATCATATTTTTTATTTTGTAAATAAATCTGCCCTTCAGAAAGAAATTTTGAAATCTGAAATTACAAGAATTTTACAATCATTATAAAACAAAGGCTGTGTTGTGGCCGCTCTTCCTCTTTAATATCACCACACTGAAAATTACATTTCCCTTTTCACCGCAGACTCAGCACATCTCACCTTCATTTATTTATTTTGCCTGTGACATAAAAATATTTAAGCAGGATGAGAACATCACTCATCTTTCAAACTCCAGGTTTGGAAAAGGGTGAATGAATTATGAGGAATTTCTCACTGCAATTTTTAGATCACTAGCAGACTATTTCTTCGTAAAAATGCTCAAAAATATCTTAACACTTCAAATTAAATATAGAAGGAAAGATGAACAAAATAGCAGATTTCCTGAACTTTTTCAAGTCAGCTTAGACCACAAAAATTCTTAAGTACACTCAAGACTCCAAAGTGTTAAAATGTAGGGAATGCATATGCTAACCTTTACAGAAATACATACACAGATAATTCTCTGCAGCACTAAAAAAAACCCCATTGGAAACTAACTTTTTCTCTTTACTGTGAGGGTGGTGAGGCACTGGAACAGGCTGCTCAGAGAAGCTGTGGATGCCCCATCCTTAGAAGTGTTCAAGGCCAGGTTGGATGGGGCTCTGGTCTAGTGTGAGGTGTCCCTGCTCACGGCAGGAAGGTTTGAACTAGGTGATCTTTAAGATCTCTTCAAACCTAAACCTTTCTGTGAAGATTCTATTACTGATGTCAGGAGAACTCTTCAGTAAGAAAAGATCTTGGCCAATTTTCAGGCCATCTTTAGGAAAATAAAGTCATGAAGGAGCACTGCTGGTTAACTAAAGCTACTTGAGTTTAAAAACCAAAAAATCTATTTGTGTTTATGTTGTAGGTTCCTATGTTCTGTTGGAATAGAAAATAACAAAGTTTCCAAAGTTTCCAAAAATAGATGAAGCTTAGTCTAGTTTCCTTCACAGCTACTTCCAAAATAAAACTGACACTCAAATACTGATACTTACATACGAACAGAAACACAGAGATGAAACTACAAGAGAAGATAATGCTTGTAAAGCACAAACACAGTCTTAGCTTTAAAACTGCAACAAAAAAACAGTATTCACATCTACGTCCTACTGAATCTTGCCAGTCTTAGTTAAAAACACTTAACAGAACAACAGCCTGAAAAGTTTCTTCACTTCTATAATACACACCAATACACATATCACACTATATACCTGATCTTCACAAAAGCAGAGTCTATGACAAATACTCATTTTCATAGTACTTTTTATCTCCTCAGCTTAAAAAAAAAAAGAAAAAAACAACCCCCCCTACAACCTGATAGCCTAATTACATTATGAATAATAAACTCATGCTTCCAGTCATATGATGCCAAACATTAAAGGCATTGACTGTAGTTTGTATGAATTATTGAAAACCACTGCATTTTCACTCCCTAAAATGTCTTAACCAGTAGGTTTCTGGCTACCCAAAGTTGTGACAAATGAAGAATTGCACCCACTGGCACAAAGATACCAGCATACCTGATGGAAAGGATTGCTGCTTTCACATTCACTAAGTTACTAATGTGAATACTTTTTAATGGCATTCAACCAAAACTGGCTGGATTAGCAGAAAACTCCAATTTAAACTTACTAAACTAACCTCATTTATTGATACATTAGAAAAAACTGTGCTATCAGAGTTGCAGAGCAGTCTCCCACACAGGTACAGTAACAAGCAGCACCATGAGTGACAAAATTTTGAGGGGTTTTTAGTCAACAGTTAAAAAAAAAAAAAAGTTAAGAACATAATCCCTTAACGTGAACCTGAATTGAATATAAAAACAAATGTAACTCAAAAGCTTTAGCTTCATGGGCAAGTACTGATCCTTAGTCGAGACATGGTAAACAACTGTTTATGGCTGCCACTTTGAAGTAAGCTTAAAATACATATAACATATAGTATCAGCTGCTAAACTAATGGGTAACTACCTAGAGCTGCAAATATTCAGTCCAGGAAAGAAAAGTTGGAGAGTTCCCTTGGCAAAAAAAACTCTGGTGTCCCTTCCGTGATCATATTCAGATAAGAAAAACACTGCAATTTGTTAAGACAAGTGAAAGGTATAACCCATACCCTGCCTTTGAAGGGCAGGAACTATGACTAAAGTTTCCATTGTAGACAATGTAACTTTTGTCTGTTGATTCTTAGGTGACGATGTTCCTTTTCTGTTTGATGAAAAGACCCAGTGTCTCTTTACAGTTTATAATGGTTTTTGCTCCTTTTTAATGTGGACTTGTATTGCAGTCATCTGTGAATTATACAAACAATGGAGCAGAGCTCCACCACCAGAATGACCAGAAATCTCGTTATTCATGCTAACTTCCTTTTCAGAGAAATGTACTGAACAGTCCCTAGCTATGTGTACAGATTACTAAATTCAGGGTCACACCTAAATTGAGTATCTTTCAGTTTCATTCAAGTTCAATATAATTCAGGACTGTCAAACTAGAATCTGAAAAGGCACCACTATCCCTAGTTTAAGCATCTTCTCAGTTACAGCAGCTACCACAGCTTTTTAAGGTCCTTGCACTGATTTCAAACTTCTTTACAGACTCACTAAAGCCTCTGAGATCAAGGAAAAAATCCTATAGAGCTCTCCAAAACACAGTACAAGCACGGGACCACTACTTGTGAAATCGTGTGGGGACCCCTGGTGGTTCCTGGTCCTTACTCTCCCTACTAACGATTTTCCAGCTTCAAAGGAGTGAAGAGAACACCAGCTAAGGAGGAACACATCCATTGTACTCTGGTTAGAAGTGACAAGCCTTTGGTCACCAAAAACCAAAAAGGACTTGGCATTCTTCTTCATACGTGTAACTACAGAATCCCAGAAGATAAAGGGCTCACGTGTGTCTCAAACACTGACAGACAGACGGCTGTGGAGCCAGCCAAGATTGTTGGTACTAACATGCTGTGAGAAAGAACAAGACATGGCTGGAGAAGGGGGCCATGCAAAGACAAGGCAGCACTTTTCCAGGACAAACATTCTTGTTCCAGTTCCCAGATATAAGCACAACACAGTACTGTGCAAGTGCAGGAATGAGGCCAAGGTGTGGGCATGGACTGTAGGAGGGGATCAAGTCCACCAAAGCCCCCCAAAACTCTCTGATCTATTTCCAGAAAGGTCTGAAAAAACAAGACTGTGCACGATAGCTAATTAGCACAGAAAGCAAGAAACCTCTCTTCAGGGCAGGGAAACCTATCTATAAAAAGTTACCCCTGCCAAACCCAGGTGGCGCCCTCAGGACCGTGAACATCCCATCAGCTGGACCAGTGTTGGAACCAGGAGTAAGGATCTCTTTTTCTCTCCTTCTTTCTTCTTTTCTTTCATTCATCTCTTCCTTTTCACCCTACCCTTTCATCCAAAACCCACTGCCATGTTGTAGACAGTAGGTCAGGAACTAACATACCAACATGCCAAGTGTGTAATTTACTAATAAAACTTTCTGACTGTTTGCAGACCCTCCAACTTTTGTTGTTCCTTTTGACCATGAACATTCATGAATCTTGGGTGCTTCCTTCCCCCAAGTGTGAGACATCACAGTAACTGAGTGATAAACTGACAGATGCACTATGTAGAGCTATTTAAAATTCAAGGCCAGGAGCCTTGACAACAGGCTTGCCCTTTTTCTTGCTCTGGATTCTCTCAAGCAACAGTGTTGAGGCAGCAAGGTGAGGAAGGACTGAAGTGATCGTGATCAACACCTGGATCTGGCTCACAGCTGGACTACACAGATGTCACTTCGTTTTTTGTGGAAACAGCACATCCAACCATTACTGACTGCCATTCTGGTAATTTTCAAAGGATTAAATAAATCTATAAATCTGTTCAGAGACACCTGTGAACCTCTGATGTTAATAAATAATATTAATAGCTTGTTTCTGCTTTTTAATAAAAACAATGTTCTATCCAAAGGGAATTAGAAGTGAAGGTCTAATTCACAAATACCATCAAAAGCAAAATAGTTACTAAATCAAGCATGCTAGCAGTTCTGAATGCACAGCAAGTTTCCCTCCGAATATTCTTCTCACTAGCTGTAAAACCTAGTTGAGTGGTTGGCACGGGCAACTTCTAAAATTATAGGTACTTTGTCAGGGTCTACAAATGGTAGACAAGTTTCTGTCAGAAGAGTCTGTAAGGAAATTTACTGTTCAATAGTGGTATCAAGTTGAAAGCAAGACTCAGGGTGGGTATTTTATAAGGAAAAAAAGAAATTTGGTTTATGAGATTTTTAATACTACCAAAAAAAATCACCCATAGTTTACTAAAAGGCTTCTTAGCTAACAGTAAACAAGGTGGTCAGTTATCTTAAAAGTGTTATGTAACCAGAGAGATCAGGTCAGTTCACTAGGCTCATAGATCAAATGTATTAAAAATAATCCATGCTCTGGTATAAAATAATCAACATATTTTTTAAAATTTTTTAGAGAAGAATAAACATTGAGATTTTAGTAGCTGCGATAATGACATAAATGTTTAGTGCACAGACTGTTAGGTCTCCTCAAGTGTCTTAGAAGCTTTACTGCATAAGTTAAGAGAATATTCATGTCTCAGTACAAAATACAAGTACAAAATAGAAGAAAATTGGTAAGTCTGTAAGAGTAATAATAATTTAAAGTGTTTACGTATTCTTGTAGTTTTTTATATGAGAATAGAAGCTTTCTGGAAGGCAAGCAGCAAAAAGCCAAATAACAAAGAAAGCTTCAGTCTTCTTTCCTACAGATACTCACTTGGGAAATTTGTAGATTTCACTTTTCAAAATCAGAAAATGAGCACATTGGAAGCATACAGAGAACTGCATTTTCTTCCCAACACATACATGAGACAAATTAACAGCAGAAAACTCAGGGGAAAAGCTACAGCAGATATAGAACTGCAGATAACATCAAAATCCAACAAATTTGGCAGAGAACACTAATTTGGAGATAAAAGTGGAAGGAACTTAAACACAAACTTATCTTTCAGGAAAAAGAGTACTTGAATTTTAACTGTCAGGATGTCAAAATATTCAGTAACCTCAGTAACTCTATCTGGAATTTAAACAAAGTACTGAGTGAAATGCCATTTTTACTCTTTCAATTAGGAAATGTTTCTTCATTCTACTTCATTGCAGTATGAACATGCAAAATGCACGCTTGAGTACTTTCTCTTCTCAGAACTTCTTAGAAAAATTCATGAAAATATATCAAAAATAAGAAAAAAAATAATAACAAAGGTTATTTTTATCAAAGGCTCTGTGCTTCAGGATTAAACTTAATTCACTATTACTATTCCTCTTTACCCTCCCAGAGAGTGTACTCTTGTGACTAGAAAGCCTAAGGAAAATGTTTAACAAACAAAACAGTTGAATATCTAGAAAGCTTAAGGAGAAAATTACTGACTAGACTCTGTGCAAGTCATTAAAAATAACTGCTGGTACCCACTACGAAGTTACAAGTTCTCTTCTTTACTTTCATGTCCAGGAGTATATATTCAAGACTACTTACTACATAATACAAACTAATAAGTGTACTCCAGATATAAACAGATTTGCAACCATTTTAACAGCTTTTTCTAGAATCCTTTCTATTGTGCATGAAGCCTAGGAATTACTTTGTCAACTCTCTTCTCCGATAACAACAGATATTAACAGATCATTAAGTATAACCACTACCTGAACAATTAACATTTTTCAGTTTCTATCTTTTTAAAGCAAAGCACATGTCCCAGCAAACTTTTTTTTATCTGTTTACAACCCTCTTTCTTATCAGAATCCATTTAAATGAGTATTCTTTTGCCTAGACATTATTCTCTTGGATGATTTCATAAAAGCTTCCAAAATTCAAAACAAAGTTTCAAGTCAAACAACTGCAAAAATTTGTAATTGTCGAATTTCTAATATTCCAAGCACCTTCAGTTTCCAAAGCACGGCATGTAAACAAGGATGAAGTTCTCTGTTGCAGGGCCTCTTCATTCATGAGCACAGGTAAAAAGCTGGCCTGACACCTGAACAGCTTTAAGAAGTCAGCCAACACAGAACCTGCACTCTCAGGTTATGACATAAGGGAACGACTGACACAGGGAGGACAGAACTGGGAATTTGCTCTCTAAGCTCACAGGCGTTAAGTTGAAATCTTAGTTTCGGGAAAATAAGCAGGGAGGGTATGTAAGCAGTTCCATGTACACGATCACTGCCACTGCTGACAACCTTCAGAGGTTATTTGTTACTGCTGCTGTCAAGGGGCCAAAGCATGAAATTTAGGAATGCACGAATTAGTCTGAGATTTAGGAAATGAACTCAAACTTGAGCACATTGTTCTGGCACAAACGTCTTCAGCTACAGGGCTTCTATTCTACTTTTTTATTAGGACCACGTTAAAAATATCCCTACTGCCAAACTATAACAATACTTTTCCCTGAAAACTTGACTTGCACAGTAACACCTATCCACATGCAAAAGAAGTCACTTAAATAACGGCAGGAAAAAAATATCTGAATGTTCCTAGAATGCCTTTTGGCAATGGTTGTGAACTTGGAACAGCTGTCCTGGCTTTAGTGTTTACACTCAAGGAATGCAACTCTGCTGTTCAAACACCAAGGTAAGACATGTGTACAGAGACCCCAAAGCAAAACGGGGGTGGGGAAAAAAAGAAGCCAAACTGTATATTCTGTGAATAGAAGAACATATATTACACAGCTAGACCTGTGTGTTCATAGAATAACCAGAGTACAGTGGGTTCTCACTTGCAGATTTCTTAAACATCAGTTGAAAGTATGGACCACAGGGAGAACAGTGGTATAGTAACCACTCAGAGAGGATGCTGTAAAAATTTGGGCAAAAACAGCCTTGAGAATCATACAACAAGTAAAACACGTTTCCAGAAATATTACAATACACCTTCTGCATGACATCTGCTATTGTCAGGCAAAGAATTTTTAGGACTGATGTATCAATACTAAACAGAAGCAAGCAAGAAACAAGCTCCGTTTCTCTGGACACTAAATAAGTTTTATTTTCACAGGTGTTGCAGACAGATGCACAGTCATTGTGTCTCAAGCTGATTTTCAAGCTACCTGCAGTTTTCCCAGAGCAGAACTCTTTCCTCTTTTTGACAATTTTGAAGCAAGTTTACATCTGCTTGCCAACCAAAGAGACATCAAATTTAAAGCAGCTAGTCAGTGAAAGACTTATCTTAGAAAAAATGATAGTGACAGCTGGTGAGTTCTCTAGGGGCTTAAGGTATATTTCCAATTATGCACTTTTTCTTTTTAATATTACATTAAAGCCTATTGACATTTCCTTAAATAGAGAAACAGTATTGATAACTATCTGTTTTCAAACCTGTCATATCAACACATCTTTCATACAAATGTATCTGCAAAGAAGTAGCTCTGTTGCCAAGGGATACAGAACATAAATCCCTCGCAGGTCCGTCAAGAAGAAAAGCTTCTGAAAGCAAACAGCACCAATACACCTGATAATTTCTTTCACAAACTCTGCATCATAAACTTCAGAGGTCTTACATCCTCAAAAATGCGGTGCAAGTCCTGATACCCAAATGACTACCATTTACTGATACGTTTTCAAAAATATTTAAGCATCTATTTTAACATAGTTTACCACCAGAAACAATTTAAACTTGCTTGCAAGGCCTTCTTTAGTTTAGTGAAGTGTGACACAGCAAATTTACTATGCTACACTGAACATAGTTCACCATCAGCACATGATTTTCCATTGTCACACTTACAGCTGTTCATTTTAGGTGAGAATGGATACACACCTGTTTTACAGCTATTCCCACGCTTTTGGCTAAGGAAGGATTTTGAACAAGTAAGGAACACAACATGAAAGAATGCAGTCAGTATTCAGTTTTAACCTCGCTAACCTGCACTCCCATTTAATTAAGAGGCTCCAAGCAGAGCCCATTACCTCTCACCCTTGTGTAAGAGTGGCCCTACTAGCCAAACCCGTAAGCCAACACAAAGCAAGCAACTCAAGTGGGACAATCCTGCCCCCGCTGGTTACGTGGGGAGGAGACCCCGCACCCTTCACGGCACAGAGCCCCCCGCGTTCGCGGGTGCGAGCTGCGCGTTAGAAGGCCGGGATGGGGTGACAAGCCGTGTTTCGTGTGCAAACACGCGGGGCACTCCGAGTCACCCCGGCCCTTCGGGGAGGGGTCCGCGAGGAACCATCCCGTCGGTCCTTTCCCGCCCCCCGGCTGCGGGACGGAGCCACCTCGGCGGCGAGGAGGCAGCGGCCGCTCGGCGGGCGGGGGCTGCCCGCTGTCCTCCCCCTCCTCCTCTTCCCGCCGC
>WEIV01027112.1:0-77979 GCA_013390005.1 Calyptomena viridis | reverse complement strand
GACATCGGGTCCCAGCGGGGACCCCCGGGGAGGGGTGGCGTGGTGTGCCAGCGCTCCTGACGGCACCGGGCTGCTCCCGCGTTAAAATGATTCCAGGACTTTGTCCTGCGCTCCCTAGTTGTATCCCTGAAGTCTGAAGGTTTGGCGGGTCCAGTGGCCGCGCTCATCCCGTTTTGTCCAGTCTGACACGTTCTCCCCCTTGGCTGCCTCGACACATAACCCAAGCACCGAGCCTGGGAAGTTGTGTGAAGAGGGAGATGATGGCTGCAGATCCAAGATGGAGAAACATGGAAATGTGGGTGGGAAGCATATACACATATGTATATATATGTGTGTATGTATATACACACACCTACCGGAAAAGAGCTGCATTTCAAGGACCAAAATTACCAATAACACTTCTAGAAAATTGCTTAGAAGCAGCACTTAAATAGAAACATTTTTTTAAAAATCCCTGAGATTCTAAACAAATTGCTGAAAAGAAAAATTACACTCAGCTACATTCCATTAGCAGTGTGGAAGTGTGAATTTTCATCCTGTAGGGATGCAGTACTATGGAATTCAGAGAGATCTGTGTTCATGGTGATGTTTTAGCTGAGTTATGTTGGTTGGATGGGGCTGTAACTCCATGAGATCTTTCCTTTTTAATATATTGTGTAAAATCACAGTGAAGCATCTTGCCAAATATTCATCAAAAATGCAATAGACTGCAATAAATTGGGAGTTCTGGGCAATTGACCAGTTATGTCAATATTAGGGGAGATGAATCATCACCAAGGACTCTGAGATAAACTCGTAGTGAAACATTACTTTTAGTTAGTCATATATTATAGGTAGTGCCTACCTATAATATATGAACCATAAATAAACCAGAACCATAATAAAATTATAGTTTACCTCTCCTAATAAAACATTTCTCCACACTTCCACATTACTGTCTTCATACTCCCTGGAAGCAGATGAAACACATAACAGAGAACAGGTATTCTCCAAGGAACTTGCAATAGAAACATGTACATTTTAAAGATTTCTACTCCTTTGCACCACCCTTGTGCCACTTACTTCATGGAGGTTACTCCAGGTCTCCTGAATTAAGTGTGTGAGAGAAATGTTCTGCAACCAAACACACACAAAACACGCTCAGAAGAAGGAGACAGCAAACTTCAGAGACATTACTGTTAACAGTAATACTTGAAATAAGAGAGTTTCTAGAAAACAGTTTCCAGTCCTTCTTTGGTGGAAGTGAGGAGAAAGAAGCTCTACTTTTCTAAAACTCTTCAAATACCTGAATGTTCATGCACACACAGATAAAATCCAGAACACAGAACTGAGGAGAGGTCTCCTGGGGCTTCCAGTTTTCTGCCTTGTGACCAGAGATAACACATTCTACATCCTGCGTTGGTCCCCCCTAACATGGCAGATAAACAAACCAAACATCAATTTCAAATGAGCTGAACTGATTTGTCCCCTGCCCTAACTGGAAGACTGTCAGAGGCCCATCTTGCTTTCACTGTTGGGAAATTCCTTCAAATTTTTAGCCTGAATTTTACACATGGGTAGTCTATGCACATTTGCTCACATGCCAGCATTGCATTGCCCTTTGACTCGAATAGCCTTTTTTTTTCTTTTTTTTATCTCTAGAGCCTTTACCCCAAGGTGCTTAGAGGCAGCAATAATACTCCCTGTCAGGCTTTGTTTTCTCTCTTCATTAGACTAAACACGCTCCTTATTCTCCTTCGATGAGATAGTTCGAGTAGGGTAGGAACACCCAGTTCAGGTCATAGGAACAGCCTTGGGTCAGATCCCCTGTGGATGGACTGGTGCAGCTCCAGCTGTGGGTTTACACGGTGAGTGTGCCCAGCACAGACATGGTCCGTGGTGCAACTGCAGAGGTGTCTGGGCACTGAGCTCACCTCCCTCTCCAGGCTAACTCACCACTGCCAACAGCCTTGCTGATGGAGAGCTTTGTGCAATTAAAAACCAAAATAGCTAAACACCTGAGGGTGGGAAAACTGATGGATTTACGGCTGCCCTGTGACATTTGTTGAGGAGCAGGAGGGTGCAATGAGGCACTTGTGCCGTGGGGAGAATGAGACTACTCTGTTGCTCTTCATACTTCCCTGAATATGAAGGTGGCAGTTTCTGTAGTGACCTGGCACCTCCAAATGTTAGCTCTGCCCACCCTGGTTATTTTTGCTTTATGCAGGGAAGTGTGCTTGAGATCTCTAAGGATATGCATATTTAAATTGAACTTTCAGGCTTATGAGAAAACTATGCTGTTTTCCATTTCCCAGTAACTCATATATACTCTTAAATTCTCTTGGAATTGTGAATTTTGATAGGGATTAACTGCTGTTGTCAGACATGGGAACAGAGCTTATGAAATTGATGTTTGTCAGGAGGAAGTGGAAGGGCGAAATACACATTTCCATTTTCTAAAGTTGGACTGATGACAGCATTTGGAAGACAGGTAAAATGAAGCAGGATGGTTTACAATCTGCGGTTTTCCAACCGGAATCTGTCATTCCTGAGGAAGAGTTTTCTGATTACAGGAGTTGGCAACAAAAAATAAGGGGAAAAAAAGTAATTTATTGGAGATTACGATAAATCACTCCATACCAAAGCTCTTTTTACTGAATAAATAAATTATATACTCCCATCGAAGTGGCAGGAGGATGGCAGAAAGGTCTTGAAACCACAAGATGACTTTTGAGGACAATTTGAGTTACATCCAGAGTTATCAGACGTTAGTTCGCAGAGGCTGGGGCTGTTGTGATCACTGCCTACATTTGCTGGACAATTCAAGGATGACTTACTGGTTCTTTCTAATTTTTCTGAAATGTCTGCTGCAGTGGGATAGTAAACAGCCTTTGTAGACTCAGTTTTACCGTGAACTATAATCCAAGAGATTTTTAAATTCTGTCTAATGTGCAATGATTACCCAGTTTGAGTTTTGTTTTCAAGGGTATCATTGCAGAATAGTGTGACCTCATTAACTGGGAATTGTTTAATCCCCAGTCCCTGGCTACAGAAAAACTGACTGACAAGTCAGTTCTGGATCAAAAGCTGAGATGAGTGCTGAGAAATGCTAGTGTGGGAAAGATTATATTTATACTTTCTCTGCCATAAGTCATCATCAATAGTGCTGTTAAATGTTCATCTGTGTTCTAAGAAGGTATAAATCATTTTAGTGATTCCAGTTAACATGTGAAGGTGGGGAGGGAGCTTAGAAAACAAGAATTTAATGTCCTTCAACCCTGCAGAATGTTGGGGAGCTTACTCAGCTCTCTTCTTTAGTAGACTGTTTTTCTAGTAAGGGAGAATTTCCCTACAGATGATAAAGCAAGAAACTTATTTCAATGTCAAAATACTGAAGACAAAACATTTGCCATTGTACAAGTAATTCAAGGCCAGGAGATGGATGATCAAAGGGACCATGTCAAATAAAACAATATAATGATAATATAATTCTTTGTAAAGGGAAATTGAATGTTATCATATGGAAACTGTTCTCAAAATAACACTTAATTTTACCAGTAGGGATTAATTTCACTTTGTAAAATGCTAGGTATGCACTTGTATCCCTCATACATATTTGCAGTTACCACAGCTGTAGGAACAAATTGGATATGCATATAACAAGGTACTGAAATTTTATGCTGATTGCTGTTCCAGCTGTGAGCTTGAGCACAATGGTGTGTGTATGTTCCGTGCTAGTTGTGCTCATCTTGGTGCGTAAGGCCTTCAGTGTAGTAAAATATTTAAGATGGTCCTTATTCAGGGAAACTCTTAAGTTTAGATGTCTTTAGATTAAGAATACGACTAAGAACCATTCTTGACCTGGGAAGTTTCTATTATTCAATACCTGAAATAAAATTTAAAGGCTGCAAATTATATGTTATTTGTACCTACAGCTCCCCAAATAATTTTCAGCAAGGTTTGATCTGTATTTCTGATTCCAGAACCAATTCCATACAAGTAATATTGACGCTGCATGTTCTTCAGCAGTGCATTTCAAAGCACATTACAAATGTAAGTGTAAATATTTCCATAATACAGAGAGGGGAGAAAAGAGGCAAGTACCTACTTGGCTGCACATTAAACTCCTCTTAAGGTGATTGACACAAGTCAGGTCCCTGTGTTCTCAAAGTAGAGCACCAGGCTGTGAAACTTCCTTCTTGCTGAACTGGAGTCCTGTTCCAGGTTCCTGTGGGCAGAGGGGCTGGAAGTGAGCGCAGGATCCTGTTGTAAGGTTGAGTATCACGCTGACAGTGATAGTCACTTGCAGTACGTGGCCACTTGATTTTCAGTTTCTTGTAGAACTAACCTGTACTGTTTACAGCAAGGGAAGGCTTTCCTAAGCCATCAGCAGCAGTGTGGTGAGGAGATCCTTTGATTACACAAATGTTTCCAGTTGTGACATGCACAGGCTGAGTTATGTTAGCATTGCAGTTAAACAGCTGGGAGGTGCAGCTTCCTTAGCAAATTTTGGAATTTCTTCTCCAGCACAAACTTCTTGTTCCCATCACATATGAAGGAAACAATTTACAGAAGGGAACAGCAGCATTTCCATTGCAGTTCAAGGCAATGAGCAGCTGATACTGAGTTAACCATACAGCTGAAAGCCATGTGCAGAGGAAGCAAATTTGAGGAAAAGAAACCCCAGCTTTGTTACCTAGGTTGATTACAGGTCTAGGTTATACAATCTAGTGTCATATTAAATGCTGTATTAAAAATAAACCAGTATTTTACAGATTTTGCTTTTAATTTGTGTTGATACTATTTGCAAAGCCAGACCTTGTAATTGCCAGTAGACTCAGCAACCTCATACACTAATCCTCTTACTGTGTCTTCGTCTCTTCCATTTTAAGCTACATGTTTTGTTTGTTGTTTCTTTTTTAAAGAAAAAGAGTTTCATTGCCTGTTAAATATTAATGCACTAAAAAATTATCTTCCAGGACTTTATAAATCCTTCCTTGTAATTATTTCTTTTTATCTTTCATGCTCATATGGCACCTTAAGCCGTTTTTGTTTCAGAGCCCTACAACTCCTCAAGGTACAGTATTCATCACTACTGATAGAGATGGATTAATGTGGATTCATTAAGCTGCAGTCAACACAGTGACTTGAATGCGATGGTTTTACATAATGCCCCAGATAGCATGACTGGCTCATTTGAAGTGACCCAAGAGATTCCAACATTTTTGGTATCAGCTTTTCATTAGGTTAGTCATCTCCCATTAATTCCCTTGTAAATATCTTACAGGATGCTGCCTGTTGTTAAAAGGCTGTACATAAAGGCCTTTCCTGCGAAACGGAGGATGTGTTTCCACTATACAGCAGGTTTGGCAACAAAGTTGGCTTAGAAAGGTCGTGCCCCTGCTCACTTGTATTTGCCTCTTCTGCATGGTGTGTTGCTGCTCCAGTGTGCCAGCATGACTGGAGCAGCACTGCCAGACAGGTGATGGAAATGCCCTGCATTAAAATGAATTATGCCTGAAGAATCTCAGGTATCACTTTAATATAGTAACAAACTATCACATCCATGCATGTTATTTATCTGTGAATGATGTAAGCACTGAAGTGAGAATAGCATAGTGGAAACTAAACTCTCAAAATACGTGTTACTGATGATTTATCCTAATACTGAGTGCTATCAACAGCTGCAACTACAGTGATTTACGGGAAGTATAAACAAAGATGCGCATTATGCCCTTTGAAGGAGCTTTTTTATTTCTTCAACACCAAAGGTGTATCTTGTGAATAGTAAACACAGAAATCCTCCAAGGAAATTAACAAAATAAAGCCTTATACAATTAAAATACTGGCAGTTAATAACCTAGAAGTTAATACTAAAATAGCTCACTGTCACATCTGTGGCTCCCCAGGCAGCCCACTCAGAAGGGCTTTCAGCCAACCTGTAGGGAACATATCTGAGCTGTCTTTGATGAAAATTGCCAGAAGGAGTTAAATCTAGGAGAGGAGATTGGGGTTTTTTCATTAGCTACTCTAGTGACAAAATGCCCATTGACTTCTAGGCTGGCAGCCATGAACTTGTGTGCAGAATTGCTTTTGTGTGCCATGTCAGCAGCACTCAGCCTGGCTACCAGCAGTGCCTTGGCTTAAATCTCCACCTCTCCCTTGCACACTTGCTTGGCCATTTCAGCTGTGACTGCATAGTCACAGGGCTGTGACGCGCTGTTGCACGAGATTAAGAGAACCCTTTGTAATACACTGGAATGATGGGAATGAGCTCAGTATTCATGGGTGAGTCTAAACAAAACTTCCAGGAAAATAAGTCTATCATTTCACTGACAGGTCATATGACAGGTCAGTCACCCACTATGGGGGTCACTGTGAAGCCTTGCTCCGTGCTCTCTGCCAGTCTGTGCAAAAGCTGGCCTTGGACTGTCAGGAAGGGAAGACACAGGAAAGGGGTAACAGATAATATTTTAACATCCAGATTTTGCTGAGGTGAAAACCTGCATCGTTACCTTTGCAGATGTTGATCAGGATACAGCAAACTACAGTCAGTCATGTGTATTTATTTTGTGTTCAAACTCTTTCAGAGGCAGAATCATCCTGCTCTTGGCTTTCCAAAGGTGTCCTTTGTTGTTTTCTAAGTGCCAAGGACAAATCCGAATGCTCTGTGAGACTCTACCTGCTCTGATCAGAGCAAGGATAAACCAGATTCTCCAAGCTGATGTAAATTCTCATTGCTAGAGTACAATAAGCTCTTAGGTTTCCCAAGCCTGTACATGCCCAGGCACTGTCACTGGTAGCATGTTCTCCAGGTTATTCAGTGCCCATGACCTACCAATTACACAGATCAAGACATGCCTTGAGGTTGAATTTTCATCACTTTCTTGATAAGACAGGCAATGAACATGTGTAAACCCATCGGTGTCCCCCATGCAGTTGGGCAATGCTGTGCTTTGAAAGTGAGATGGATTTTTAGGAACCTTGTTTCTGCAAATAGATACTGATAACCTGTTTTCATAATGTTATCACAACTGTCACCTTCCAGCAACCTGGCACGTTTTTTTGCCACACCAAACATCTGTCCCACACCAGCAGTGGGTCTACAATTACATACTGTCAGGAACCAAAGCTTTTGAGCATTCATTTTTGAACAAAGGTGTTGCCTGGGGCACTCAGTGAAGAGTTTTCTTGCAGAGCTGAAGAGGCAGAGGGATGGAGCTGCCTTGGTACCCTGGCTGTGAGCAATCAGGCTTCTGAAAGAACCCCAAGAGCAGTGGTGTTTTCTCCCTGCAGTTGGTCTATAGCACAGCACACAAAACCTAGCCATAGAGCTCCTCTCCACAGCATTTGCAGACTGGCTGCTGGCCAGGGCTCACATCCATTATGGCTTAGCACAGCTGGGCTGCATGGATTTCAGTGCAATAGCCAAATATTTTGTGTCCTACCATTCCTGGCTGTCCTTTTATATTTTCTCTGTATCAGATGCCACGGTGTACAAGGAACTTGCAGTAGATTCTTAGGCGACTGGTGGAAACCCATTTACCACATCGTTCCCCCACATGGTGGCATTGCTTGCAAAAAGTATCTGTTCACTCCCAGTGTGTGATGCTTTGTTTTCAGGTGCTTTAGCCAGAGTTCTGCTGCCTTGAGGGAGCATTTACCATCAGGCAGGCCTGCTCTTCATCACCTACTCTGAGAATGAGTGCTCTTCTAAATCAGACGGACCATGTAGCTCTCCAAGACCAGCAACCAGATTCATGAGCTCTCAGGGAAGCTGTGTAGTGGCAGCTAGAAAGGTTTTGATGACTCTTCTTCTGTCATCTGTGGTGCGGACCGGCTGTCAAAGGAAGTGGTCACATTGCTCTGGAGTCACCATGGAGTGATGGAGGTCAGGCAGGCACAAATGCAGGCTGGTCCAAGTGTAGCCCTGAAGGGATGCATGGACTGAAGAAAGCCAAGGAACTCGGAAAGCCTGTAAACAAGGCTTCCAATGAACACACCTCACTACAGAGAGGAAGTCTTGATAGGTAAGGTGCATTACAGTGGGTGACCTCTGGACCTCCTCTAGAGATCATCCTTCCCTGAGCGGGGCAAACGTCAAAGTGAGATCACACCACCCAGGGCCTTGTCATGCACAAAACCTAAGTGAAGCAAGACTTGACAGGCTGTAATTAGCAGCCTGAGTCACACAGCAAGGAATCAGTTGTCAATGTGGTCTCTGTTGAACGAGTGTAACGACAGATTGTCAAATACCCAACCAGCGGCTCTTTTTTGGCAAGAGTCTAGATACTGAAATGATTTGTAAATCATCTGCAGGATTTCCTACCTACATCTTTTCAGGAATAAAAGGGGATTAGAATACTGGTCCTGCTAGATAGTGTCCTGCTGCAAAGGGGTTATTGCCATACACTTCAAGGAAAGATGAAAGGAGAGTAATGGTAGATGGTGTGGGATAACCAGCCTCTGAAACCTTTTCCCAAAACTGCAGTAGTTGGATCTGGCTTTACTGCAGAAGCATGGGAGTGTAAATCCCTTCCACAGCTCTTGTTTATTTTTATGCATGTATTAGCAGTTCTCTTTCAACTCCTGCTAAGATTTTGGTTGTGATGATACTAGTAAGGAAGGGATTTGGCTGAGTAATTGCGTGCTGTGCAAAAAACCTATTTCCTTTTTATCAGTTTTAAATGTGTCCATTTTCAGCTTACTTGAATATTCCCTTGTGTTTATACTGTGGAAGGGAAACTAGCAGCATTATTTGAGAGTGGATTTGCTGGACAGGGGCTGAGATTGGTTTCCCAATTGGTTCCCTGGCTTCAAACCAGGGGAAATCACAACAGAGTAAAATAAGCAAATTAAGGGTTCTGGTTGATCAAACTCAATAGTTGTTTGCAACAAAAGGAAAGTCTTAGGAGACTTAGTCCTTACAACACACCCAAATTTTTTTCTCTGAACCACTTCACCCTTTTTTTTTTCAGGAATGATTCAATACAATATCTTATGATAAATTTATAAATTTCTAATTAAGCAAGCTATCAGAAGGTGTCCCTGTCCTTGGCAGGGAGGTTGGAACTAAGGGATCTTAAAGGTTTCTTCCAACCTAAACCATTCTGTGATTCTGTGACTAAAAATCAAGGCAAGAATCAAGCAAAAAGCAAGGAAACACCTTAACCGTAATGCTTTGTTCCAGCTGTAAAACAGTCACAAGAATATCCCTTGTTAAAGGGGCTAATTAAGTACATGATCCCTTTTTTCTTCTGGTAAAAGTCATGGGAAACCAACCCAAACAACTTCTTTGCTCAGTTTCGCTGAGGAAGTTCCTTCTTTGACAGGTGAAGGGTAATTGTGATAGCAGGCTGCTTCTGTTCCCAAATTCCCTAATGTGCTGGGGTCATGCCACTTGCTTGCACTCTGCTTTAACAAGGAATAACAACGCAGACAGAAGGGCTTATTTTTTGTGTCACTACATTTGAGCAGATGTTATAGGCTCAATTATCCTGGTGCTTCAGCTGTAACATTGCATTATTCTCTAAGCTCCATTTCTTTGGCTGAAATTGTTTTGTTGGAAGACATTGCTTTCCCTAAGCTGGTGCTTCTGCTCCCCCATTTAGTAGAGCCTGGCAGCTACCTCCAGTAAGCAAATTTATCATTTTGGATTGCTTCTGCACTGTAGCTACAAATCACATTGAATGTACAGCTGAACAAAACACATTTTATGATGTGGAGCATCTGCCCATTGTAAGAATATCCAGCATTTTGACATAGGTTCATTAGTCACCAGGAGTAAATGGATATATTATCAAGTTCTGCATACTTCAGTTAGTGTTCAAATAAACCACACTGGTGTAATGCAGGAATATTCTAGGTTCAGCATCCTCACAGTATAGGTGAGTATCTCCATATATAACAATGTTGTGAAACAGAAAGACACATCCCTCAACTCTTGAATCACAGCTTTGAAATGCAGCATGACAATTATTTCATTTCAAGGCCAATGGGTGATGAGCTCTGTCAGCATGGAGAGTAATTATAAGAAACAGGGATCACTTGACTCATCTTTTCTTCCTGCATTTGCCAAGTCTTTAAACATACCATTTTCACCATTTAAAGCCTACTCTGTTCATTTACTGCATCATCTTGTGTTAGAGTTACGTTTAGGAAGAGGGAATATACATTTTAATTTAAAGGTTTTTTTCTTTTTGAAAAAACAAAAACATTTTAAATGCTTTCTGAAGAGGAGATGTTATTTAGAATGAGTAAATGGAGATGAAAATAACTGAAAATAATGAGTCAAGCCAATGAAACTGACAGAGGAATTAACCGAATAGTAGCTCTAAGAAGGTAAATCACATGCTTAAAAAAGAATTGAATCATTTTCTTTTTAAAGTCCAGCTGGACACACAAATCCTTATCTCTGTCACCTAACATTTGCCACATTTACTTTATGAACATATATACTTTGCTTAGTAAAAAGGCAGAATCTTTCACTACAGTGTATAGCAAGATGTGGCAGCTTTACACTATTTCTGTTATTAAGTAGGGTTATAACAAGAGGGGGCTTGTTAAATTTTATTATTTTAGTAGCAAGATTCTCCAGAAAAAATACTGATAAACTTCCAACACTTTGAATGTCTGAACAGATTATCCAACAATTATGTATTAATTATTAATCACTCAGTGTTTCAGAAGCCACCCCGTGGCTCTCTAGTGCAGGAACTCTACTGCTTTTGCAACCTAATGATGTGATTTTCCCAGTTGAGGTGTTGCAGTGCTCAACCAGACGGAAGGCTAATGACATAGGGAGCAATAAAGTTATAGGGATGCTTAGGGTTATGCCTCACCTCACTTGGAGGAGGTTATGAAACAGTAACCTAAACAAATTCAGCAGGCAAACTACAGAAAACTAGTCAGATAGGAGATTATAGCTAGAATTAGAGTGGGCATGTGTTTTAAGTGGTCTGTCTAGGGATTGATGGAAATACCTGAAAATAAATGAATAGATAAGAAGATCTTTTTCTTGTGCATTCCCCAAGAACACCTTTTCTGGCTGCATGTGTAAGTGGCAAGCCTGAGAACAGTGATTTGCATTATCTGTACACATTCCTCACTGTACATGGTTACCACGCAGGAAAACAAGATTGATTCCTCATTCTCAAGCACATTCATTATGTCTGTGCAAATGAATGTAGGGCATATCCTGGCTGGATCAATATTTATGCAGCCTACTTTAGAAAGAGCAAGGGAGCTGCTTCAGAGCAGCAGGGGCTCTTGTGATTTCTTTTCCTACGGTTTCCTCTTTGCCTCATTTTCGGCAAAATTTGTTTGCATAATATTCCATGCTCACTGACAATTAAAGGGAGTTTTAAAGAAGGAAGCCCCACCTTGTCCCTCCAAAGGGCTGAACTGCTGCTGACAGCCGGAGGCAGCGCCGGTCACTGGGGAGCCGCTGAGGCAGAGGAAGAGGAAGGCAGAGGAAGGTGTGCGAAGGCAACAAGGGTGTAATGGATTTTACCCTGCCAGAGGACTTGTGCCACTCCCCGTGGGAAGGGGAGCTCCTTCTCCAGCTGGCGCTTCTGCCCCCTCCCTCCAGCCCTATCGAGCCGCTTGTCTTTGGCTTTGCACACTTCATTCCACTTGCAAAAGAGCAACAATTAATTATCTTAATTAAATCCAACTGCAAAATATAGAATGCTTTTTTTTTCATACTGCTAGTTCACCTCTTTCGTGCACACGTTCCCCATATTGCTTGTCACAGCTAATCTCTTTCATTCATTTTGAAACAGTGGGCAGGACAGGGAGGAGAACAGAACATAAATCAAAAGGCAGTAGCAAAACATTAAAAAGAGCCAAGCTCCCAGCAGTATGCCCACATTCTTGTTTAAAAGGATCCTCATAAACAACTGTTTTCTCACAGCACAGCTTTTATTTTCTTGATGCTTAGGAACAGGTGATTTCACCTGTGGACAGAAGGTGGCCTCTGTCAATAACCTTTACTTTTTATTCTGCCAATAACCTTTACTTTTTATTCTGCCATATTTACCAGAAATATCTTTTTTTTTTAACCTGACTTGAATAAACTCAAGAGTCTTCAAATGCCCCTGATGGTACAGGTTCCTGTATGTATGTCTTTAGAAATTAATTGGGAGAGGATTACCAATAACTTTACAGTACTAGTGTCTCCGATTCACTATGTCAATTTAATTTGCCATCCAATAAAATACACTTTACGTATGTCAAATACCTTCTGGAAGCTTTTTTTTTTTTGAAAGGAGTTCCACCATGATGTAAACATGACAAGCTCTAGGCTATTAAATCATCTTGATTTCCATGGCCATAGCACCAAAATGCAGCATTAGCAAATACAATATATTGCATGCCCCTTGTAAATAATTCAATTTTTTTGAGTAACTAACTAGGCAATAAGAACCCTGTCAGTTCTTTGTTGACAAAGTATCTTAGTTACTGAGTAACTATAGAGATCCTTCTCTTATACTTGATGTGCTTATTAAAATGCCTTTCATTAGCTGGCGAAAATGTTCAGGCTCAGAGTAATTCCTAGAATGTAGTTTGCTGTTTGCAGGGGCATACAAGTCAGAGCAGCACAGGCCAGCTATGCATCCACAGCTGAAAAACTCTTCAATTTCTTTCTTCTTCGAATCAGCCTCCTTAAAGCAAACTGGAACATAGAGGTGCCCTCCATATGAAGTTTCAAATTTCGTCAGCCTCAGGCAGGAGAAGAGACAATCACAGACATCATACAGCACAAGCTACAAATTTGTTTCTCTTAAAGTTACATCTCCTGGAGTTTCGTGATTAGGTAAGGACTTAAACGCTGTGTTTGCTTGTTCAGAAAGGGAGATGCATTTGAAAGTGTGTACAAAGCTTGCCCTAACAGCCCCAAACCCAAAAGGATACTTCTTTTGCTACCTCCTTCATCTGTAAGCAAATCTTGCTTCACAATCCCTGGCCTGTGTTGTTTTAGTACTTAAAGGTGCTGCTGTTCACGCTCAATAGATATTGACTCACTGGAGGATCTGACAGACACCCCAAAGCTGGGTATTTCTTATGGCCTGAAGAGCATGGACTAGTGCACTGCAGCGGGAGACATTTCCCACTTGGCATTCATGCTGTGCTCTGCATGGGTGATTTTTCTCTTATAAATGATGTGTAACATGCAGAATTTCAGTCTGAGCCTTGCTGCCCTGATCAGCTATAATTATTTCCCAGTGATCAATCCAAAACTGCCTTGCTGCCCCACAGGCAGAGAGCAGAGTAATTGCCTTCCACTTAGCAGTACCACATGTTGCAATACCTTACCTTCCCTTCTCTTTCCTTCCCTTCCACCAGCCTGCCCTGCTGTTCCCAGTACATCTCACTACTGTGCCTGCTGCCACTCACCCTCTTGCTATGGTTTGACAAGCTTTGTGTCACCCTCTCATAAATCTCTCTTTTCAGCTTATTTATGATGAGAATGGCATCATGGACACTTTCAAAAGTACTCAGAAGTCAAGATACGTGACATTTCCTGCCTCTCTCCTTTCTGTAAGACTGATGACCAGCTGGAAAAGGAAATAAATTTTCTTTAGCTCATTTAGTGCTTTTTCCTTTTATCACCAAGTCCCTATTTGATTATTTGCTCCAATATTTTCTAGGGCACTGAAATGAAGTTAGCTAGTTTTCTCCTTTGCCCCCAGTTTCAAAGACAGCCACCCTATTTGTCCTTCTTGATGAGTCACAGCTTGATTCATCATACATCAAGTCTTACAGACAACTAACTAACTACTTATGGCCCAGAGGTGTCATTACCCAGGTCTTCGAGTATCTGAGGTCAAAGTATCTCTGGCAATTTGCAAATAATTAACTTCTGCATGAACTCTTTCCTTATTAGAGTCACCTATGTTACCCTCTGGTGCCACTGGTATTTGTATTTTGCACCCACACACAACTGGCGTTTTGGGGAAGAAAAGTAGGAACTAAAGGGTACCAAACACTTCTCCCACAGAATGGAGAGTGATGAAAGCTTTCTCATTTCAGGGAGTAGAGAATATAGAATCATAGAATGTGATTCCTGATGTCACTTGAAGAGACAATCTTGGCTTATGCCTCGGCCCTTGTTTGCCCCTGCATGTTGGGGCAATGCTTTGTATGTGCTTCCTGTTAGCTCACCAGGTCTCCTTGGTCATTTCCTTCCCACGCTGAGGATGGAAGACACAATTGAAGAATAAAGGTGGAGCTTCTAGAGAGCAAATAAGTGGATCATGCCCTGGTACCTGTCACTGTGAGTAAACTCAAGCAGTAAATCATCAGGTTTCATGGAAACAGCGTGGCCCAGGCTTTGCTCATGGAGCCATCACAAGAGATAAGTGCATTTGCAGAGAGGCACAAACATGGCCATCACAGACTTGCATGTCCCACCCCAGCTTGCAGGACCAATGAGGCAGATTTCTTACAGTGCTCTTCACATTGAAAGGAGTCGTTTCAGAGTGAAAAACACTCTTTTACAGCATAAATCGTCTCTAAGGAAACTCAGTGTTCAGCCATACAATTAATGCCAGAGCTGTTCCACCAGTTTGAACTGGGGAGGAGGGACATCTCCCATGCAGCATAGGGAGAGGTGATGAGCGGGTAACAGGAGTGCCAATGTACAGGTATTTGGCATCGTCTTTGAAAAAGCCCAGTGGCTTCTCTCTGCCACTTACCTATCATTTCTTTCTTCTCTTTGGCTGGCCAAAAAAACACAAACCAATGAGCTGTGTTTTGTTAAAGTGGAGAAAAATGGCTCTTTGCTGATGGAGCTGCAGCTATGCATCCCCAGATGTGCCATGAGTGGCTCCACTCTGTAGACCTATGCTTGATTAAATTGAACCCTGGCTTACAAAATACTAGAGCAAGGTCTGTTGTAGGACCTCGTCAATATAACTATTGTTTATTTTTTATTGCTCCTTGTCTGTTTTCCCTGATTTTGATAAGGCCAAAGAGCACCTTGGCTCAGCAATCTCTGCTCTCAGCAGTACAAGGAGAACCATGCACCAACTGACCTTACTGAGGTGCCTGTCACATAAAACCCCTTCTGCCATCTGGAGTCCTGCCTGTACCCCCTTTTCTCTCTCCTTCATGAATATTTATGGTGGCAAAACTAGATATTGTCTGAATTAGTATGGAACTTTAAAATTTTGCAATGAGCAATTTCACATAAAATGAAGTTCCTTGGCAATTCTTCCATATATTTGTATCAATAAAATTCATGCATGTGCAGTTCCCAGGATGAAATAATGTGGGTTTTTTAGGAAGGGATAGAAGATTAGTGTGATTCTCCATACACCTTCATCCCCAGACTTTGCTTGTTTCCAGTGTACTGTAAAATGGTGATAGTGCCCTGCCACTCAATTTATATTTTCCTTTGCCTGTATATTGCTTTCCTGTTCCTGGGGTTGTCTGTTTTACCTTCCCTTTTTCTGTCTCTTTTTTAATCTCACATCTAAGATCATTGTTTTGTTGCGAGACAGTGTCTTCCTCAAAATACATCAATAATAGAGAAAAAATGGAGAAGCCAGTCAATGCTGCAGCAGGCAAAAGGACTAAAGTAGGTTAGGCAGTTAGCATTCATCAAATATTTAGTGAGTGATACAAGCAGAGGCCAGCTGTACAGGCTCTTGATATGTTTTCTCTTTGTGCAACTTGGTTAGTCCATTGCACAGGTCCCTGCAGAGCACCCCAGCTCTTACCCGTGGCCTTGACCTACATTTTGCATGGCATGTGTGCCTGTTTTTCCCCAAATGTCAAAGCCCAGTTTTGAAGAGGGCTTTGCTCCCATTTCAAGGTGCCTGCAGCCGCATTGCAAACAGAAACCCAGCATCTGGCCCCTGCTCATCTTCACTGTGACGTGGGCTGCTGCTGTAGGTAAATGTTCCTTACCTCTGAATGTAAAATGAAAAAGGTGTTTCCCCTTTTTCATTCAACCCTTTCCTTGTTCTATTGTTTTTCTTCTTATAGCAGACACTGCTCTGGCAGAAGCCAGCATTTCCCAGTGGTAAGATCAGCTGAGCCTGCATAGTTTTTCTAAACCGCAGAGCCAGACGGTTGGTTTTGGTTGGGTTTGTTATGTGTTGGGTTTTTTCCCCAAAAGCACCAGGAAACCTGCTAAGGAATTATCCTATAATGGTCAGGGAATGGGCTGTCAATTTGAAAAGGCTTTAAGATTCCCAGGGAGCTGAAACCAGCAAGCACTGTGCCATGCTAGGCTTTATCATGCCACCTCCAGTGTGCTGGGGACCTGCCATGGCTCTGCACCAGGGGCCACACAGTGCCCATGACCTGTGGGGCCTGGTTCCTTCTTACACTGGGCTGTGTTACAATGGAAAGACCTGTCCCTGTCCAGAACTCATAGATACAAGGACCTGGGACAAACCAACTGCTTTGCCTCATCCCTTAAAAACCACAGCACGCCCTTTCCACTGCCAGGCTTTTTTTCCTCCAGCATCCTACGTGTAGGTATATTGCTTTACTCAAAAGACTGCTTGCTGGGACATGGATTTCTCCTTCTTTACAGCAAGGCTGGGGCTCCCAACAGCTCCTGCAGTTTGTCTATGTGCCCTATTCTCCCTCGTTCAGCTGCCTGCCGGGAACTCGCACAACTTTTTGGCTTCTGCAGCCCAAACTCGAGGGGTCTTGCTTAATAGGTACCTGACGAGTGCGTGCCTTTGCTTTTATTTTTGTCTATCAGTGTCCCTCTGTACTGAGCTCTCTGCCAGAGGGCTCCCTGTGTGGAGAGCAGATTACAAAAACACGAAGCTGCGGGATAAGCAGCGAGGCACAGGCTCAGGAACGTGCTCCAAATTGCTAAAATTGCCTGATGAAGGTTAGACCAACAGCTCCAGGCACTTGGGAAGCATGTAACAAAAGTAGCACCTTTAGGCAAATATAACCCTAATTTCTTCACGTAATAATTAAAAGGGCAAATTTAGAAGAAAATATTAATCCCTGTCCATAGAAAACTTGCTTTTCTGTTTTACTCCAGACTAGAAGTATCAATGGAGTTAAATATTTATCGACGCTTGCACAAGCACAGCCAGAGCAAGAGAGCTGAGTAAAGGCAAACCTTTCCAAAAGAGAAGCCAGAGCATGCTGTCACTGGCAAGAAGTAGGGTTCAAAGGAAATGAAGATGAGTGAGATTGCAAAACTGGGTTGCCGACGCTTGCAAATCACTTGTAATGGGTCCAGAAATGACTTGTCTAGTGCTGTTGGTTTACCTTTTACCTACCACTAGGTATGCATCTCAACTCATTAAAAGGCTGCATGGAGACATATAATTTGTTTACAGCTTGTTATTTTCCATTATAATAACAATAGCATGATACAAGCAAAAGCAGGCTGGTGTTTTCGTGGTAGCATGCAAGCATGCCTTCTAAGGGCAGCTCATTGCTTGCCTGAAAGCCTGGTTGCAAAACACTGTTCAATCCTGTTAGGAGTAATGTTGGGAGCAGACTGGACAGCATGTGTCTTCCCTTTGCCACAGACAAACACACAGTTTAAACTTGTTTCCTTCCTAATTGCGGGTGAGTGAAACACAGGTGGTGTTCTTTCCATCTGGGTCATTTAGGGTTTGAAAAGAAAAAAATGAGAGAGCCAAGAAATTACAGGAGGAGAGGTTTTACCTTCTTCCACATACGGTGTACTAGTGCAAAAAGTGCTGCCTGAAAGTGGTTCTCTAACCTCTCTCTGTCCCAGCTGTAACACATGCCACTGTAGAACTTCTTTTGTAGCAGGAGCAATGCTTCCCACTCCCAGCAGGACCCTGTGGGTACCAGCTCACAGGGTTACTGCTTTGGTTTGGCCACAGTCCTTAAGCTGACCTGGTGTGTGGGGATGACAAAGGTGGTGAATCAGCTCAAAAAAAAAAGAGAAACAGGAATTGTGTTGCTGGCTGAACCTCAAGTGATAATGGGAATTTGGCTTACTCGAGACAGGGTGACGATTTGGACTGGGATGCTATAAATCCGAGTTACATCCTCCTCTGGCATTTAGTACGGCTTGTAAAAAAACATAAATTCAGATCTCAGAATTTGGAAACGGTTTTTGTGCTTATTTTAGTTTTAAGAAAAGTAAAAAAAAAAGTAGGCAATGTAGGAGAAATGTAGAAAAAATTATTCAAAGCTTTTACAAAATACTGAGAAAAGTATTTCTCTTGACCAGCTTTAGTAAGTACAGCCAGATTTTGACTAAGGGGCATAAATACTGTTTTTTGGAATAGAAAAATTTTTTCTAGTAATTTATTATTCTCTGAACTTGCCATGAATCACAGAGCAACTGTCAGTAATGTGCCGCATGAACAAAAAAATACCTTGGATAAAATCTATCGCAAGATTTTGCCTTTCAAACATTCCTCATTGCTGTGAGCACTGTGTTTGCCAAGAAATAAAAGATATAAAGAGAACAGATTCTGTTTGATACAGTAATAGATCTAGAATAATTATTGTGTGGTTATAGAAAAAAACCTTTTTGTTTTCACTGTATATCCTGAGAAAAATTCTTTCTTGCCAAGGGATTTTGTGAGAAGCACAGACTGTGCTATAAAACCACGCTGTATGCTTCATTTAATCACAGAGAGCTGATATGAAATGCAGGGACTGAAAGCAAGAGATGAAATCTCACGGCTTCGTGCAAACTCTCTGCTGTGACAGAGGACACTCCTGACTTCAGTGTTCACTGCAGTAATGCCTGAGTCCTGACACACACTTTCAGTTCAGAGTATCTGCACAAGTTCTTGGCTATGGCTGCAGGAGCAAATAAGCCCCACTCATATCACAGCAGTGGACTTCCCCATCTTCATGGCATCAGCTCCTTAGCAGGGTATTTGTTAGTTGAAGGCTTCAGTTGGGAAAAGTTACCAAGAAAAAGGCCATGCTCCCAACTGAAAGCCTGCTCTTCCTGGCTTCCCATGCATGGCAGAAATCAGTTCCCGATTTCCTTGGAGTCATCAGTGACTTGTGTCTCTGTAGTAACCCTACTACCTTTAGTTTTCAGTTGTGGGGGTGTTTTTTTGCTATATCACCAGATCTGTATTTGTAGCCAGGGCTGCCTTGCAAGGAGTTTTCTGCAGCAAGGGGAGAGGCTGCTGATATTGACCGTGGTGGCTGTGGTTCATTTGCCGAAAGCCTTGCAATGTATGTTATACAAAGAACAGACTTCAGCTCTCCTAATCTGGTCTTGTGGGGCTCCCACCTGAACTTGGGTGTCTCTGCCTTCAGGTGGTTGTTCCCTCAAAGAGAGTCTACTGGTGACATATCAAAAGATGGCAACTTCACCTGTCTGCCTGAAATAACCAAGATGTTGCAAATGCAAGGAATTTACAGCAAGATTTTTCTAGAAGCAAGGTGAAAAGGATTTTCAGAGCTCATGAGGGCACTTCTAAAACATCCATCTTTCTATCAGATTAACAGGACATGCTAACTTTTTTTTTTTTTTGCGTAGCATGTGCTCCTGTGGCAGAATGAGTGGCCCTGGATATGACTGGTATATCTTGGGGAAGGCAGGTTTTACAAGGACTGCTTTCCCTGGTTTTTGAAAGTGAAAAATTTAGGCTTTACTGTGACCATATGTAGAAGTGTGCTTTGTCGAGTTATCACCATCATCCAGTGCACTTAGATTTTGCTGCTGCTTTGACTTTTTTCCCTATGGAAAGCTATTAGACACCTTGCATCTGTTATCTTTTTTCCCTCCATTATGCCAAACACATTAATCTTGATGCAAAACAAATTAAAGTGTTGTCATCTATATTGGGATAGTTTTAGAGGGGGCATCTACATAATGTACCAAGCTTCCAGTGTCTAGGGTGTGCTCCAATACCTGAAATCAATTAGTTGGAGTTTCTTGATCTCCAGTGCAGCACCCAACTCTTGTGTAACTCTAGAGAAACCTTATGTCATTACACAATATTGTCTGGTGTCACCCCCATCTATGATGTGCAACTGTGTAATCAAAGCTGTATTGAGAGCATGAGCTTATTTGTACACCACACATACCTCTTTCTGCCTGACCGTGTACAGACACACATCAAACACCACCTTCTTGTTTGGGCAAACAAGGAACAATCCCCTTTTTCCTGCAGTGTGTGAGGGAAACGAGATCAGAAGCTGAAGTAGGTTGGTGATGACTATGATTTTGTGTTTGAACTGTACGAGTAGATGCCATTTTACACACTGGAGAGACAACCAGCCCTTGTCCACAAGTACCAAACTGTCAACATCCCCTGCCCAAAATGAGTCTTGAAAATGAAAATACGCACCATCCGTCAGGTCTGTGACTCCTGGGCCAGCTCTGCTTTCCACTCCCAACATTTTCCATCTGAGGTCCATAAACCCTAGGTCATTCCCATTTATGTCACATGAAAGAGGAGGAGAAAACTCACACCAAGCACTGGCTAACCTTTGTACCTGAGGTCAGTGGAGGTATTGCCATGAAAGATGTTTTGCTCCACCCAGAGAAGGGAGCAAGTCAGGTGTCACTGTACGCAAGCACAGAGGGGTCACTGGTGCCACCCTGGGCTGCAGGACAGAGCAAGTGTCAACTTTGTTGTGGCCTTCATCAGGCCTTCTGATACTGGGGGGGCAGGGGCATTTCATTCTCGTCAAAAACTCAACACTTTTTTTTTTTGTGAAAAAAAAAAAAAAGGAGGGGACACTTAATTCATGTACCTTCTCCCACACATGCTGTGGATGTGCACAGAAGGATGAGCAGCCATGTAGGGAGTGGGGCTGTGTGTGTTCCCTGGACAGACCCTATTGTCAAAGGCTCCCACCAGGCTCAGGGCTCTGGCACCAGTCACATAACATGACAAAGCAGCCTCACTGCAGGCCTTGCTGCACCTCACCAGAGCCATTAACATCTGTGCCTGCATTTACAGCCACCAACCTCAGTAACCCTGGACACAAAGTGTGGACACCAGCATGTGGCAGGTTGACTCCTTACAAGGACCCTCAGAAGAGAAGAGTAAAGATCAGAGCTCATCATTTTACAAACACGTAGGGACCAGTCCTCATCTCAGAGTTCTTGCAACACCTCAAAACTAAGCAGGCAGCAATGAAAGAGAGAAAACCCAGCAAACATCTCCTAACAGTGTTTAAGTCCTCAGCTCCCACTGAAATCAGAAGACACAAGTTAGCCTAGAAAATATGGCTTAAATGAATCAGGATACGGTTACAACACAGGTTGCATGGTGGTAGAGAAGACAGCGATCCCAAAGCCTCCTGAGTCCCAGCCTTGTGCTCTTTCTTCCCAAATTCATGAGTGCTTAATCTTCAAGAAGCTTATGCTGAGATTTCCATGTTTGTTTAAAGTTTTAAAGTGAAATCTAATCCCCTGCAGGCAATCCTACACGGCATTTTTTTTACTTTTTTGTATCCCAGGTGCAAAACAACCCTAGACCTTCTCTACAGATCTGCTCATACAGAGATGAAATATGATTTTGATAGTCTTTTTAAACCCCTTATTGATCTTTTCCTGGATTCACAAGTGAAAGTGTTGGTCCCTTGAGTGTGACCGTCCATTTTAAGTGCTGTTTTCTGCATTAAAGCATTAGAGGACAGGCTGCATGGACATGCTGGAGGTCTTGCTCATGCCTTGGAGCCCCACCAGCTTCATGTGAAATATGGTTTCCTCCTGCTGCAGTTAAAGCATTACAGAGAGGGTGGTGTGGATGTCGCAGGCATTTTAACCAAGTGTGGTGCTGTTGACTTCAGAAAGCAGTGATTTCAGAGCATTTGGGCTTCTGTGAGCAGTAGACAGGAAAGACCTACTGTGCTGGTTTAGAAGTAAACCAGCAGGAGAAATGAACCCAATTTGGAGAGACCACAAGTCAGAGGTACAATTTCACTAAAAAGATCACAANCAGCTGGGTGTGGAGGTGTTAATGTCTCCCTGGATCTCTTTCTTTATCTGTTGTGGCCTGGGGTGTGATGTGTGCCCTGGGCAGCTGTTGCCAATGGTTTATAATTAACGGCCCATCAGGAATGGTATAGAGGGTATAGAATATACAGGTTTTGGTTATAACCCCATAGTGATAAACCAGTCCCAGCCCCTGTAACTATGACACCTACTTCCTTTTGGACCTGCTGTCCCACCTTGATTTGTATTTGCCTGATTGATCTTGACACCAAGAGGTTGGATTCTGTCCCAGATCTGCAGATACAGAGCCACCTCATGAGCCACAGGCATCCTCTGGGCACCAAATCCCCGAGGCTGGGACCAGATTTTGGAGATGTTGGAGCAGGGCCCCCATCAACACCAGTATTCAGAGACAGCCACACATGCTGTTCGTGCCACTGTCTGGAAAAAGGGACCGTCACTGAAGGGAGACCCAGGAGCTGAGCTCAAGTGTGGAGCTTGATCATCTACATAGCTGGAGCATCAATCACCTGATAACCCTGTAAACCACATCTGCTGGAGATGCTGCCTGGTTTCCAAACCACCACCTGGCTCTCAGTCCTGGCTTTTTCAGAAATCTTATTCTTTGAAATAGTTAGAGCATGTAAACTGGAACATCAAAGGGAAAGAGATTAACATACTGAAAGAAAAAGTTCTGTGTGAAGAGCTTCCTTGGCAATTTCAATGTAACTGAATGACATCTGGTAATAATATAAGGAAGTGAAAACGGGGTCTTATGAGAGATGTTGGACAATGGTGATTACACTCACAGTTGCCAGAACTACACAAAAAAATTCAGGCGTACCTATAAACAAAACATTGAATCACACAATAAATAAGGTCAGAAGAGACTGTCTGGCTCAATCCCTACCCAAAGTACAGACAGCTTCAAAGTCAGAGCAAGGCTTTGCTGAGAGAGCTTTGTACATCCCTGCAGGAGACGATTTGACCAGCATCCCTGTGAAAGCTGTTTGTTAATATCTGACTGAGATTTCCTTGTATATACCTTCTGTTTGGTGCCTCTCATCCTTTCACTGTGCACTTCCAAGATGACCCTGGCTCTATATTTCCTGTAAGTCAGTGTCAGACAGCAGTAAGGTCTCCTTTCAGCCTCCTCTTCTTCAAGCTAGACAAACCCTGCTCTCTTATTCTCTCCTGGTATGCCACATCCTTCTGTTGGACTTGCTGTGTTACCAAGGACGCTACAACTTGACATGGACATATACAACTTTGATGTGGCCTCACAAATGCTTTGTCTTTTCTTCCAGAGAGGCTGATAATTTGTTTGGTGATATTCTAAGTTCTCTAAATTTAAGAGATCTTGCTTTTCCTGTTTAAATACATGACTGACTAATGCTAGACATATGATACCCAGAAGGATCCTCCAGCTGATCACATGTGGCAGCTCCTGTCTTCTTATCTGGTTTTTAATCAGCAGAGCAAGGAGGTTCTCAAACAAGCTTTTACTGAGAGAAGTAGGACAAAATTCAGCCTAATTACCACTCTAGCAGAGGTAGCTCTAGGAACAGAAATCACCAGTGAGCTGTGGGTGATGGTAGAGATTGCAAGCCCTGGGAGTCATGATGTTTCTTAAGCTCCTACTTCACCATTTTAAAACACAAAACCTGTTGCTTGCCCTCTTCTCAGTGCCTGTAAAGCAAAGCCCAGCCCACAGCAGTGATCTCAGGCCACACTTTGGTGCCATTCCTCTTTTCCTCCAAATACGCAGTCACGCAAGGTGAGCCAAGCAGCTCCTCACATCCCACTTTCCTTGCCCCTCCAGGCACAGGCACTGCTCTCATATGCATCCTCCTTCTTCCACATGCTTAATTTTTCCCCATGATCTGACTTATACCTCCGGGTTTTTTTTTTGTTTGGTTGGTGGGTTGGTTTTGTTGGGGTTTTTTTTGTTTTGTTTTGTTTTTGGGGGCATCTGGTAACAAGCTCCACCTTGGCTCTGTGAGAATGACATGCTGGGCTTCAACCCAGCATGGTACATGGTCCAGTTTTCCCCACACCTTTCCTTCAGGATGGCCTCTGTGCATTGGGAAAACATTGCAGTAAAAGCTGAGCAGCACTGAAGGCTGAGCTAGCTTTTATTTCAATAAATAATCAGGTCACATAAACTCTATTAGGCATGATCAGTTGTGTGATCTCTGCAGACAAGTACTTCAGCAAGGAGGGCAAACTCTTCAGTGCTGTGCTTCATGGTAGAGCCAGAGCTTTGCACAGTCCCTGGCCAAGTCCTATCACATTTGAGGCAAAAGCATTTGCATCTGGGCAGGCGAGCATGGGGGAGCAGGGCAGGGGCACTGCAGCCAGCTTTGCAAAGCCTGGCTTGCTCCTCTCTACCCTTCCCCCAGGACTTTCTCCTTCCATCCATCCCTCCCTTCCTGCGGGTCTGAGGCAAGCCAAGGCACGTGGCCAGCAGGAGCCAGAGCACACCAGCAGATTTCAGCCTCAGGATGTTTCCCTTTGAACAGTGTGACAGCGAAAGCTTTCATCCTGGAGAAGACTGACTTGCATCTGTGGCTCGTCCACCCGTGTTACTGGGATTTGCACACCAGTGGCTAAAACCTGGCTTTGGCTTTAGGTCAAGTGCTTGAGTGGGATGGAGCTGCCCAGGTGACCTTCTGCCCCAGCTTCAATCCCCCTGCCTGCAAGGTCTTACAGGACAGCCCCGGATATATGGGATGTCTTATAGCTGAATTGCACCCTGGCAAAGCTTCTTAGCATTCATTCTTTGGGGCCAATTGCTGGCTATCATACAGAGCAGGGGCAATTCATGAAGAAGAAAAGGCATCTTTTTAAAAAAATAAAGTGGTTTGTTTTTTTTTTCCCCTCCTAGAAGCCTGCGAGGCAGAGTGACAAGATGCATGAAGAGAACATTTATGCAGACGAGTAGCATGGCCTATTTAAGAGCAAAGTGAAAGAGCAATTATTCTGCAGCTCCATTCTGATGTTAACCAAAAATAAAAAATGTCAGGATTCCGCAGAAGGACCACACGCAGCCAAGGAAGCTGCACTGGCAGCAGGGGGATTATGCTGGTGACAGGACCCTGGGTGGGAAGCAAATGAATGCTGAGGTTCCTACTCAGAAAATCACCAACCCGGGGTGTGCAGGAGCAATTGCCATGAGTGAGGGCATTAAAACTCCTCTCCAAGGCAGGCTGGAGGCAGTACAGAAATGAAGCCAATTACTGTTGTACTCGTTTCCCCAACCAGGAAACCAGGGCTCTCACTCCGCCTTCTATTTCTGGCCAGCTGAGCTTATACGGCCAACACTGCACCTCAGACAAACCTCAGAGCATGTAGGTTCTGCAGGCACAACTGAGTAACTCTTAGGTAAAGATTTTGGAAGCCTTTGCAGAAGCCTACACCAACTTACAGTAAGAGAGAGCTACCAGTTTTGCCTACAAAACAGCTATTTTCTCACTTTTTATTTTGTCACTTAAAGGAGCTTTCCTTTTTTCAGGTTTCAGAGAGGGGAAGGGGAGAAAACTTGGAGGAGGGGGTACCTGGTTTGTTACACATGGTGTAGCTCAAGTGGGTGCACTGACTCTCTCCCAGCAGCTGTGTTGACACATACAGCAACAAGGGAGAAAGTTAATGCAATGGGTCTAAGGCAGGGAATTCATTCATTCTGGTGTTTGAATCACCTGTCTCAGATTTCTGAGCAGAAACCTTACTGAGATGAGCAAGAGCAGCTCACAGAGTGTTAAGATACCTGCAAGCTTCAGCACAGATGGCACTCCATCCCCACTTACACCCTCCACTCTGCAATGGTGACATACAGTGGCATTGCCTGCTCCTGTGCTTCTAAGAGGTGATTCTTAAAGATTGGCCAGCATTTGTGAACCCCTAGGTCCTCAGAAACAGATTCCCAGGGTACCCTGCTAAAGAGCTCCCAAATAGCTTAATGTTTTAGCTCTCCTGAATTCCAGGGTAGCAACTCTGCTGTTCTTTTTTCTCATTACACTGAAAAATAAACTCAAACGTTACATGATCACTGTGGCCATGACAGCCACCTACCATCACATCCCCCACGAGTTTTTCCTCTCCACACACAAGGAGCAAATGCAGGAGGGCATCTTTCCTGGCTGGCTCACTGAATACCTGTGAAGAAGTTATCTTCCACAAACCTCTAAGATTTCCGAGACCTGCTCAGACAGCGGTATGATATTCCCAGGTTATGCCTGAGAAATGGAATTTACCATAGGAACAAGGGCCACCAGAGTTATCCTAATGAACTATAGAATAACTCATCAGTGTTTTGGTTTGGTGGAGGGGTTTTTTGTTGTTTGGGTTTGGGGTTTTTTAATCTGAAAGTGGGGATCCACACTCTTTCTTAAACTAGCATTTGGACTTTAACCAGGTGCTCTCATCCCCTCCCTTCCTTCCCTGACATTCCCACCCCTACATTTCATGACTACATCAAGGACATAAAGATGCACCTACACAGGTCCAGGAGGTGCACAAAGGACCCTTACACCACACAAAGGACCAGCACACACCACAGCATCAGCCCATCAGCTGCCCCTGCCCAGGCAGTGGTCCAAGGGACAGTGTGGGCAGATGCCCAAGAGGCAGCTTGTGGAGGCCACTGTTGGGGCAGAGGGGTCAGCTCTGCCCCAGTGAGGACAAGTGGCACTATGAGCCCCATCCCACGGACAGCAAACAGGCCTGATTTAGGAGCATGGGTGTTTCCCTGGGCTCCCAACACCAGTTAGGTGCACTTCTCCCAGAGCAAAAGCCTGCTGCAGACAACAGGATTTATGCTTTCAGCTTTGTACCACTGTTTACAATCAGTGCGATGGGGGACAAAAGCAGCTCTGTGTCTCACAGAGGCATGGAAGTAATTATATAGAGAATTCTTAAGTGCTCAGATAACTTGAATTTTAAGACTCCTCTACATGTGTAGATATCCCCTTGAGGCATGGTCTGTAAGCTCAAAAGGAGAAGGAAAAAAGCCCCGTGCCACAAATATCCCCACAGCAGAATAGGACAGCTTCTCCTCTGGGCAGGACAGGGCAGGGAGTGATGCACATGACTGCATCCACCCTCTCACAAGGGATGTGTTCAGAGCAAAGGATAAAGCAATAGAAAGAGAAGTGTGCAGCACCAGAGAGAGAGAGGAGTCTCATCAGAAGCAGTGGTGCCAAGCTCAGCTTTCAGACTCCAGCAGGTGTGCCTCCTTTTGGATGCGGTTCCACTTGTAGCTAGAACAACAGAGGGGAGAAATTGGTAACAAATTATAATCTATTGATATCAATTGATAATTTTTAACTTTGCCCATTGCTCCCACTGTAAAGGGAGTGCAGCAAGCACCCTCTTCAGCTGCCTGCACTTGTCACCCCAACTTGTGGCAGCAACACAGAGTTAGAAAATAAGGCTGAAGACATATAGGAGACATCCACATGCCTGGAGAGGCAGCTGGAGACCTGCTGGGGTGTGCCAAGGCTCCTCAAACAATGCTAGATATCTATGTGTGGGCTACTTGAATCAAGCCTCCTGTCTACAACAGTAACAGAGACAGGATGAAGTAGGACAGGAGGAGACAGCAGCTCATCAAGGAGCTGCCATGATGAATCTCAGAGAGGGGTGTCCGATAGTTCTTGCTTTGCCTGCTTACAGAGGGCACTTGCATTTATCAGTGGTGGGAAGGAAAGGCTACCAGCTAAAGCACAGTCCTGGGGTACCTGTGGTACTGGCAGAACTGGCTGGGTTGGGGCAGGAGTTGGAGACATATTCCCACCTCACCAGCATTCACTGGGAGCTGCAAGAGACACAAAAGCCAAAGCCTTGAAGACAAGGAGAGGGAGGGAATGAACTGTGTTTCTTAGCTTGCAATTCATCTGCGTACATTAATCTGGAAGCTTTTTGCCAATGTTCTGTTTTCAGCTGGCACTTCAGCATGAGGGCATGAAATCTTAGAGGAAAGGAGAAGCACTTTCAATCTGTCTTCGAACAACAAGTTGTGATTTTGTTTATAACAGAAGAGAGCGATACGCTTGTCAATGAAGGAGAACCTCAGTCCCCAACACTGATGGTGGCTTCAGAGGTCTTTTGCTCCAAGCAGATGTTTCAAGTACCTCCAGGAGGAGAAAAAGCCAGTTTCCAGGCAGAGGAGGCAGGACAAGGGCACTGCCGAGCCTGTTGTGCTGGGTGAGATTTCCACTGCTGCTTGTGTCCAAGCCTCACATTTCCATGGGCTGTAGCACAGTGAAGTTCAGCTCTGCTTGGCTCTCTTGGGCAGCAGAAGGACCCTGAATACACTTGCATATGTATCCACTGTGTGCCATGTCACTGTAGAGGTCAGAGGTCATCCTCCAGTGGTCGTCAAAGCTAAGTAGGTGGCAGAAGTGACCACCTCGCCTATGCCTGAGTTTCCAAATAAATCCTGCAAGGGACAGAAACTACACTGATGCTCGTGTCCAATGCCCCATGTCCTGAGCATGGGCAGGCCTTGTCTCCCCTCTGTAACTGATGTTCCCCCCACATGAGAAAACAAGGACAATCTGCTGGATGCTCAGAAGAAAATGAGTCCGGAGAGAGAGTTTGTCTCCAATTACATTTTCTGCACTTTTAAAGCTCTTTGAGCCAAAATATAACATCATCCAAACATGCTATGGTATACAACACAAAATAAAAATACATCGACTAATTAAAAGAGAAATAACTTACAACCAGTGAAACTCAAAACAACAGGATGGAGCAAGGTCTTTGCAGACATACTGAGGCAGACAAACAGCAGCATACAGCATGCCCAAGGGGATGGAACAGAGGGAAACCACAGGAAAATGGCATAACCAGAGAAAAGAAAGTACTGTCCTACCCACCCAGAGGCAGGCCTGGAAGCAGGGATTTTGTGACTGACCCATTACCTCACTGAAAGCGAAGTGAGGCAAGAACATTGGAGGTGGTAGGACAGTAAGGTTTGTGGCAAAAAATGAGATGAGACCCAACAGAGGCAGCACGATGGAAGTGGAGATGAAGGGAAAAACAACTTTTTCATTTCATCTGGATAAGTGTGTGCAGCCAAGCCCAGGTTGCTCCTCCCAGGTGCTGTTTCACACCCAACTGGTGAGAGCCCAGCCAGAGCTGCTCTGGTTTTCACAAGATAAAACAAAGAGCAGGTGAAGCCCTAAACTAGGAACAAGAAGCCTGTAGAATTGGAACATCTCTGGAAATGAAACAACCCCCACCCAATGCATTTGCATTCGTTTTTGTGAGGCAGCACCATGGGATTATCACTGCTGTTTGTCTCAGGGAAGGAAAGTGACACTTTAGACCCCTCGTGCTGACAAATGCAGGCAGGTGAGATTTTGGCTAAGGCTACAGTAGCTGTAAATTAGAGAAGTGTATTTTGCTTTCTTTGGTAAGGCAGTGACAGTCCGGTGCTGAATCTCCCCTCTTTCACCTGTCCCTACTGCCTCAGGCCCACAACATAATACCTTATTTTAATAGGTCTCAAATGAGCACTGAAATCCATAACCACACAGTTTAATGGCTTCCACACTGCTGCAAAAATACTTATGTAAAAGTGTGGCTGCAAAGCCCTGTGTGCTTCACTGGAGGGACCCAGCTGGCTCAACCAACACCACGCTGCTTTGACTTTCCTTTGGTTGCATGACAGAAGTGAGTTCCAAAGTACCTGCGACTGAATTTGAACCTCAACCTTAAATAAACAATATTTGGTGACTCTATTAGCTACATTTTAATCTGAGTCTTCCCATCTCTTCTTCCCTCTCTCCAGCTGTGTTTTGCTCCTTGGCTTTGCTGCAATTTTCAAGCACTTGAAATGGTGTCTTCTGCAAACTGAATGACCTCTCTCTTATTTGCCACCTGTGTCTTTTGGCCCATAGGTGATACAGAACCAGTAAGAAGGAAACCATTACCTACCTGGGAGGGGTTTTCAGATAACACAATGCAGAGGAGACCTCAAGCAAGATGAAGAGATGCTTGCCAGGGAAATGCAGGAGGGTGAGGCTGCTCCACCAGGAAAAGTGACCTCAGCCTCCCCACAGGCCCCCCAGCACAGCCAGGAGCTGAGCACAGGTCCATCAACAGCCCCAGAGCAAGTGCAGCAATGGGGCAGGTCCAGGGACCACCCAGGGAGTCTGGGCAGGAGCAGCAGGAGAGCGAGGCACCCACAACATGGGTCTGAGACCTGCCTGGGGATACCTGGCCATCACTGAGCTGGGGTGAGGCACATGGACAGCATCACTCCAGCAGCACCAAAGCCCCTGGCTGGGCTAAATCAGGGCTGCTGTGCCCAGGGGAGGGTGGGCAGAGGCCCCAGGGGAGGGTGGGCAGGCTTGTTAAGGCCTGTTAGTGCTCCCAAGCCCCTGCTGATGCCAGCTGTTCATTTTTGCTTTAGCTTTAGCTTGTTTTTCCCTCATGCTTTATTGAGAGAACACCCTGCTGGTGCTCTGCGTGGCGGGTCAGTGAAGCACAGCTCCCCACCCGGGGGTGGCCCAGGCAGCTGAAGTGGCTCCCCCATCATCGCTCCCTCTCCTGCCTTCAAACTCTCACATTTCCTTCTATCAAAGGCACGGCCAGCTGTAAAAATAATGTCCTGGCATGGATGAAACAATATGGGACGATATGCAAACACCTAAGCAGAGCAAAGAAAGGCTGTGCATGGCTCAAGAGAGAGAACATTTGAAGTGAAATTTTGTTTAATTTTATTAAAGAACCAAAAATGCTTCCCAGCTTTTAAGTGGCAACAGAAGAAGCCTGGCGTGTCCCTCCATCAGAGACGGGAAGAGCTAATGGACCAAAGGGAAGAGAGCATATGGAATGCGTTACCCACGTCTGTCATTGAAGTAAGGAGCTTTAAAGAGTTCATAAGGAAACTAGATACATTTCCAAACAAAAAAAGGCTGAAAAACAGGGGGTGAGTGACAATGCCCAGTGGGGAGGAGAGAGGGCTCCCTCAGCTTTCCCCTCTGACTGAGAAAGCCTGAAGCACTAGTCTTTTGAATTTTGAAGTTGTCTAAAACTGGTTAAAGATGTGCACTGAAAGATGAAACTTTAAGGCATTAATCAAAAAGGTTTGTTTGGGAAATAAAAAAAAAGCAAGGGCCCAAACTTTTTAGATGCCCACACTCTGACTATACATACTACTGGTAATGTCAGGCTGGCTTGACCTACTCCATCCCAACCCTTGCTCTACTTGCTTGCAAGAAGACTACTGGCTAGGAAGGTTTCTGCTTTTAAAATAGATCAAAAAGCACAAATAATTGAAGTTTGTAAATGAAGTTTCTGCAGCACAGACCACCACCAAGCAGTCCTGGTCCCACTGTGGCTCCTGATCACAGCTCCCACTCCTTTGCCATCGGGTACTCACCCTCACCCTTGCACAAACCCTCTTTGAAACTGCTGTGCATGTCACCTGCCACTGACCAGTAGGTGACATTCCCCTGCCCAAGGGGACCCAAGGTGCTCTGGGAAGAGCAGGTAGGTCAAGGCAGATCACCAGCTAAATGCAGGCTGAGATGTAACCTGCGAGCCACTGAACGGTCCCCACTGAAGTGAACTAAACACCTCCTGTTTCTGTTGTCTTTGCCAGAAATGATGGGGATGTTGGTGCAAATGAAAACACAGGTCACCCAGACACCTGAAAAAATGTCAGAAACTGAACATCAGCATTCTCTTTCTTCAAACTCCTATGCCAGGATTCAGGCAGTGGCCCCTGTGTCCTGAGTCAGAAGGCAGAGAGTGCTGTTCAGGAGATGACTGCCCTGCTCCTGCAAACCCACCAGGTCTGCACCAGGCAGAGAAGCACAGCACCTTCCAATCAGTTGTCCCATGCAGGCATAGATGACAATAAAAGCTTTACAAAATTCCCTTCCACAGTCAAGAACAAAATTTAGGAAAGTGCAGTTGTAAGTCCGTAGCAACTTGACTTGGCGTCTCTGGCTTGGACAAAGTGACAGCTACGTCACATCTCATGGCAGCTGCTCTCCCCAGTGGTGCTGGAGATGTGACAGACTTTGGGCATCAAGCCTTAGTAGCAGAGTATCCAGGCACATTTGTTTTCCTGTCTAACTCTTAATTAACACCCCATTCTTTGCTTTCTCCACCTGAGAGTACGCTAGAGATGAGACATCCTTCCTCATAAAGGAGGAAAAATTTGATGGTTTCAAAGTGCAGAGCAAGTCCCAGCTCCCATTTAGATGCCTTTGCAACAGCAGGTACTGTCACAGGCTTACACTCTGATAGTTATCCTCTCGCATTATTTTATTTTTAATTAGTTGTATTATCATTTGGGAGTTTGCATATCACTGATTAAAGCATTTCAAATGCCTCTCCATCATGTGCACGGTTCTAGCACACACGTGAAAGAGACTTTAAAAAGGCTAACCAGGGCAAAAGTAAGATGAAACCCCCTCCCCCCCCAGGCAAACATATAAACTAAAAATGGAAAACAAAGGGAGAAAACACCACAAAGAGTGTCTTAGCTAGCTGACAACACTATGCAGCCGTAACAACTCTGAACACTGTAAGGTTTTAAATGTATTGTTCTAGTCTTTTCCATGTCCACATAACTCAGCCTTATGTAGATTGCTGGAAGTGCCTGTCTCCTGTGCTACGTGTCTGATCTGGTCAACTGCACTGTGGTGACACACACAATTCAGCTGGTTTTGTACCAAGTCGATGCAGTTGCTCTTTGAAGTTCTTTGCTATGAAATTGATCTGAGCTGCGGTAAGAAATCAAGCGATGTGTGGAAATTGTCTCACCCCAATAAGCCTGTTCATTTTTTTTTGGTGCTGCTTTTGCTTTCCCCTGCCCTTCTCTCCTCATGTTACTGCTCTTTTCATTCGTGATTTTTACTTTGTATGCTGACAGAGGCCAGGATTTACATGCCCGGTTTGAAATACCCAGGAGTCCTTGTCAAGATGCACCTCAGTGCCAATCTGGTCTTAAAGGAGCAATTAAAATAACTCCCGTGATTCCATCCAGAAGTTTTGCCACTGCTAAGCTGTCTGCTCTTTTGCTGGGCATGTGCATATGCTGTAAAAAACATTTTTTTTAAAAAGAGCATTTTGATGGCAACACAATTACTTTCATATATTTCCTCTGCCCAGACACATAATCAGTTGCAAACCCCAGTTTCAGACAAAGCAAGAAAAAAATCTGAGGCTGCTAAAATTGCGTCAAACAACACGTGATGTAAATTAAAACTATTTTAATTCAATATTTTATTATGTCAATTATATTTTAGTATGTATCATAAAGGGGTTTTTGTAAGAAGCCCCTAACCAATATTTTAACACCAAATTTATATGGCAAGTAAGTTTTTCAATCAACAATCCCTGTCTTTCCTTAGTAGCACCAAGAAGCATTGATAGGAGTTAACTCTTAGCTTTGTATCAGTCATCAACATCCTCTGCCTCAGGAAAAAAAGCGTACTTTGGAAGTCAATAAAAAAATTGACATTTTAGATCAAAGAGGACAGTAATAAAATGAATGCATGAGTGGTTAAGATACAGCTATTCTATCGTTTTACCAAGTTCAGCACTTTTTTTTCAGTCTGTGCTTTTGTACCTTGTTTCATTGACCCATTCATACAACAGTGACCCTTTACACTAATCAGGGAACACATACCAGTATTCAAAATTATGGTTTTATTATGTTCCATCTCTTGGCCAACATGTTCCTGAGCGAGAGATATTCCAGATAAATATCTGATCTGTGGACCTTCAGGCTAAGTAGAGAGAGATAAGTAAGAGACATTATCTTGAAAGATAACCAGACTCCCTCAGGCATTACTCTACTTTAAAAAAAAAAAAGCTCCATGGTGCTCAGAAGGCATTTCTCACTGGATGAATACAAGTACTGAGAACCATTTTAATGCTTGGTAGTTCTTAAAACAGAGCTTTCACATTTGGCTGCAATTCCCTGGGTCTTCAATATTCACTATGACACCTGTGCTATTTTAGCTCTGTTTTGGGTTGGAAGGGACCTTTAAAGGTCATCTAGTCCAAGCTCCCTGCAATGAGCAGGGACACTTTCCACTAGATCAGGTTGCACAGAGACCCACCCAACCTGACCCTGAATGATTTCAGGGATGGGGCAACTACCTCTGCCTCTCTGGGCAACCTATGCCAGCATTTTGCTATCCCCATGATAAAGAATTTCTTCCTAATATCTCATTTAAGTAGTTCTTCTTTTGAAAAATGACCCTACAAAAAAAGTTTGTCCCCATCTTTCTTATAGGCCTCTGTTGGGTATTAGAAGGCCACAATATGGTCTCCAGGCTGAAACACCTCAACTTTCTCAGCCTTTCCTCACACGAGAGGTGCTCCAGCCCTCTGATTATCTTTCATGCCCCTTCACTGGACTCACTACAGCAGGTCCACATCCTTTTCATGCTGAGGACCCCAGAGCTGGATGCTGTACTCCAGGGGGTCTCGCCACAGTGGAGCAGAGGGGGAGAATCACCTCCCTTGACCTGCTGGCCACACACTTAGAATGCTTATTTTTTTTGGAGACAACAATTAGTATGCTCTTCATGAGAGAAACTATATAAACATGAGAAAACCTGACAGAAACTAACTTCACACAATCACAAATCAAAGCTTATTTAGACAGCATGAAGATGTGAAAACCAAATTAAACTGAAGCACCTTACGTGGTGCCTCAGAAGTTCCCATAGTAGAGTTATGCTGCCACCTATTGTGGAGTCTCCTGTAATTTTGCTAGGTAACGTGTCTGTAATAATTACTTATCTTTTTTTTGTATTAAATGTACTTTCTTCTGAACTATGTGCTACTGATCATTGCTGAGACAAGCTGCAGGCACAGGTGACCTGACCAAGTAGAGCTGTTCATACATTTTGATCTCTTATCTACCACAATGCAGTTTAATTTGGCTTGAGAACATGACTGGCCACCGCTGTCAGTTCAAAAACTGGTCCGAAATGAGAGCCCTGTTTCTCTACTCCAACTAGTGGTCGAGGAATGCAGCAGGGAGGCAGCATGCTTTTCCTTTCTCCCTCATGTGAGGAGCACAGGACTGTAGGTTAATACCTGGAGCCTGTTCCATGTGACTGAGACAGCACTTGAACTCTAGTATAAACCCACGACTATGCTTTTAAGACCCCTCTTCTTCCTCCCAAGCACAAGGGCAGTCCACATGGCCTTTATATATATATTATGCCCGATTCCAGCAGGTGCAGTCACCAGCCCTGAGCAGGAAGCTCTGTTGCCCAAAGCTGCTTTTCTCGTGTGCACAGAATTTAGGTAACCTTGCTCCAGGAGAGCAGCCTCAGGAGGCCCAGGCCAGCACACCGCTAGAAGCTCATACCATAAACAAAGCAGGAACAAATCATGATGGTACTTCCTAAAAGTGAAGTATCTTGGCACACTGGTCAAGTTTTGCAGTTCTCAGTGTCCTTTTCCACACCTTTTTACATTCCATCTACCTTGGCATGATGTACATATGCTCTGTTCCTTCACCTCTCCAGTAGTATCAGCTCAGTCAAGATCTAGGCATTAGGCCATCACTGCCACCTTAAGGTTGCTTGGCTGGGAAAAGAGGCCATCTGTTCACTCACAGCAAGCAGTATCCACCATCACACTCCCTTATGCTCCCAACTTTCCAATCCTCTCCGTGCCTGCCTCATTATTAATTTTTTCTTCCAGCTTTAGGACCAAGTGGTTTTTACAAACAATAGGCCTGTACAATCCGCAGCAGCACTGCAAACCAGGAGTAACTCCTGGACACCTTGGATAGCTGCTCAGGCCGACCAGCTAGTGAGATTTTCTCATTTATCTTTAGGGCATTCAGCAGCTTCCAAACCACTTAGTGGGAGAGAGAATCTCTCTCTTGCACTGCAGCTGTAGTTAAACCTGACTGCACAGACAGCAGTGGTACAGCCAGAGAAGACAGCCAGGTACAAGTGCTGCCAAGTCTCCAGCAAAACAAGGATCAGAAGAATGAGGCATTTCATACTGTTGACTGCCAGAGGGTGTATTTTTACATTTTTGAATTGATTAATCCAACCAGGATCTGTCAAAATCGGGGCTGTTTGCAGCACAGAGGCAAACGAGAGTATCGGCAACTCAACACAGCACTGTAGGTAGCAGACTGTATTTTCAGAGTAATATGACAATCTACAAACTCCTTGGACAGGTGTTTGCACTCCCTTGTACCCAGGGAGAGGACACGAGGCACTTGCAGCAATGAGCTCCACACTCTGCCATTGTTACGGGAGTTGCCTGAAGAGGTTGGGTTCGTGGGTAACTTTCAGCCTCCTCATCACCTCAGTTGGTTTCTCAAGAAGTAGATTGTAGCTGGGATAAAGATCCATGATAGTCTGTGGTCCTCGGCTCTGCAGATAAGCTGCAGCTGAGCAGCAGGAATTACAAACATTGTCCTCAGTGTTTTAGTTCTCAGGACCCTTCTCTTCCTGAGTCCAACCCGAGCACATTCAGATACCACACTCCTGTCAGACCCTGCAGCTGTAATCTGTAATCTGCACATTTCTAATAGGGAAGATCCCAACTCTGAGCAACTCCTGTTGCCCTTCCAGCTATTTTAGAAATTGAAGACAGATCTTACTTTCCAGTTACTACTTGAGTAGCACACACATTATTTGCCCAGCAGTCAAAAAAAATAAAGAGTGTGTTTAAACTGGGTTTTAGCCCAAATCCAGGAGCTATCAGATTAATATAGGCTTAACTGTTCTGAAAGACCTGAGGTCCAAATCCTGGGTCCATCACAAAAGGTCAACCTCGTTCTCCCAAGAGATTTATGTATCTTGAAGTTTAAGTCAAGATACAGTATTGTGACTTCAGACACAACACTGGCCCCAGTTTAAGTTGAATACTCTCAGCATTGTCACAAAAGTGAGATTCCAACCAAAACGGTACCTTGCCAAAAAGTTCTATGGCCCCATCCCTCTACCCAGCAGTAGTGATCCATCATTCTCTGTGATAAAGGACAGTACATGCACACGAGTACATTTTTTTTCTTTTTTTTTATTGCTGTTAATTCAAGGAAAAAGGTTGCATAAAATCCAATCTCTTCTAGAAATATAAGTGACCTTTCCAGTACATTTCAAATATCAAAGTATATGGTAAACATACAAATAAAGAGAAGGTAACATACCTCCTATTTACAGTACAGTATTTTAAATCATAAAATAAGTTCCATAAAGTACAACTGGCAGGTAATTCACAATACAAGTCCATTGGTGGTTTAACACCCTCACTTCAACTCAAACGCAGTTCATTCATTTCAAGTGGTCCAAAAATACCCAGATCAAATAAAAATTTTAATCAAAATAATTTTCATTTACTACTTAAATTTTTTTTTTTTTAAATTAAAGCTTTCATCTACCTCCCTCCCCATTCCCCCCCTCCAAGAAAAAAGTTTCAAAATGTACACTGGTGCTATAAATATAAATGCTACCTATGAAGAAATGTAGTAATCAAGCTTTTTTTTTTTTTCTTCAAGTTTTTTGTTTGTTTAGCAATTTATTAGACGGCTGAACCAAAGACTGATTTTTATTTCATCCCTCTACTGGACACTGGGTCTGATTTTAAGAAAAAACATTTCTGCCATGAACTGTGAGGAATGCCAAACCCTATGGATATACAGTGGTAGTTGTTCATCGGTGTTGAATGCAGCAGTCAAAAAAACACACTCGTCTTCCAGATAACCTCAGTGCACTTTAGGAAATCAAATATTACCTGGAAGCAATTTAGTACATATATTGGCTTTTAAAAATAAAATAAAAAATACAGCAGCATTAAACTTATTCATGATACTGACATGTTTAATACCATCTTAACACTCATTTCAGTCTTTCACATTATACCGTAATTACGCATAGTGGTAAATTGTTATAAAATAGTGACTTTGCTATTTGGTAGACAGGTTCTAATACTAATACCTGACTATTTTGTAGAAAACCATAGCTTTTGTTCAGTTTGAAATAAAACATTTACATTCTAAGTACAATGCAACACTGTAATAGTTTAGGAAAAAAATATTCAATCAAGTAATGTTCATTCTGTGTTGACACGATGTAGAATAGCTTTAAAAAAGGAAAAAATGCTGTCAGCTTTCATTACAAATGCAAACACACTGAGTACAACATTCATACCATTTTTTTCACCTTTGTTGCTGAACATACAGGCTAAAAAGCTACAAGGGAAGAAAAATCTCTCCATTTAAGCTCGTTCTTTTTTCTAAATCTGTTTCAGTCCACACAGTTTCAGCCCCTTCCTGCTTTATGTATTTTCATTTATTTGGGACTCTCGAGAGCTGCATGTGTATTATTATCAGATACAGTACACATACAGTATTGTGTATTCCTTTGGACTCTGCTAATAGGACATTTGAACATCTCCTCTCAATTCATGAGCATTAAATTTAGAGTACGGGCAGGGTCTGTATGAACTGCTAAACACTCATGCAAGTCCAACGAACCCACGTGGACAACCAGGGAAAGAAAAGAAAACAGCAGCATAAAGGAGAACAGGGAGGGAGGGAAGAAGATTGTGGTGGGGAACATGACCAAGTTTCTTCTTTCACCATATGGCTGCTCCACCAGTGATGCCAGAGGTCAGAGGATATTTTTTTTTTTTAAACTGCAGTAAACATTGCACATGTCTCAAGTCTTCAGTGCAAAAGCATGGTTCGACTGCTCTGTCTGATTGTTTGGCTGTGTGTTTGAATTACATGCATTATGCAAGCCTTTTGTAGAACCAGGAGGAGACCAGGGACTCAGCTTTCTTCTTTTGTACGGAACAGAGGTGCAAAAGCAATGAAAAATTCCAAAAGAATATAAAACCGGGAATGTCCCAAAACACAAGACCAAGCCTCCCTCCCACACACACCTTGCCCCAGTTTCCCAAGCTTCACTTTAAGTAGGCAATGTTTACTTGTTTCAGTCTGCAGAATCCAAGGTATCATTGGAAGGGGGAGGGGGAGGTGCGTATCTCAGTCTGTAAGTGCCTAAAACAGGAAAGAGAACTACTAAGTCACTGCTCACAATTAAAATGGATTACAAAACCACTACAAGGTATCAAAATGGACATGCTCTTCAAAAGGCACTATCATCCTCCAGTCCTTTTAAAGTAGGTCCTTAGACTTTATGCTATTTTCTTTCATTTGCTTGCTAGAACTGTTAAGTAAAAAAAAAAAGATATAGAGTGTAGATATAGGACTTCAGCTTTACTGGAAAAATGCAAAGAAAAGATGACCTCCATCGAGGCTTATCTTTCCTGTTCCAGTCCAATCAAACAAGTGAAGTCACAATGGGCACAAGGGCAAGAATCAAAAATAGCTTATGCTCATTGCAAACACTGCATTTTCCCCATTCTTCTGGACGGAGAGGGAAATGGAAGCCATTCCTTTCATTTTTAGTTCCAATTGGTTTCTGCCTTTTTGCTGCAACTTGTCTGAAAAGTTAAATGTACTGCATGATGGGACACAGAAGGATGGCTGACTGTGCAAAGGTAAGCCTTAGTTAAGATTGTCAAATGGCCAGTCTATTGTTTTTTCTTTAAATTCTCACAAGTTTTAGGAGTCCAAGGTCATATCATAGAGAGCAACTGCTATCTTACACTTTTTGCCAACAAATTCTCCCCAAAAACAACCCACAAAATGGGAATGGAAAAATTGAAACAACATGCAAGTCTCAACATAATGCCAAAAACAAACCAGTGAAAATAGAATGACAATTTAGGACTGGTATCATTTGACTTTCCAGCTCCGAATCATACCCATTTTCAACTTCACACTGTGAACCCTGTTCCCTTGCACTGTTTCTAAAAGATTTTCAGGCAGAGATAAGATACTTTGCAGTTTTAGAGCAGGTCACTAGTGCACAACCATTTACACAAAACATACACACGCACGCACACCTTTCTGCAAGACCAAAACCAGCACATTCAGAAAGGTAAAGAGAAACTGCTAAACTCAAAAGCAAGTCCGCTGGGAGTTATCATGATTACCTTGTTGACTGGCCTCCATGGATGACTGCTTACAGTCCTGGGCATAGTGTCCACTTACACCACAATTGTAACATGAAACGTTCCCGTTCTTCTTGGGTCCCGACCCATTTGTGTTGGCAACTACGTTAGGTGCTGGATATACAGGATAGAACCTCCCAAATCCTGCCATCTGCTGCATACCATAGTTGGCTTGGCTCCCCATCACTGGGTCATGCATAAGCCCGTTTGCATATGGAGACTGAGGCAGGAAGAATGGAAGTTGTGTTCCATTGCTTTGATGTGCTTGATTGAGGTAGCTGCCATTGCAAAGTGATGGCAGAGTGAAGAAAGATGGAACTCTGTAGACTTGTCCATGAAGTGGGTTATGATAAAAATAGCTATTAATCTGAAGGCTGCCATTGGTCCCACAGCTACACCTACGTCCACAAGAACCACAAGGACCAGATCCCAACTGCTGCGGAGGTAACATTGTCCCGTTAGTGTTATTATTCCCAACAGCGTTTATGTAGGATGTGCTGTCACTCTGTGCAGTGCTGTGTGTTAGAGCGGGGCTCGGGCTGGGGGCAGGGCCTGGAGTATGTGTTGGTATTGCAGGAGGAACAGTGGACTGGACCTGACCAACACCTAAACCAGCAGACTGAGGTGGTGAGGAAGTTGCTCCAGTGTTTAGCACGTTTGTATTCTGGTTGGGCAACACACTGGTAGCATGAGGACTGCCTGGCAAAGCGTAGGAAGCTGGTGGAGGTGGCGGTGCTGCTGTGGAGAGACCAGCTGCTGGAAGAACTACCTTTAGATTGGTAGGCTGAGGGATCGCTCCTGGGTTTCCCTCAATGTGAGGCACCATTTGATTCAGTCCTACCACCTGGGATGCAGGTTTTGTGATGGGGTCTGTAGTAGGAACTGGGGATCCTGGGAAACTACCTGGATTGTGGACTGGGATAAAGGCAGTATTTGGTGATCCAATACTTAAGCTTCCTGTCGGCTGCTGTGGTCCATTAACTGTGCAACTTTCCGATGATCCCTGTGGAGAGGGCATTTTCAATCTATGTATTGCCAAATGCAAAGCAGGGCTACCAGGCTGGACAGAATGCGGAAGGAAAGTGGATGGGACTGGCAAAGGGGAAGCCATCAGCTCAAGGCGTTTCTCGGGTTCACCAGAGGTCACTGGGCCCATTCCACCGGGCGGGGAATTCGCAGACTCTCTCACTGGCGACACAGCGACAGGGGTGGTAACGAGCATTCCCATCGTTTTCCCATCGGCAGATATGGGTGGCGGGACGACCGACTCAGGCTTTTGGGCAGCGCTGTGCATCACACAGTGTAAGGCAGGCATGAAGGAAATATGTTGAAACTTTGCGTTCAAAGGATCATCTGAAAGGCTTCCATTTTCATTATTCACTGAAGAGATCTGAGCAGGTGATTTGTTCATATTTGACGAACTGACAGCACTGTAGCCTGTAAACCTGGTAGTATTTTGATTCCCAGAGTCCTCAGAATTGCTGTCTGTATCTGTGGGAACAAGACCATTTGTCAGTCAGAAGAATGAATCTCAAGCAACAGACAATCATGCCCTGGCCTCATTTACCCACGTAAAACCTCCTAAGCTTGATGACATGAATGATAGTTAAGTCTTCCCAAACTCAAAGTAACAACTTTGACATTCTTTCCATTCATCCAGACTAAGCTAGGTCTATCTCCATCACTTGTCTATGTTCACTTGCCCAACAAGCTACTGTGTCTTTGACTTGTGTATATCTGCAAATGTGAAGAGCAGGACACGGACCAAATTAGGAATTTTCATCTGCCTAGAAAGGCAGTAACACAACTTACTCAAATTTGGAAGGAATGGCAAACTGTCAGTACAAAAAGATGGAGCTCTCAGACATGACACATAATTTTATATAAAACCAGCCCCTTTCATGCCAATGTTTTTCACATTACTGTACTGTGGAAATTTCTCAAGAGAGCTATGCCAATGAGGTCAAAAAATTACTATATACATGTAGCAACCTAAAACGCAGTGGTATTTAAAGTCCTCCCATTTGCTAGGAGCCCTCAAACCATCTAGTCATGAAACCCAGAATGCAAAATGTATTCTGTGGCTAGCTCAGAAAGAAAAAAGGAGCTAATAAAACTGAAAAATTAATTAAAATTAATACAAGAAAGATGTTAGTCTAAGCATAAAGACATTCATGCACACTTTCCATAAATACAACCTCTGTCTTTTTCTTCTTCACTATCAAAGCTTTCCCTCCCATCATGTCGTGGACTAGAAGGGGAACTGTAACTTTCAGATGATGTTTCTCCACAAGTATCATGACCAGATCCAGCATCCAGATTCAGATCTAAAAATAGAAGTTTTATATTTATTTTTAATCTCAGTGTGTGGAAGTGAGTTTATACTGGTTTGCTCACATCTCACACTTGTTCAGACTTTTGTCTGTTCCTACTTAATTGCACCTGTCCCCTGTATTCCCAGCATTTCCACCCCAGCATTCAGGACTGGTCTGGTCCCAGTCCTTTTGTGATGATCGAATCCTTGGTGTTAAGGAAGGTGATACTGAAAATTGGTATTTATGCCAAGCAGTGAAAAGAAAAATGATCCTTAATGATTTCCGTGATGCTTATACCAGATTGTACCACAACAAAAATTTCCTCTGAATGGTCATGGTCAAACATTTCCATTTGAAGAGCTGCAATACTCCTCAGTCATACCAGCAAAGGCAGAAAGCTAACTCAGCAGACATGTCAAAACAATACACCATTTTACAATTCACTCTTCTAGAACAGGCTTTAAGCAAACTCTATCAACAAATCCTGCTTAAAGAAAAAGAGGTGAACTGAAAAAATGTTAAATTGTTTTCTAATTTCTGAACAGATCATGGGACACTCATTTGCTGGAAACCAGCCTTCAGGGTGGGCAGCTACTATGGTTTTGCTTTCAAGTTCAGCCTCAGAGGGGAAGAAGAATGACAAATTCACTCTCTGAATCTATGCCAGACACCAGCTTCAAAGAAACCCCGACCTCGAAAGCATCAGTTGGCAAAACTCCAGGACAAAAAATTAGAACACTATTATTTATTTTATTATTTATAATGATAATTTATAAACAAAATATTTTCTCATTTTTTATTGCTACTGCAAGTTTAACGGGTTGGGACAGGTCATCAAAAAGCTGCTTTAATGTTTCAATTCTTGAAATAATTTCCTTGATTAAACCTGTAATTGATTAAATTATTTTAACAAGTGCTCTGAATATCTAATATAACCTGGAGCCCGAGTGTCAACCTGTGATCACTGAAAGCCAAAGTCTAAAGTGCCAGTTACAAAGTATCAAGTCTTAAATTATTAGTACAACTAACGGATGCCTTAGAAAAGCTAAAAATAAGGATGAAAAATGCAAGAAAACACAATGCAGTTAAGAGTCATGGACTCAAAACATGGCATGTCAAACCAAGCCTGGATATACAAAACTAGGCAGAGATTCAGGCTGCAACATCAATCAAATTCTGAGCAGGACATAATGGCTTCCAGCCTCTGTGGGTTACAGCTTCTTCTTGAACCAGCCAACAGGTATCAGGCAGGCACTTTTACTTCTGTACAGTGGTAGGTATTGAGCAAACTCAACTCCTATGGAAAAGCATTTCCTATTTAACTTTGCACTCCGTCACCCAAATTTGCACCATCTCTCAAAGTCATGGCCAGCTCATAAAAGCTCAGTGCACTTTGACAACAAAAACAGCAATCAGTCAGAAATGCACACAGCAAAGCTGTGATCTGGAATGTGTTTTGTGCTTGTGCAGCCCTTAACTATAGCTTTGCAAAATTGTTCTGGTTTTGCTAAGTTTGTGAACTGTGAGTTCTTAAAGTTTTTGTCAAATGCTGTTTGTAGAAGGTAAAAACACTTGCTCATAAAAGACGTATCAATAATTCAGAATGGGATCTGCCTGGAATTCTCAAATGTAAGCAGCAGAGAGAAGAAAGAATGATAGCTTAATCAAGATTGTGCCACAAGTGGAAGTAAGGAAAAATAAGGCACTTCTAGGAATCCTTTCAACACACGCAAATTTAGGTGGTATGGGAAAAGGCAAACTCTTTGTCAACCTTCTGTCATGAGAACTATATGTAAGAGAGGCCAGGTTGCAACTGATATTGGGAACTTAGAAAACATCAAGATGGCAATAGTCAATGGGTAGCACGGGCCTTCAGAAATTTGGAAAAAAGCTTGGAGATTCAATTTACTAACGGAACACATATATAATTTTGTCTTACAATGACTAATGCACACAAGTTTAGGCCTAGACGCTACATTTTGCTGGATTACCCAAATATGAAAACCATGCTAGGGCAGCATATACAGTTCTGTGTTGTAGCTCAGTAGTTGTGTTTTACACACTAGTTTGCACCAGGTTTTTATAGAGGTTCCTCACAGGCCACTACACAACAGATGAAAAACTAGCAGGCTGCAAAGAGAACACTAATGACAAGAGCTCCACATACTCAGACTGCTAAATTTCATACAGAAGTAGCCCAACAGTCACTGTTTCTGCAACTACTACACCACATACACAATGTTATGGAGACTTTACTAGTATTTTGTCACCTATGCATGGAAAAAGACACATCCTAAGCAACTGTATACAGAAAACTGAGTCTAGTGTGTTCTGTACAGCAAGTCAAAGCACAAACTAGACTGCCAGCACGCTGCCTTGCACCAAAACAGATTTCAGATTTGTGATTTCCTCTTTATAGGACAATCTTGAATAAATCAGCAAAGTTTCTCACAAACAACTTGGGAAAAAAACCCTTACCATTTGCTGTTCCAGTACGGATGTGCTGTGATGCTGCAACTCGAACTCCATTGCTCCTGTTATTCAATCTGCAGTCAGTTTGCTTTGCTTTGTCCCTGTGTAAATAACTTTCATGGGTTTTTTTGCACATGCATGGGCACAAATAACCAACCATGAATGAGGATATAATGCCACTGTAAACAAATGCAGTGACTCCAGGCCAGAAATGTGTATTTAATACATATAACAACAAATTTAAATAATAAACAAATAAGTAAAGGCTGCTGGTGCAATATACCAGGAACTGAGCTGCAAGCAGTGTTATTAAACACTGTGAATAAAGACCTAAATAAAACAAAAAAGGAAATGGTGCAGCTGGCAGTAGCCATCTTTGAAAGCTGTGCTGTGTAATGCAGCCTACACCAGGCCAGCATAAAAGCATCTGAATATGCAGTAACAAAATGGCAAACTTGGAAGTATTAGATAAGGGTGCAAGTGTTGCACTTCTCACAGTGCAGGGCTGTGTAGCCTGCAGGAGGTTCTGCAGCCCTCTGATGGGCAAATGATCTTCAGTAAAACATTTCCACCACATACCACCCACTGCATAATGTTATGGGTTGCTGTTAATCCTTATTTGATTTTCAGTGTATTTTGGACAGCTTTACACCTTTTAACTTGCAAATAAATATAATGGGAAAAAGGCAATTCACTACAGGTTAAGAATCTGCTTCCATTTTATCTTTCTGCTAAATGACAAGTGATGTTTTGAGAAATGAATCCATTCACTTACATTCTATTTTTCAAGTTACTTCTTGACAGAATATAAAATAAGCATTTTTATGTAGCCTGGCCTCCCATTATGCCAGTTCTCATTCCACAATAGCAAAAGAAGGCACATAATTGATTGTAGACTCTCCTTATCACAGTGATTGGACTGTTTCTGGATTACTGATTACATTGGACACCTACTTTTCCAGCTGTGGCTTTCCTTTCTTCTTGCTTACTGTAGACAGACTTCGTTTTTCCACTGTATGCTACACAGAAAACGTAAAGATGCCAGTTAAACAATAGAACTTGGATGACAAAAGTCAACAAAAAACCCCTTCTAGACCAACAGGTCTGTGAGTCCCAGACTAGTGCACTCACAGGTTCTACAACCACCCAATAACTACTTGTTCAGTGCATCTGAGTCTCTAAAATAACACATCTTGTCTTGTGTTTATGCCATTTCCAGCAAAACACTAAGCAAATTGCCACTTTAGAATTACTACCAGCTGTTACTAATACCTCGTATTTGGCAAAGGTATCAGTCAAGTTATTGTTTCAATGCTGTCTTTCCTCCTGAGGATAAAAACAAATGTGTTTCATCACATACCTGCTAAAAAGGCTAATCACCAGGCTTAAGGAGCTACAAAATTTGCTGATATTAAATGGAATTATTTGATAGCTGCAGGTGGGAAATTATTTCTACATAGTGACAAGCAGGTATCTAGCCTTAAACTGGAGATTTAAGCTGCTAAACTAAACTCTAGAATACTACCTAGAGGCACATAAAAACCATGATGTCAATACAATTCCTTAAGTATGCTATTACTAGCTATTAGTAGTAACTCATATTTGACAAAGGAGTAAAATTTATGAAAACTCTGAAATAATCTGTCCAAATCGCTGTACTTGGACTTCCTTTAAATAGCTTTTCCTCTGCTTTAATAAATTAACTTTTTAATTTAAGCTTCCAGTACTACAAGCTTTTATGGAGCCTACCATTTCATCTTTAGAAGCAAATCTCAATTCATTACCCTGCTTTGTGAAATAAGGAAACTGGTTTTGTTTGGTTTACTATTCTCCACATAACAATCAATACCCAAATTCTGCATGTAGAGTAAGAGTAGTATCAAGCAATTCTAAAATTCAAGGTTTTCATATATAAGCAGTAGGCTAGCTTCCTTTTCCCAATTTCAGTACATTATTTATAAATATTCTTCCCAACTGAATTCACAATGAGATTGAGCACTGAAGAGACAAATCTCACCAAAAGTCTATATGCATTTAGCTATTAACTTTTTTCAAAGATTAATACTTAAGTTACCTAAATAATCCAAGTAAGATAGAAAATGTTTAACCTGTTGTACCTCTTGTAGAATTAATATGGTTTAGTTATTAATACAGTTTCTAGTTTGTTCCTTGCAACTGAAGTTGCCCAGGCATTCTGAAACCCTCTCTGATGACAATGCCACCGTAACAGGAAAGTGCCCGATTAGAAATTAACATAAGATTTTTCTGACTATTTCTCTTCTATAGGGAAAATTTACAAAGAAAATATGCAATTACTTAACACTGAGACTGTTAAGTAATTATAAGGGGTCTTCTAATCAAGGTAAGTCAGCAGCAACTTGAACTTCAACACTTATTTACACAACTTGAGCTGGACTTTTCATCTTTTAAACCTAAATCTCATCATGTGTAATATGGACAGCCTTCTCAAGTGTCTCAGAATAGAGCTTTGAAGAAAAAACAGCAACACACCTGGTCAAGTAGATTTGTACAGTGCTCTGGGTGCTGCTGGACAATACAGCTCTTCCTCCTCCAGTCCATTACCCCATTTTGCTCCGAGTGCTGCATGTTAAGGCTATCCAGTGAAGAACATTTTGCACTGCTAGTGCTGCTGAAAAGACAAAAAAAAAATCCCAGAGTTATGCTGATGCTAACAAACTTGCAGGCTTTTCTTACCAACATGCACATTTCTGCATCAGAAAACCCTAGGAATTTTCAAGAGATGTAAATTACAAGAGTTCTCAAGCTCTAAAGTTATACTAATGATCTGAACATGATTGGAGATCCTTTTTCACTTGTCTGCTATAATTTGATGCAAAATTCAGAGCAACAGAACTTGTAGAATACTGTAATAGAGAGAAGAGTTCTTTAGATATTTCTATACATAAAGACTTTGCATTTTTCATACTAGATGCGGGGAAGTTTTTCAGATAAAAATGTAGTTTGAATTCAACTTCTTTCTTTATTGTTAATGACAAAGGTGGAATTACTTTGTAACCCCTATTTCAGAACTCGTGAGGTATTTAAAAAAAGGAGTGCACAGTTACATACGGATCACACTGCAGCTGTATTTGTTTGAATTTCAAAACAGTCATCTTGCTTTACATTTTTACCTTCAGGACTGCTAGTTTTGAGTAGTGCTGGGAAAAGGGAGTTGCATTTGGCATTTACTTTGGACTTCATAATGCCTTCCACTCAAGCTTTGCTCTACAGCAGCCAGTCAGAAGCAATACTTAACTAGGTCTGAGACCACTGGTCAACAAAAACTGCTGGAAAAAGTCAGGGTTCTGACAGAGTCAGAAGGGCACATGGACCTATAAACTTTTTGTGTCTCATACAAAATCATGCCTTACTGCTGACTGGACACACACACGCACACAAAAAAATAGGAGTTAACACTTAAATTCTTATCGAAATATGTTGATAATTGCAAGTGCCTCCTTTTAATTCAGGACTGTTGGCAAGCTGCTTCATGAAGATTACTGCAATATGAAATATTACTCAGTTCCCATGATGGCAGAAATCCAGCTCACTTGAAAGCACAAGACATGCAGAAATTCCAATAGCTATTTACCAAATACCTCCGTAAATAAGTGCTCAAACTACTTAGAAGATGGTCAATAGAATATAAAAAAATAATTTAAGAAAATGGCGAGAACCCAAGAATGTCCCAAAAGACAGACTCAAGGCCCTGATTACAAAGATATAAGCAAGGTCACTTCAGAAATTCCACCAAATGGAGGGAAGTGATTTCACTGCCAAATCTGCAGTCGTTTCATGGAAGCTGTGACACTACTAAATTTTTTATTTTTTATGTTCAACCTCACTCCTACCAGTAAATTTTTGGACTTTTCAGGAGTAAGGCTGCAATACTGAATGAAAACAAGAGGCAGACATATGCACAATGTACCAATGCTATTTGAGACAAACTGCTCTTGACTCTAGATAGCTGTATGCACATTTAAGACAGAAGAGTTTAATTCTTTAGAACCCATAAACAGCAGCCACAGATTTTAAAAAGACAGGCATGTAACACGAACAGGAGAGGAATAACAAACCTCTAGCAGTCGAGGAGTAAACACATTTTCCTCTCTTAAATAAATGAAAAACAAGAGCTAGCTAAAGGAGTTTCTTTCAGAGAACTTTGTGGAAAGATCTCTTTCCTACCCTGAAAGACAGATCCTAAACTAGTCAGCTTTAGTGTACTTCATTATACAACAAATAAGAAAAAGACAATTATATGCTACTGAGTTTGGATGCTGCTCTTATGACTTCATAGTAGGCTGTATATGCACCAGTATAATCACACATTTTGTCAAGATGACACTCTCTTCTTGAAGAAATGCAAGTTGAAAGTAGGACAGTTAAAAAACAAAGCAGACACAAACCACAGAGTTGTCAAATTGGTGAGTTCACAAGAATTATATTTGTTAAAGATCTGTGGACCTCAACCAACCAACGTTTTGTGCTACGTTTATATTCTAATTATTGCTATTCCAGGTACATTTTCACCACGAGATAAGTATATTTTACAGATAAACACACTTTACAGGTAAGTCAACACAGCATAGAATTGTAAATCTCAATAAACTTTATATCCATTTTTTCTCTTAATTCAAATATTACACAACTATGTGCAAACATATCCAAAGATTCTGGTCAAAATACATTAATGGGTGAATTCACATTAGATACCTCATGGATCTGAAAGCATATATAAAGTACTTTATACGGTTAAGAATTGCTTCCACTTACAATGGGCACAAACAATAAGATGTACATACATTTGCTAGTAAGCAAGGGAAAGAATGGGCTGCCTTCTCCTAGAAGGTAATCTTTGAAGCTACTTAAGCTCAAAATCTAAAACACTGGAAATTTTCAGTACAAGCACAGAGGTATGTGCCCACAGGGAAAATACATGCCATCCAGATTTAAGCCACTCAGTTTATAAACAGAAATCAAAACATCAATTCAAATAGTGAAGATTCACAAAATTTGAGAAAGAAGAGATGTCCAAATTACCTAGACCTACAGACTACGAAATGAGATCTTTTGAATTATCTTTCTAATACAGACTGAGTTAGTAACAACCTCCCAAACAACAAAAATAAGACCCCACTCCAAACAAACAAAACCCCCATAAACAAGCTTCAATCCAGAAGGACACATATTCTCAAAGCACTAATAAATAAAGTTCAGACATGTAGCATGGTCACATTACATTCTAGTACCTACTTGGCAACAGGACTTTTTCCATTATGTTTCTTGTGAACTGCTGTGTGTTGCATTACATCTGGAAAAAAACAAACAAAGCATAATTTCAACAGCAATTCCAGTTTCTTCTTTTAGATCCTTTTAACAAATTCACCTTTCCATCACTACCAGACACATGGCAGAAGACACCTCCATTAAACAGTGTAGGCTTGACTTATAGTGCTGAAATTGGCAGGGGTTGCATAGAGGACAGATTAGTTTGTACAGGTGATATAATCAAGACTCTCTACCTTCCATTTCACAAAAAAAGAATGAAACAAAGAGGAACTATGATAACTGTTAAGGTTTGCTCATTTCTGTATTTAATCCTAAGGACTAAATGTGTGACCAAGTATCACTCAGTATGAAAGAAGGCAGGAATGAGTCAAAAAAAATACAAAATTTTGTAATTTTTTTTGAACTGCTGAAATTAATCTCAAAACTACTCACACGTTCTAACTAGTGAATGAAGACAAATCTTACACAAAGTATTGCATTGTGAAACCTCAAAATTCACTATGCATGTAAAGCTTCACAAATTACATCTGACAAAAAGAGGTACTGCCTCAAGGCCAGGCTGGATGGGGGGCTGAGCAACTTGATATAGTGGAAGGTTCCCTGCTTCTGGCAGGTGGGTTGGAACTAGATGATCTTTAAGACTGGTTCCAACCTAAACCATTCTATGATTCTATGAAACAAAACTCAAGAACTTTAGAGACACAGTTGACCCATTTCTTTAAGGCAACTGTTAGATTTTAACAAAAGCAGCCTTTTTTCGTTCTAAGTGTTGATGACTTAGTATTTTGGTAGCTATCATTTTGCTTGGACTCATCTCAATGCCAGACATACGTCCAAATTATGGTTTAAGAATTTAAGAAAAAAAAAATTACCATTTTTAAGCTTCTGGTAACATTTTACTAAAACAGTACAAAACATGTTCTGAAACGCATTTGTAATTTCATCAGATAAAGAGATTTATGTATTTTTAAAGACAGTATATAAAAACCTAACTGAGCAGTTTCCAAATATATTGTAAATTTACTTGGTGTGTTCTGAACTCCAAGGAAGAATATGGCAATAATATTTTTTGTAAGAAAAAGCTGTTCAAACTGCATGTGTGGATTACAGACTGCATATAAGATGAACTGCAAACTTATTAGTTACTAACATGTACCAGAATAAGAATGCTGTCATGCCGTGAAAGCTCACAGTGGTCTGTGTTCACCCATCAGCCCCATTCCTCATCCTTTCCACCTACCAGGAGCTTTCATTTATTTGCTACCAAAACCAATGCAAAACTGGATTGCTGTTGCTTTCAGAATCAAACTACTGACCAGCTGCTGCTTCCACGTGTGAACTGTTTTTGAGGTATCAGAAAAACACGAGTTTTCAGACTGCAATCAATACTCACTACAGTCCCAAACTTATTAACAGTCCAGAGCATAAAAGCAGCATAGGTTAAGAATAAGAAGAGGAAAAGTTGAACATCCTTTCTGTGTAAAACTAGAAGCTAAATAAATTTGGCACATTTAATGCAAAACAGTCTGCAACTCTTGAAATGCTCCACTCAACTCTGAACCCTGGTAACTAGAAAATAAATACTTAAAGACAAGAAAAGCTACAAATAATCTTGGCTCAAGTAAATGATAAAGTGTATCTTCCTGGTTGTTCCACACAACTGTGAACTTTTTGCCTGTGAGCTATGAATTCTGCCACTCCTTGAATTATAGAGCAACCTCTTAAGGAAACTACTGAAGTACATGAAAATTCTTCACTTGCATAGCAGATTTCATTTAAATCTCTCACTTTGAATCAATGAAGAAATCAGTCAACTGTATGATTTCCAGAACTGAGTTTGGTAAAATATCTCAAAGAACCACCTTGGAGTACACAACTACCTTCCTCCTGACTTGAAGCTTCTGAACTGTCCTCCTTGAAGTGTTCTGGTGTCTTAACAGTCTTCAAAGAGGGTTGCAAGTTACCTGCAGAGAATAAAGTTTATGTAGTAACTTTATAGATCTTGAACAACTGGACAGTTCTGAATGCCTGCACTAAACTGGAAGCTAGGAAAACGGAAGACTGAACTTACTGATTTGCATGTGGCAATAACTGGAACATTGCCTCCTTCAAAGCAGGCCATCTCCAAGAGTAAAGCTCTTTAGAGATATTTTTACTTTGAAAAAAATAGTGTCCAAAGTAATTTTAAACCTATGGTGCAATTTCAAAATGTCTTGATCATGATATTAGAAATACTCCTATCATGCTGCACTTCAGATTTTTCTTTATAATCTTTTTGTGTTACAACGAGGAATGGGAGGAAACCGATGACAGTTACTAGCATTCTTCTGCAACAAATCACACTCTTCCATTGTCAAATCATTCACCGCCAAAAGAGATCTAGTTTGGGCTGAAGTCTTCTAGTGCCCTTAACACAGTCTTCACATATAATTTTTCCCTTTTTATGCCAGATGAAATGAAAAGAAAAAGGAATAATATTAACAGTTTTGTTGGAAAAATACCACTGCCATGCTCTGAAAAAGGACTTAGTTTGGTAATGAATCTAATTCTAGGAGTCTACTCATTCCCTCCCAAAAAGTTCCAAGTTAGTGCATGTAAAAGCACCTGAAATCTGTTGCTTAGGAGCTTGAAACATTGATAGGAAGATCCTTCTGAATACTGTCTGCAGTGAAGAAACTAAACCTCCAGAGATCATGCTCTAGTAAAGTGTGTTGGAATCACAAGTCTACTTCAACCTGAGTAAGTGTCTAAACAACTCCTGTTATGAACCAGGAGGGAGCTAATTGATTTCCTCCTTAATGGAACCACAGTGGCATAATTAAACTTCCTGAACATATTATTCAGTGTGAAATCCCAACTATTATTTAAGGTATAAAGACCTTTCACCAAACATAGGATTTACTTCCATACAGGTTTTTCCATACAGTAATAAGTTGTTGCGGTTGGGACGGCCAGAGCGACATTAATCAGCGTGTGCTGCGTGTTCAGGGGTGCTGAATATGTAACAATTTACTGTTTACAGAATAGGTATTTATACACATCAGAAGGTTTGCATATTGTAACATAATTGGTAGAAAGTTATCTAGCTGCTTTAGCATTGGCTAAAGGTACAACACTTGCTCTCTGCTCATCTCAGCTGCGTTTTCCCTCTCCAGGCACACAGAATTGCATGCCTACCTGTGACAATAAGTTTGTATGTCTGTGAGGAAATATTTTTATCCCAGATTCTATATAGCAACTGAAGACCAATTTAAGCCACAAATGTCTGTCAACTCTTCTGCGTGTCCAATCTGAGAACTATGATGAGATTTTTCTTAAATATATCCTTCCTTCCCCAATACTGCCACCACATTCAAAACATGCCATTACAGGCTCACTTGCAATCCCAAGTATTGCTGCTTAGCAGGACTCCAGGAATCCCAAACAGTAAACCTAGAAAAACACAGAGACTGACAATAAAAAAGCCCTCATGAGCCACTTAATTGAGGTGATTTTGGCAACAGGTGGGATGAGTACTTTTGTTACTGCTTCTATTAACCTGTACCACAGGAAATATGCAAGTTACCAGACAAGTCACCCAGTCCCCCTTCTCAAAACAAAAACAACTACTCTTGAATTTATCACATGAATTCTCTCCAACAAATGTTTTCTTAATATCTAACTCAATGTCAGGGCCCTGAACCATGGCAATGGGCTTTGCACCTCTTCTGCCCTGCCCATGCTCAAGATCCCATCTGATACAATGCAGTTTTGCAATTTGGAGTGTGACTGCTGGGAAAAGAACTGGCAGACGCTTCATCCAGGTCTTCTATCCTTTGGATTGGGAGCCACATTTGAGCTCAAGCCCTTGCCTGGGGGAGACTGCAGGCACACCTGTGCCTGGCCATGTACCTTGCTGATCCTGTTCTTAACACTGACCTACTGACTTGTTCTTCTGCCTTGACCTCAGACCTACCTCACTGCTTTGGACTTGTCTGGTAATCACAGGCAGGTTCTTGCCTGCCCCTGGTCCTAATCTTCCTCATAACAAGTTAAGCCTACTGTTTTCTGTCAGAGAGAACAGATCATCCTTTTTACGTTATGGCTCTTTGGTATTTGAAGACTTAAATCATCTTCCATTTGAGTTTTTTCTCCTCTCTACAAAACAATGAAGTTCCTCATCCTATCTGTCATGCATTCTAGATCTGACAAATCCTCATGAACTGTTATGTACCCAATTACTTATTACTATAAAAATTACCTCACATTTATGATCACTTTATAATCTGTACGGCTTCCTATGGAATTGACATTTGTCTATTTTACCCTTCTGATCTACCTATCCTGCAGGTCATTTCTGCCCTGCACTAACCCAGTCAACTCTTACCTTGAAAGAACCCATCACTGGTTCTTTTTCAAACCACTTCAAATTACCACCCTGTACAACAATGCATTTGCAAGTCCTTCCCACCTAGATGCAGTCTACAGCCTAAAACATACATACCCTGTCCAGTGTGCCTCTCATTAACACAAATCTTTCTGGACTTTGGAAACTCTCTCCTGCCCATGTAGCCTTTCAGTACAACAGAGTTGTCAATTTTCACAGCAGTAAATTCCAGCCAGTCCCACAATCACCCTGGATGTTTTTAGTTTTCCCAAAACTGCCATCTAAGAATGTCCTAAGTGTTACCAAAGAGAGTCACAAAAAGCCCTACAGCTTCTATCCTAATCACAATGCCTCTGTCTCATCATGGAAAGAATATATTTGTCATGGATCAAACACATCATTTTCCAGCTGTCACTCCCCTATTTTTTCCCAAACATATCTGAGCAGTCTGTGTGAAATCTCCAACTTATTCCAGTCCTTACTAAGATCATCTGCAACTTCTGAGGCAGTGGCCTCATAGTCAGTGTCTTAACTATCAAGGTGCATAACATACACTGAAATAAGAAATGATTCAACAGAAACTAAGATCCCACCCTAAGGCATCCATACAGAAAAGCCAAGCTTCAGTCACACAAACAATCAGTAATACACAAGTAGGTAAGAGGTCCACCAAAGAAATCTCTGTGATACAAATGCTTGGAACACAATTCTGTATGTTTTGAAATTATGGCCATATCATCCCTTAAGAACTACGTAAAAAATCTTAGTTTAAACTATCAAGACAGAGGCTTAATCTACAAAAGAAAACAAAAAAACAGATATGATTTTTTGGGGTCAGCTCAAGCTTTTTGTTCCAGAGTTTGAGATAGGGTAAAAGGAAGAAGTGTCAAACTGTTGAACATACTCAATTCATACATAATTACCTATATTAATAGCATGATGAGAAGGAGGAGAATAGAGGAGAAGAAAGAAAGAAAAGAACACAAGCTGATGCTACAAAGCATATTCCTAGTGTCAAAAGCCTGAGTATCTGCTCAAGCAACTACTGGTTGGCCAGGAGTTCAAATATGACCAAGGAAATATAATGCAACATGAATACAAAATTAGAAAACTGTAATTAGGCATGACAGCAAGAATAGCTTTTAATAGACTTTTTGTTATATAAAACAGTATTAGGTATTTCTTACTGTGAGTGTGCAAAGATTCTGATGAAATTGATTGGAAGAAGTTGTATACTCTCTGATTCTGCAGAAAAGCTTGCGATGTGTTTGAAAATAGCTGCCTGAAATTCAAGTGAGAGTTTGTTAAATTGTAAATAATGGAATCATAGGAAGAACACAAAAAATTACTACAGTAAGTACCATTTAAAAGCAAAATAGGCAGTTCTTAAGAAGTCCAAACATTTCAAATTGCATGTTCAGCATAAACAACGATAAATGCTACTTTTAAGCTTTGCTGTTCAGTGCTAGTGTAAGATGGGAGTACAGTCAGTACAAGAAATTAGTGATGGTTTTCTTTCAATTTAAAAAGGTAAATGCTTTTGAGCCATCCCAATTCAAACATTTTAGCCACTTGTAACATTTTATCAAAGAGGAGTTTGGACTGAGTTCAAAAGCACTGATCCTTGTATTTTAACATTTAATTTCTCAAAACAATGCATCTTTCTTAAACACATTTATATGGTTAAATACAAAGTTCAATTTACCTACAATGTCAGTATTTTTATTTCATAACTATCTTGAAGAGCAAAAGGTGGGATTCTCAGTATTGCTGAGTTTGAGTCTGTTCTGAGTCTGATCTGAGTCTGTTCCCAAGAGGTCAGTGAAAAATTCAATTAGCTTCAGATAAGGAAATAGGCCAAGAATGAACGCTTTTCACTTCCTCCACACAAAGGTTGCCATTATTACTTGCCAAGAAACACTACCCAGTTCTATTTCTTTGGAAGAGGGGGAGAGGAAAGCAATATATATACAATTATGCTAAAAGTGACACTGAAAGAAAATGGAATTTGTATACAGTAATGCCATTCTCTTGAGCTTATTCATGTAGAATTCCTATATCCTCACAACATAACTTGCAAACTGTGATCACAGTTGCCTATTATAACACAGTTGGGTATGTTCAAAGGTGATCTTCAAAGTGAATCTCTTGGGTTTGTAATTACTGTGCTGTGAGGCTTCACAGCCTTTCTGTATACATTCCCTTCAGTCAACCTCTATTTAAAACCATTATGTTTATTAGCCAAAATTGTTTGCACGGATTTGTTTTTTGGCTTGACAATCAGGCCAATAAAGATGGACCAATGTTATAGATAAAAATTAAAAAAAAAAAAAAAATTAGGAAGGGGGAGGTTGAGGCACAGAGTGGCTCCGTATATTCTTTAACTAAGATATTAGGATAAAATGTCTGGACCCACAAAGCATTATGAGTAGGAGTTTGAAAAGCAGTGCCTGATTCTTCAAGTACCTCAAGAGACACTGCCTAACACTATGAATAATTTAAGTTGCACCCAGCTAGGCTGAACAATCCTGACAGAAAAAGGCAAGCATAACCAGACATCTGTAGCAAACCAAAAGAACAGGCAGGCACACCCAAATTCATCCTGCTGTTCTGAGTTGCCAGATTTGATCAACATGTCCCACATCCCAACAAGACCTCTCATCACTAAATAGCAGGTTATGAGGTATGGGCCGTTTTCTTAAAAATGTGTGAGCTACTTGTAATTTTACATACTTGCTTAACTATTACTGCTTATTCCTTTTAAATTCTGTTCTGTTTCTCACTCTATCCTGTCATAAAAGTAGAATATACGTGCTCTGAGTTACTGTTTGTAGTATTTCTAAATACACAGTTGTGTAACAGAGGTAATATCCTTGCAGAAGTGCCAATCATTGCTATATAATGGTCCTCAGGACAAATACTTTCATAATTGTAAAATTACTTCTAAAGAAGTAATTCTACTAAGTTTAATAAAAGTCTCCATTTAAAGAAAAGAGAGAAAGAATCAAGAGTATTTGTTCCATCACTGCCTTCCCCTTTTCTTCCCAAATTGTATTTAGGCCAAATTTCTGTTGTAGGAGTCATCCAGTTTGACTTCAATCACTTTTCAGCTGATGCATTTCAGGGTACCTGCTAAAATATTTACCTGATTATGGGCTCAAGATCAGCATGCCTTCGTTCTTCCCTCTTCTGAAAACCCTGATTTAGTGCTCTTAAAATTGTCTTGTCAAATGCTTCAGAAGACAGTTCCTTTGGGAGCTGAGAAAATGGTTAATGTGAAAAATGAGTGGTTGACATTTAAAAGACTTTTTGTTCACTTTGAGTGCTTATACCTTTTGGTATCAACAAGAAACTCTATTGTGCCAGTTTGAGTAATGTAATTTACAGACCAAAGGTACAACAAATCAACATAATTTAGTTTTGCAAGAGAAACACTTCACTGTAAATCTTGATGGCAAATCCAAGCACAAAACTGTCCAAAGGTCTATTTGGAAGAATTACATTCAGAAATTTACCAATACTATGTTCTTTTCCAGAATAGTTTACAGCCTTCATTGATTTATTTCTTTAAATTTTCACACAGCAAAATTACGTCTGAAAATAACATGAAAAAAAACAACCAAGGAGCACTGAATGCACTGTACCCACTATCATCACTTAGCTAGATTAAACCATTTTAAAGAAACAGGAGTAGAAAGGAGACTGTTTCAGTTATACAATACACAAGACTCCAGTGGACAATAGTGAGATTAATCAACAGCAAGTCCCTCTCCAGTTGCTATTAACACTGAAACTTCTTATCAAAATTCATTATAACTGTTTTCAATGCCAGTACTACAAAGTGACATCTTCTGATGTTCTAGTTCAGAAGGCAAAATTCTTGCTACCAAAGAGTGTGTCTATTTTAAAAGGAAAATATTCCCCAAAACAATGTTTTTTCACATTTACAACTTCCAAAATAACATACTGAAGTACATCAAAACATCAGATTTGTTCATCCACACTTTTTTTTTTTAAAAACGCATTTTAATTTTGGGGCAACTAAAAGTAAACTGCCATATCAAAAATGGTTTTTTACTTTAGTTCAAAGCTATTGCTAATGTGGTTAACATCTGCCACTGGTTATCAACAGCACCAAGTAATATACACTAGAGCAGCCTCTTCCTCTTGTGTATTTGGAATACACCCAATCCAGAGTGCCAGCTGGATATTACATCCTGCTGGTGGTACAGCAGCACAGTGCTAAGCAATCATTGCACTGAAGGAAGTGCTACTAACAGAGGAACACTGTGTTTGATGTAGGTAATTGATCAGTAATATAAATAAAAGGGACTTCTGAAATCCAGACAGACATGTGCTGTTGGTATTAGATTAGTACAGTGCTATAGCACCTGGGAAGTCTTAGATATAAAACCAGAAAGAAGGGCTGAAAGCAGCTGTTCTTAACAGATCTTTCATCTTTAATATATGCCACTCTGAGGAACTTTGGCTGAAAAATTGGTCAGTATTAACCAAAAGGTACCAAAAAGTTACTGCAGAAGCATGGGAATGAGCAAACCTCCTGTCCTAGTGTTTTGGATGTAAATTCGTCTCTGGAAACAGTCAATGTTTTTCTTTAAAACTTTCATCAAGAGGAATGCAATTCCTTCTGTAATTTCCTACATGCAAAGAACTTTTCATGCTCATTACCTAAGAGAAGGTGCTCTTTAGATATAAAGCATCCAATATAAAGCATCCATTTAATACCTTAGTTTACCTTAGCTTCTATTCTGAAACAATTTTTACAATTATCTTACTTCTATCACAAGCAACCTTGGAATTTTCAATCACGTATTTTGACCACTTGTTTCTGTCCCTAAGAAACTTGGCATACTACTTAATGACACACAGATTGGAAGCAAGAATAACAAAAACTCAAAGTGGCTCCATATATTCTTTAACTAAAATATTAGGATACAATGTTTGGACCCACAGAACATTATGAGTAGGAGTTTGAAAAGCAGTGCCTGATTCTTCAAGTACCCCAACTCAAGAGACACTGCCTAACACTATGAGTTATTTAAGTTGCACCCAGCTAGATTGAACAATCCTGACAGAAAGTGCATATGAAGTGGACAGAATTTGTACTTCAAGTTTTTTAAAGCAAGGTCTAAGTTTTATCCTGCTTTATTTAACAATGCTCTTTCTTCTATATTTATGGCTATCAAAACAACACAAATTAAACATGTTTTTCAGCTGTGCACCTTCTCCACAGAACACCTCAGCAAGCTCATAGCAGCTTGTGGGTGTCTTCCTGTTTTGCCATCTCTTATATATCTAGGCTCTGCTGGAGTCAAGACAGCACATGGAACACCCTACATCAGTCAAACACAACAGCTCTGCAACATTCTGGATCCTGTCTGTTTTCCTGGCCCCTCCTTCTGGCAGCAAGCAGGTTCCAAGAGGTCCATTTCAGACACTGGTATTTGTCTTACACAGGCAGAACATGAGACATGCAGCTGAATGTTCATCCCAGAGCTGCACAGAATCCCATGTGACTCCCACTTTTAGGGTTCTCTTCAGGGGCAAATGTATGCAGTCAATGTTGTGGAATAACCACCTACAACCAGACTATGCCATCCCTAATTCAAATCCTCAGAAATCAAGCCCTGGAAGCTCTTGGAACTAGATATTCCAACTAGACTAAAGCAATTGTGAATACTCACTGCTTCATTTCTACAAAGCCAGAAAACCACGTTGATAATTTAAACAGTGAACAAGACAATGACCTTTGTACAGTCACTGGCTTCCCGCTTGCAATTAACAGTGCAGTTAAGAACATCAGATGCCACCAAAACATGTTCAAAGCAGACCTTTCATTACTGCCCTGAAGAGTGAAGACTTTATACATAGAATTTCCCAGAACAGGTGGAACCCATGATATCAGACACTGGCAATGAAACACCCAGTTCAAGGTGATTACACAGATGGGGTCTGCACATGGCCCATGCACACAAACACCTGCCCTGCTCGGGGCAGGGGGGAGAGCAATGCAGAGAACATCTAGGGTTTTTTAAACAAGCACACACAGGCTAGATATGCCTCAAATTTAACTCCCTGTGATAGGAGAATATGCCTTTGTTCTGCTGAAGAATACAGCTAAATTACAAACTATTAGGCTTATGGCTCTGCCCGACTAACTGAAAATAACAAATGATACTCTCTAAGGTTATTCTAACAGGGACACTAAGCAAATGAGCAGTGCTTATACCTACATATGAACTCTCTGGGGAGTATTAAAAACTCATCTGGTAGTTTTATGGTAGTTCAATTAAACTGTAAGAACCATTTCAGATAAGAATCTCCTCTTGGGAAACTCCTCAGACATTCTGCAGAGCTGCTTCTTCTGTCGAGATGCTCCACCACAATACACACAATTGAAATGGTTAATACAATTGTGAAGTACAAAAATCCACTTGCATGCTTTTGTTTCTGTAATTACAGCCCAGAAACCACAGCTCTCCTACACTGCTTCTGCAGTTATAAACTTCATCTGTAAACACTACTTTTATATTTCAATACATACTTTTAGCAGGAATTCCTGAAGCTCCTGGTGTGTTTTTGTAACACATGTTACCGAAAGATCGGACCAGGTTACCTAGTAAGGAAGGAAAAAAAGAATGAGGAAAGTTTCCAAATATCATACCAATCAGCTGATCTGAACAATTCCAAAATCTGACAATCTCAGAGTTAACACTTGCAATTAATTAAATACAAGACAAGACAGGGATAATGATGTACTTTTTCAGACACACTTATTTTGAGTGTACATTTCAGGATCACCTTCATGTTTATTTGTGGCTACAGGCAGCATGAACAAATTCAGGGAAATGCAATAAAGTCCCTGAAAATTACTGACTCAGAACGAAGTCAGGCAGAAGGCTTTGTAATTACAGGACTTGTCTCAAACAGACATTACTAACCACAAAAAACAGCTACCAGATGAAAGGACTGTAGGTCAGATATATAGGATTGAGCTCTCGCTACCATTATCAAGAGCCAAAATGAAACCAGAAAAAGAATGTCTGTTTATATTACCTATAAAACAATTTTATCTGCCTCAGACTTGAATCTTACAGAGTCATATAGAAATTGTTGTAGGCTACAAGTCATATAAAGTACCACAAATTACTACAGAAGTTACTCACGAATCAGACAACACTTTGGTATATGCTTGTATAAAATTTCAGTAGCTTACTGTTCTGACACAATATGCAAGCAGTAAAACAGCACCTTCACATGCATATTTTGAGGAAAAAAAAGTAAGCTTGGTTAGATGAGTGCTGCCTGGCTTCAAGCCCACTTCTGGGCTAAAGACTCCAATTAGTTACATGGGAAGATTCTGTGTAACAGGAGTGGATATGAAAATTATAAACATTATTCACTCCCAAGCGTGGATAGAATAATGTAAACCACCAACTGCGTTCAACTTAATCCCCAGAAATGCCAACTGCCCTTGGTGCCCTCAGTTGGGAAGCCATGACTGCAGTTGTTATAACCTTAAAAAAGCAGTGTCTGAACAAGCACAAAACGATCTGCAGTGAGGAACACAGTATATACCTGCACAGATGAGGAGAGGAAAATATTTCGTAAAAGAACTCAGGTACAGGAGTTTCAAGATTACTGAAATACTTCCCAGAATATCTCCACATTCCTCCTCTAACAAAGAAATTAAAAACCACTGTCAAATCTATCTACATGTTTCAAAATAGTAAATACTGATAATCCCTACGGGCTTTCTTTACAAACTTGTATCTACTATTGTATTTTTCCTAGTAGTCACTTCACAGACCCTTTGGAAAAAAGATCTATGACAAGGTTGAAATATTTGGGCAGGTTAACCTTAAAGACTTTGAAGGCTACATTCAACAAATTACTATCCTCAACAAGAGAAGAGTGCATCCTTTTACATAATACAATCCAAACTCTGGGATCAACACATCAACTTTCAGCTCAAAATGGCTTTTTTTTCCTGTTCAAAGACCTCCTTTAACACATGTGAAACAGCCAGTTACAATGTTCGATGTAAACCATTTTGGGGGTGAAAAAGGGGAATGTGTAACTTCATCTACAAATCTGATATACTACAAGACTCACATCTACTGGTAAAATGACTCATAGTGTTAGTCAGCCCTGCTAAGAAAATTACTACTTTGATTCAATTAGAACATCACCACCACCAGCCTTAGCAGCTATTATTTAACACCTACAACCTTCAATATCAGACCTCAATACTGAAAGCCTCTCTTACAAAGTAGTAAGAAGCAGCATTTCAGTTTTAAAATTCACCCACATAATTACTTCACGTGCTACCCTTACCTATTACAATACATGAAGACTATACCAGGCAGACCTTCAGTTCATGGCCATTTTCCAGCTTGTTTGCTTTTACTTCAACCAAGTCCAAAACAAATAAATGAACCAACCTCCAGTTTTCTCAAAAAGACAGGAGTCATCCTCATATGGTAAACATTCAGAAATGAGATCCAAGATGACCATGCAACTCCAAGCAATATATAGTTGCAGACACAAGAACTGTGCTCCTATGCCACTTGAGCAAATGACTGACTAGTTTTAGAAATCTCACACTGAATTAGCAAAAGCCAAGTTTCCTGGAGTGATATCACATACCAGCTATGGCTGATGTTTCACACCTTCCCACCTTATGCCTTCTCCCATCTTATGCCCACAATTATACAAAACATCTGAGTCGTGCAAGAACTCAAAAGCATTATGGGATAATTCAATGAATCTCAATATTGCCTTCTGAGCAATTATTTGAAACAAGCTGTATGTATCTACACTATACAGACATCATGAAGACAATTATTTTAATATTCTGGAGGTTGCTTGCTTACTTTGAATGTGTACTCCAAATGTTTGTCAGCCCTTTTTCTTGGTGCTCCTTTCAGGGTTATCTTCTCAATGTGTACAGCTGAAAGAAAAACACCTTATTGTGCACTCAAAAACGACAGTTTGCAAACATTCCCTGCTTTCCCAGGCACTCTGAGCACACGTGCAGGCAATTTCCTGACTCACACAGCCTCCCTCTTGCTCGGGAGCTTTTCACTGTAACAAACTGCTGGGGACAGGTAGAACCTTGTCCTCTCCAAGTATTTCTCTGGACTAACCACAACCTCACCAGTGAGGATCATGGGAATCTGTGCATTACTCAAGAGCTTATTTAGACCAGAAGTTGCAGAACTACAACAATATAACCACTGTAAATGAAAAGACAATAAAAATAAGTCAAATTGCATCTTTACTCAAAGAAGCACTGACAAAAGCCAGAGACAGTGTCTTCCATGCCCACGTTTCTGAAACATCAAGTAATAATGAAGGCAAACTAAGGCTGAATAACCACATTTCTGAAGGACATTCAGGTGAAAGGAAAGAGTTTGGGAAGGCCTGAAGGAGACAAATTAGTGTCACCAAACAGAAAATGAGGAGAGCAAGTATAAGGCTACTACAATTTTACTGTAAAGAGTGTCATTAACTGAACTGAAAAGGAAGAAAGGTACTCTAAGTACTTGCTACTCTAATACTGCCTCCTCATAGCCTACTGTATTCAGGAAAGGGCAAGTTCTGGCTGTGACTTGGCAAGCAGCAGCACCAGATGGCTTTCAGGGCCTGGAGATTTTCTTGAGGACATACAACATCGTTCAGGTAATATTCCAAATAAAAACTTCTGTGGCAGCCGAGATCAGCTTTTCATTGTTTCTGCTATGCTGGCCCAAGAATTCAGCAGAATTTTATCCCAGTACAAGCCTGAACATATCTTTACATATGTAAAAAAAATTATTTAGAAACGGCTGGACCCACCCCTTCATGATCAATGCCTCCTTTCAATGCTTTTGAAACTTTTTGTTTTGGAGGAAGGTGGGTCAGGTTAATAGCTAATGTTTTCCTTTCAATTTTAACTGCATGTTTACAGGGGATATATTGGGAACTACTCAGAAGAATAATATTTTTTCTTAAAAAAATAAGCCTCCTGTAATGTGTGTTACAGATCTTATTCTAGGATATTACCTAATTACCACCTAATATAAGGTAAATGTTTTTTAAAGAATTTTGTTACAATTAAAGTCTCATGCCCATCAGACATGCCATTTCTAAGAGAACTAAGTACTGGCAATTTCCCTAAAGGAACAATAAGCCAGCATATAAACCTAGTGAGAGTGCTACAGCTTCCAATCCTTTTAGTAGAAAGAGAGACAAATACTGAGTGTGCTGGTGTACACTGGTTGTAATCCTCTACCTGGGAGATACGGAGCTAGACAATCACTTAATTTTTACCAGTTAATGAAGATCAATTATTCCAAGCAAAGAAATCTGAGCTAAAGATGCCAGGTAGTAACATACATCAATATTCTATGAAAAGATGAATGTCTAGTGACCTTAATTTTCACCTGTCTGGTATAGATTAAAATGCTGTTAAAAGAAGGACCATGGCGCAACTGAGTTTTGGTGCAGTAAAATTTCTTAATGGCTAATGTTGAAACTGTTACCAGAGCTGATATTTATAAGTTAATTAAAAAGTTGATTCCCATGACTGGAACTGAGAATAGTGGTTTAAATTGCATTCCACTACATGCATGCATTCAGCATACATAATTAGGAAACTAAGACAATTATCATTCACAGACAAGCTTTTTTTCTTTAATGAGATTGTGTTTATTTTAAACTATTGAATGTTCTCAGTGCTAAAAAATTTGTCCTCAGGTATAAAAAAATTTATTACACAATGTAGTACCTTCAACTTCCTAACTTCTTTCTGTTGTTCTTGCATGCTTCATTGTAATACCTGATACAACAGGTAATTACACTGTTGCTGCACAGCTTTAGTTCCACAGTTCGCCTTAAAATTCTGCTTCCACAATCACTTTTTAAATATTTTAAATGGCTGTACTGAGAAGAAATGTCTGAATATACAAGCCAATGAGGCATGTTACATCTCTGCATCTATTCTGGAGACAACACATGGATTCAGGATCATTAAGTCAAGCACGTATACATGACACTCTTTCCATTTTAAGTCTACGTCAAGAGTTTTAAAATTCACATTCATCCCAGCTGACAAAAACCAAGTTTTACTACCAGTGGTATTTCTAACCCACTAGGGAGATTTCTGTAGCAGGGACTCTATCACATAACTGTGTAGCAAATATCACAAAATTACTCTGAACCTGCACTGTGGTTTCTCACTATGACAACAAAAATGCAGAGAAATACTTAAGCTCTTCACTAGACTAAATTATTCAACTTTTTTGTGCTTCTGTTGTTTAATTCAGGAGTGTTACTAAAAAGATTCTCTCTTTTGTGTTTTTAATTCATGAATATGAATGCTTTGAACTCCATAAAAGGATTTAAAACAGGTTTGTTGTCTGTAATCTGCCACCATCTTTCTCTTTTTTTTCTTCAAGGATCAAAATTACCTGCCTTCAAAGTGCAATTAAATCTCCACAGTAGAGACAAATGGACATTTACAAGGACAAAACCAATAGTAATTGTTTTACCACATTGTCAGCTCTTTACTAGCTGTTGATTGATTTTGAGTAGACAAATGATTTGCTAATCCTGTTGGAGAATAAAGGGTAAATCTGTTTTCAATAATGCTTATTTCTGCAAAAAGAAACTGTGCTGGCAATTGCATATTACTTTTGCTTACACTCAGAAGCCTTGTTCTCATTCTCCCCAATGGAGCAAAAAGACTGACTTTTATGAAAGCCTCTCACTTCTCCAAACTGCCACTTCTATAAAACCTGTGAATATGTGGTTTTCTTTGGAGGTTTTTTTTATTAATCAAATACAACTGAACCAAACAGCAAAATTTATCCTCTGTTCCACAGTATCTTCATGTTTAGTTTTGCTTAAAAAATCTCAACGCTGTTAATACAATTGCATTAAATGTTCTTGTTTTTGCCCAATTATCCCCTTTTTCAGTGGGAAGCCCACTTGCAATCAATTTTCATGCATGCATTCACTTAGTGAGCAGCTAAAACAAATGACAACTTGTCATCTGACAACAAAGAAAGTCCAAGTAGGCAGCAGAGAAGCTATTACATTTACCAATCATTGCAGCTTCTCATTCAGATGAGCAGCAAGACAGATTTCTACAACTCCAGGCAAAGTTTTTTGTATTTAAAAAAGCCCTTCAGGCGTTCCTGAGAAGGAACCCCAGACAACATACCTTCTCGCTGAGGTCTGTGGGAAGCCACTGCCAGTCCATCATGAGGTGCTGTGGTTCGTTCTAGCAAACTGGTCTCGTTACTCGACATGCAGTCACCACGGGAAAAGTCATTCTGAAGTGAGGAGGAGAAAAAAGGAGGTGTCTTATTGCAATGTCTATTATTAAACCTTGTTCTAAACAGTAAATATTAAAAAACCCTGACAAACAAACCAGGTTTCATTTGGTATTCTACAGGAGAAAAAATGAAGTTCCTGCTGGTGGCAAAAAGGTGGTCATTAGAGATTTGTTTTTTTTCTTTATTTATTTATCAAATGTCAGCTATAACCTTCAAAGTTTCACTGACCTTATTTTAAAAACAGAACAGGGTGGGGGACGGTATCTCAAGCTGAACAAGATCGTTAGCTCAGAACCTCACTGATAATCTACTATTAGTATGAACTCTTTCAGTTACTAACTTGTCAAGTCACTTACTCACTACACTCTAAATATATTCTCCTCAATTATATTCATGCCCTGTATCTTCAGCCTGCCACCTCCTGTATGCAGGAAATCATGAATAACCCCTTGGACAGTTTATCAGGACACATGGTCCTAACAGCTAAATCCATGCATCTCTCAGGAACTAAACATTTAGAACACAACCAGTTGCCACCAACATCCCCACTCCCATAGGTAAAAGGACAGACTGAAAAGTTCATCTCCCTCTACATTAGCATGCAGACTTACAAATTATACACCAAGAATTACTACTGCTTTAATACAGTGCATAAGAAGGGACAGAAAAGAAAATTATATAAGATAGATAACATGGACAGACAAGAGAAGAAAAAGCAATCTAGGCCAACACTGATAAAGGAAAAAGTATTAAATGGGCATGGACTTTAAGTAGCTTCTCCAGGGTAACAAGAGACACTGTAATTTTTTCCAAATTAAGATAAAACAATGTATCAATTTACACATTCTTCAATGACCAGGTCTTGTTAAAACAAAACAAATAAAGCAAAAAAAACCCACCCAAACTGACCAACAAAGCTAAATTCAGAAATATTTTAAAATGTCCAGTGACTTTAGATAAAACTGCTTTTGCCAGCTGGGCAGTGTAATTCCATGTTTTGATGAAACAACACATTGCCTTAAAAAGATACTTCCAGAACTAGGAAATACTGGAAGTTACTAGCAAGTTTCTGCATTAGTCTATTTTAAGTGAGGTATCTCTATCTATCTGTAACAAGTAGTATGAGCTGATTAAATACTTTAATGCCATCAATATGCAAATACTGTATTGATGGTAGCAGCAGCACAGAGGAAGAAGATGGTTCTCTGTTTAGCACCACAAATCAACCAAATACTGGTTTTTTTTTATTAAGTAGTGGAAGCTAAAACAGAGGCAGTTTCTTCGGAAAATTTTCAAAAGAAGCAAGTTAATTAGAGGACACTGAATGCACCACAAATATTGAGGAACCGGTCTGCATGAAAACTAGAAGGCAAATAGATACCTATCTTGTTAGCAGTTCTAGAAAACAAACAAAATTCCCAGGAGAAATGGAAACTTTTTGTAGTACATGTACATTTGAAAGTTTAAAATCTGTTCTTCTCATTCAGGATGAAGAACACGGCTCCACTGGAAGACCTTTGCAAAAGACGGGTAGAGGGAAAACACAAATCTCTAGAAAGTACTCTTCATTTTTAAATATAGGAAGCAAAAAGTTCTGAAAATAAGTGCCAGAATACATGTGATTTTTTTTCCCGAAGGACTTGTGCAATGTGATGCAACAAACCATCAGCCAAGACTAGCTACCTCATTTGTTAAAGAGGACTGCAAGTCTGTCACAACAGAAACACCACAATGAGGAAGCCCAGAGCCAGCAAAAGAAATGTGAATGCCCTGCAGTTTGCCAGTTCTTCAACAAACTTTTTCAGATGTGACACGTACCAGCTAAAGTTGGCTCCATCTTACTAAACCAGCTTTACATCATCTGTAGCATGGGTGCAAACTCCTAAAAACACATCCAACCCATGCAGATCCTGGAAGGGCACAGGTATCAAGACTGCCCTGGCCATGCTGGTAACCTGACTCTGAGCAGTGACATCAACAGCAGTGCAGAGTTAGCAAGTGCCTTTAGACTGCACTGCAGGTCTGAGGAACTGAATGATAATTTAGCTGTTTCATCTAAACCAATGTATGGTTTGTGCTCTTACACGAAGGGTCAGTAATTTCAGGTTTCAAAGCCATCAGGTTTAACATATAAAGCACGCTTTGTTTCTTCAAGATAAAACTGACCCCAGTCACTCAGCAAACTATCTCAACAAATATCTAATAAATTATGAGCACAATGTCAGATATGGAATAAGAAATTAAAATAGCTGTATGTCAGTGAGACTGAATTTTAAGAGCTTTTAGCAAATTTCCAAGTTTATTTTACTAGGAAAAAACCCCAAACCAACCAACACACAAGCATTCTCTGGAGAGAACCACTTTCAGATCTCCCTCAAAATCCCACTGATTCTGTTTTGGTAGACATTTCATAACAACAGTGAACATAACCATACCAAAGTACTTCCACTTTTTAAATGCTAACTCCTGGTCATGCTTTATAGAGAGAATTGTTGGCATTTTAGCATTAAAGCTACCCTGTTATAATTCTGATTCATTTAAGACTGTATATAAAAAGCACAACTAGTAACTGGCTACATCCAAACTAACAAGTTTTATCATGTATTTTGGTGTGAGAGTTAATGTCTTCCTGTCATGAAATCAAACAACTGAACCACAATTGCTAGTGAGGATCAATGTCAATTCTCTGGTACAGGTAAGGTCTTCATTAAACTACAGCCACTTGCTTTGCCAAAAGCAGCTTTAATATTTTTCGTCCACACTGTACACAGAGGATGACAGACATTTGGATTAATTCTGACAGAGACTATTAAACTATTCTGTTTGTTTTACTTTACTAAGATGTCTTTTTCCACCTCTGAAATCGTCAGCATAAGGGCTGAAAGCACTGCTTCATTCTTCCACCTAACTATCTTTTTAAAAATTCACAAATGGATCTAAAAACAATCAAATTTCAAGTCAGACCTTCTTTTGCATTCAAAGTCAAACTATTTGTCTTGATTAACAGAAAAATAAATTACAGTCTGTTCTAAAAAAATTCCTTGCTAGTTAAGAAAGAAATTGTGAGCACTTTTTAGGAGAGATGAAGAAATAAGATTTACTTCAAAGTAGTATTCTGTTCAGCTCATGTCAAAGAAGCATTAAATATTGCTTCTACACCCAATACTAGAAAACTGCTTCTCATGTACATCATCTTTGTAACAGTGTTCAAATACTTTTGCAGTGAATTATTCCAGAATGGTTACTTTTCTATCCATGGCAGCATTCTGTAACAGGTAAACTACAAACACATTTGAAGGCCCCCTCTAAACTGCAAAATATTACATGGTTTAAACTGGTATTTAAACAAGTCCTGATATCGATAATTAAAAAATCATTATAACTATAAAAAAAATTCATAATTTAATGATTTGAAGAATTCTTTGCCTAGAAAGTTAAACCAGTAGTATGCAGTGTGTGTATTCTGTGACCACTGGCTTTCACAATACTTATTGCAGGGCAGGATGTAGACAGCAGGGAAATCCAGGGCACTCACTGCTTTAGCCCAGTCTGCAAGGGCTGTTCCTGTGCCAGCTCCAGATCTGTCTTAAGCTGCACTACAACTCTTCACTTTTGGTGTTACCTACTGTGACAGTCCTACAAGTAACTCAAATACAAGCTGCACTATCACACCAGACAACCCTAGCACTCAAGTGACGCGAAAGTCTAGGCAATGAATATTAAGAATGACACTGTGTGTTGCTACCTGGTGCCAGTCACACCTCAAACACAAGTCCTTTAAAACCTGGTATGCTGCTGAGGAAGATCATGCTGGAGAGCAGTAACTGCCCTAGACATTTCCTGTCAATGAATAAAACTTACACGTGTAAGGTTAACTCTCGCATAAGCCTTTGTCATGCAAGGATTTCACTGTGGCTCACAATGCTGCTGCTAATGACTAAAATAGAGCAAAGCAAGAAATGTGGGTGGCCTACAACTAGCTGCCAGATGATTGATAGTCACACAGATCCTTGTGACAGGCTGAAGAATTAATTACATTTTTTCTTGAAAGTGAAAAGAGCTAAGAGAACACTCTAAAAATTGTCTGCTCTTACCATCTAGACCAGAGTTTTGTATCAAACAGATCCTTGAAAGCAAGTGTCACATTAAAAAAATAACCTTAGCAATTGAGATGTTTCCCAGGACTGTATCACAGAATCCTAGAACGGGTTGGAAGCAACCTTAAAGATCATCTACTTCCAACCCCCCTGCCATGGGTGGAGACATCTTCCACTAGACCAGGTTACTCAGAGCCTCATCCAACCTGGGTTTGAACACTTGCAGGGAAGGGGCATCCACAACTTCTCTGGGCAACCTGTTCCAGCACCTCATATCCTTCACAGTAAAGAATTTCTTCCTAGTATCTAGGATGTGGTTAGATTTCTGGGCTGCAAGCAGACATTACTGGCTCATGTCAAGCTTCTTGTCTACCAATACTACCAAGTCCTTCTTCTCAAGGCTGCTCTCAATCCACTCTCTTCCCAGCTGGTATTTGTGCACAGGATTGCCCCAGCCCACCAGAAGGACCTTGTACTTGACCTTGCTAAAATTCATGAGGTTTGCACAGGCCCAGCTCTCAAGCCTATCAAGGTGCCTGTGGATGCCATCCACCCCCTCCTGTGTGTTCACTGCACCACACAGCTTGGCATCAGCAGCAAACTTGCCAAAGGTGCACTCAACGCCACTGTCCAATGAGCTGCTGAAAACTTTTTGAGTGCAACCATCCAGTCAATTCCTTATCTACTGAGTCCATGTCCCTCCAGTTCAAAGCTGTCACGTGGGACTCTGTCAAATGTTTTGTACAAGTCATTCTTCCCTTATCCACCAGCGCTGTCACCCCATCATAGAAGGCTACCAAATTTTTCACGCATGATCTGGTCTTAGCAAAACCATGTTGATTGCCACCAAATACCTCCTTATTTTTCATGTGCCTCAGCACGGTTTCCAGAAGGACCTGTCTCATGATCTTGCCAGGCACAGAGGTGGGATTGACCAGTCTCCAGTTTCCCAGGTCTTCTGTACTTCCCTTTTTAAAAATGGGTGTTATGTTTTACCTTTTCCATTCAGTGGAAACTTCACTAGACTGCCATGACTTCTGAAATACAATGGATAGTGGCTTAGAGACTGCCAACTGCCTGTTCACTCAAGATTCATCCATGGGTCCCAGCAGCTCCCATTGACTTGAGCACCTTCAAGTTCCTTAGACAGTCTCGACCCTGTTCTCCTACAGACAGTGGTTCTTCATTCTCTCAGTCCTTGTGTTTGCCTTCTGCAACTTCAGCGGTGTGGGCTGGAGCACTTGATGGTAAAGACCAAGGCAAAAGAAGTTATTTGGTACCTTGGCCTTCTCCATATCCCAGGTGACCAAGTCTTCAATTACTTTTGGAGAGGGTTCACAATTTTCTGAGTTTTCTTTTTACCACTAATATACCTACAGAAGCTTTTCTTGTTGCCACTGACTTCATTGGCCAGATTTAGTCCTATCACTGCTTTAGCTTTCCTAACCTCAACCCTGGCTGCTCAGTTTATATTTCTCTCAGGATACGTGCCCCTGCTTCCACTCTTTGTAGCTTCTTTTTCATGTTTGAGTTTATCCAGGAGCAACTGGTTCATCCACGCAGTGTTTTTGCCTGACTCCATCTTAATTGAGATGCATCACTTCTGAGCTTGGAGATGATCCTTTAATAGCAATCAGTTTTCTGTGGCTCCTCTTCCCTCCATGGCTTTATTCCATGGTACTCTACCAACCAGACTTCTGAAGAGGCCGAAGTCTGCTCTCCTAAAGTCCAGGAGTGTTTATGTCCCGAGGCTGAGGGGTGTTTGTCTGTAACACAAGCACCAAATGTCTAAAATGGAGAGCCATCCCGCTGAGAAGGATGTTGCTCAAATGTCACGTGAGCTGAGCAGATCTCAGCCAGCCTACACATGACAGATGTCCAAACTGTCAGGTAGATGGCTGATCAAAAAATGCCATGCTGGCATTGGTCTGACAATATGTAATGACATCTGTTACTGGATAGCCTACTAATCATCACGAGCAAGCGACTGATGCACAAAAGTCTTCTGATATTTGCAATGTACTTTCATAAAAGAACTATTCATTCATCAGCTCTGATGAGCACTAACAAGGGAAACCTGCTTGTAGCAGCTGGACAGTTTGATTAGTTCTATATGCCTAAACATGAAAGATTATTTTTCTGCAAGACTACAGTAAGTGTGCTGTCAGGGAAAGCACTACTTTGCCTTGCAGACTGTGCAGATGTAAACTGGCACAGCTCATTCATTCATGTGCAAGTGGGAACTGACAAACGAAACCAGATGAAAGAAGGCATCTTGGAAAAAATCAAGGTCTAACTCATGAGTTATCAACTGCAGCATCTGTACCTTCGAGAATTTTGGGTGATGTCAGAATAATAATTAACGGACATGGTACTGATGTCTTGGGGTACCAGCTACAAAACCAAAGCCATGACTGCTTAAAACAATCCTTCCAAGCCACCACCCTTACAGCTTCACTGTTGTGATACAGACACATTGCTACATAGCTATGGCAGCACAAAGGCTGAACATCACCTCTCCAGAAGCAACAATCAGGTGAACTGCACATGTACCTGTGTGGTGCTGAACTCTCTCTTGACAACAGCAGCAGCAGAGATGAAGTCTTACTCAACACTTTGAGCATCTATATTGCACCTCATCACCCACTTCTCACTGTGGCTTGGATACAGGGATAGAACTGAGATTCATGCCATCTTACATGGAGACACAGCACATGCATTTAATAGTCACAAATGCAAACACACAGGGCAGAAATGCTTCAAAACCTGTTTCATGCTGACCACTGTTGATGCAACAGATTCTCCCCCATGCAAAAAGATCCAGTACTGTCTCGGATAAGCTGTGAGGCAAACGCAAGATCAAGGCTGCAGACAATTGCCCACCTGACACTGCTGCTAAGCCATGCTTCAGTTTGCAAGCTATGAACTATGCAATGGCACTGTCCAACTCACTTGAGATGGCAGAGAGCTGTTCTACAAAGACTATGAACAGAATCAACCTCAAGATCTAAGATCACAAAGATCTATCAAATTATCTATCTTTTGGCCACAGCCAACAAACAACTTGGATGTTTCCTTGTTAATTTATCTTTTAACATGCAGAATCAACCTCCGGAACAATAATGCTTACTCCACATAGAACCACTACCACAAGCTGGAGCCTAACCAACTAAAAAGGAGCTTTGTAAAAAAAGACCTATACACACAAAAATGCATATATACATGTACACATACACACACACCTGAAAGGAGGGTGTAAAGAGGACGGAGCCACACTCTTTTCAGTGGTGACCAGGGACAGAAGGAGAAGCAATGGGCAGAAACTGAAACACAGGAGATTCCCTCTGAACATCTGGAAACACTTTTTCAGTGTGAGGGTGACTTAGCACAGGATGCCCAGAGAGGTTGTGGAGTCTACACACTTAAAGATACTCAGAAGCCATCTGGACACGGTCCTAGGGAAGCAGCTGTAGGTGGCACTGCTTAAGGAGGGGCAGGTGATGCACAAGATGACCTCCAGAGGTCTCAGCCAACCTCCAGAACAGTGCTTCATGGTTCTCTGACCAGACACAAAATCCCCAAACATGTGCAATAAAAGCCTGACTGGCTGAACATATGGTTGAAATGGATTATGTGCAACAGCCCAATTAACTTGTATCTAGTAAGCTGGACTCTGTAGAGAGTACGTGCAGGTGCCTAAGAGGAATTCAAAGCACATTTGTTTACTGAAACTATTTTTTAAGAGCTCACCTTTAAGAGGCAACAACAGAACACTACAATGGAGACAGAAGCCTTCTGACAAAACATCAGCTGATTCAGAGAGGAAGAGCACACCATGTTATAGTTTCAGCAATCACACACTGACTAACTTGTAGCACTACGAAATCATGACCATTTTGAGACAAGGGGCATACCAACCTCTTATGTAGCACTGACAACTTCAGCTCTGTGCAGGCCTGTGGCAATTATACTTGAAGTACTAGACATGTCAGCTACACCAACGATTTACAGCTCTGGAGGAACAGCACACCTTGCATTTGCTGGAAATAGTGCATTTCTGTTCTGTCTCACCTGCATCTGAACTTATAATGGGACCTAAACCACACTTTCACTCCAACCTAGTTAGCCCATGATGAAGTAGAGAACACGAAGACATAGCCAGTGGGGAACCAGTTCAGGTGTTACTGTATCACCAGGTGGCTGCTCATCCAAAAACTCTGTGTAATTTTGGTACTCTTACTATTAGTCTGTTGAGTGAATAAAAACAAAATTATTTGAATGCAGCAGTTCAAACTAACACAAAAAAATATTCTTATAAATTCTGGGGTGATAGAAAGATTGAAAAAACATTTGCCATTAAGAGTGGTTCACTGAAGCACAATCAGTCCTGAGAAGGCCTTCATTACTACGATTCCTACCGTCAGAAAGTAATATGTCATTTTGTCCAATCCTTGAACTCCAGCATAGTTTAAAAGTACTTTTTCATGTACAGCAGCTCTGAATAACAGAAAATCTCTGTCTTGTTGTTATCTCACTCTTAAGACACTTCTCCAAGACACTAAATCTTTGTTAACTGCTAAAAGTATTTTTACTTCTTCTCCCAAAAAGGACAAGACTAGGAGGTTGAGGAAATCCAAGAAACTCACAAAGGAATGAAGTTTCCAGACAGATCTGAGATTGTCCTCTGCAAGCTTTGGCCTCTGGAAGCATAAACCTTTAGACTTGGAGGATACTACAGAAACTCACAAAATCTTGGAGGAAAACCAGACATTTTGTATTAATTACAGTTAATGAAGAACTATTTGTAGTGTTTTCTAGGGCAGTTATGTCTAGACATTGATATTAGCAAGTAAACAAGGTGACAGAGATTTAAGCTGACAGAATCCTACAGAATTCAGAGGTTTCACAGACACAACCATCTCACTGCTGCTGTATGCATCCTTTCCTGCATCTCTTCAGAAAAAGCTGAGAATCCTCAGTACTCCAAGCCCAGTGAGATCCTGCTACACACAAATAAGGCAACACTGAAAACCAGACCACAGTATAACTACAGCAATCTAAGTACAAGCATTAGGAAGTCACAGGTATATTTTCAACACTCTCAGTACTCATTTACTGTAGGGCCACAACTTACTACAATGGAGAAGAAACTGGCAGGGAGAACATCAAGAGGCTGATAAACCCTGGTGTAAAGGGACTGGGAAAGGCCACAAACTTGCTCTAACACCTCACATTTAGAATTAAAAGACTAAAACAACTCAAAGCAGTCAAAGTTTTTACTCTGCAACGTCCTGGAGTGTTAACACACATTTAGACAGAAGTCTTTCAGTTTAGGCATTTTCTTTTATCTCGTTATGACTTCCTTTCCAGAAAACTTCCAGTAATGTTTCTGGAAATCCTTAACTCCTGTTTGGAGCCAAAGAAATTCCTGTTCAGAGACAAGGCTTTTAGGTTCACCAAGGGAGCTGGAATACTTTTTATCTCAGTATGCAAAACTTGTAAAACATTTGTAATTTTTTTTAGTTTAACATCACTTAAAAGATCTTTGCCAAGAGTAAAATGCCATTTTTTATCTTTATGTTTCTTATTTAAACCAGATTCTGAAAACATGTTTCTCCTTATACTCAACTCTGTGACACTAAAAGCAGTGCACTGCAGCTTCAAAATGGGATTGCTAGTATTCTTCTTCCCAGACAGCGCTCTTAGATTCTAAAATTAAATTCTACTACCTTGTGGTACTTGCTGAAAGGGACTAAAGATCATTTATAAAAGCACTCTTCTAATTCGCAGACAAAATATCCTATAAATAGAAGCGTACTATGAAAAATACCCTGTAAATAGGAACTTTCCCTTTGTTTGTAAGTACAGACTTTTTTCTGTGAAGAATCCTCCAGCCAGCTAATTATAATGCTATTCAGCAAACCATTATCTCCAGGAGATTGCTTATTTCAACACAACCTCAGTTCTATTACTGTCAAGTACACCTGGGTAAATGTTCCAGTGCCTAACACAAGCCACATTTATTATGTGAGCAGATATTCAGAGCTCCTTCAGTATTTCAGCATTTTCATCTCAGATCTTGGGTGGGATGGAGCAAGATAAGCAATAAATTTAAACAGCTTTGATAATGATGCACTTACTAAACAAGAATAATCAACACAAGAGTTGAGCTATATGCTCTGTTACTTAAACCAATATACAGCTGTATCAACAGATTCTTTGCATATTAACGCTTGTTTTATGACCCCAGATATGAATGCTACTTATTTATTCTTATAATTCAACTTTAGACTCAAAGTTCATATTCTGTACAGCATAATGTAACGATGACTTTTTTCCCAAAAAGTGTTATTATAAACTACACCTTAAATTAAAAATCTGAAAGTAGTATCAAGTGTTTACACTAAAAGTATAAAAACCCCAAAACTTATTTCAGAATACCTTTATAAATAAACAAAACGTACGCACTTGTAAGGCAATCCTAGCTCCACCCATCCCACTCAGTCCTATCCCCTACAACTTCTGAATTCCTCAGCCATTCCGAGCTAAATTTGTTAACATGTACCACTAAGAAAGGTTAAGTTCATAAAGGATCGTTAAAATAAGACACCAAAAATAATAATAATCCCATTAACCCTGTGTCATAAAGCAACTTTACTGTAAGCTTAGTTTTATCAGACAGCACAGTTCCTAGCCAGAAAACATAATCCCAGTAACGGGAAAAAGCAAACTGCTGGATGTTCTAGTAAATCACCCAGAAATTCTTTGTAGGTGAACCTCTCAAGCCTTGCTGTTCACTACAGCTCCTTGGATGAACCATTTAGTTACATGTGCTACAGGCAATCACACAGGTCTTGCCCTACGGAATGCAGAATCCAGGACTGACAAAGCACCAGGCTCAGCTCCAGGCCTGAATTCCATGACCCCCGCAGGCTGATTTCACATCACCAGCCACAGAACACGTTATTGTTGTTTCACAGCCCCTGTGAACAGCTCTGCGACCGCCTTCAGACCCGCCCGAGAGCGGCAAGGGAAGCCCCGAGCTGACACGGGACAGCCCTGGCTCTTCTCTGGCGGACACACCGGGCACACCGCAGCCCCTCTGGGACCGCCCCTCCCGCAAACACCCGGGCCTGTCCCAGCGCCCAAGGCGCGGCTCCCGGGGCCGTGGGGCAGGCCG
>WEIV01027109.1:6948-31849 GCA_013390005.1 Calyptomena viridis | reverse complement strand
GACCGTGGTCCCGAGGAAGAAGAGCACCTCTGTCTTTTGCTTTTGTCCATTATCAGGTAACTCCCCAGGGCCTGGAGCTAGCCGAAGATTTGGCCCCAGAGTGAGCAACTGCAATAAGACTTCTTTCCAGGTGACTGGGAAAAGAATGCTACAAGAGTGATATGGAGGAATACCAGTTGACCACCCAAAGGAAAGAGCCACGTGGAGTCCTGAAAGAGGGGATGGACTGCTCATTTTGGCTGGACTAGAACTGACTGCAATGGCCATCAAATTTTACCTCCTATCATTTTTCCCAATCAAACCTTTGATGAGGCAGGGAAGATGGGGGAAAAAAAAGCCAACAACCAACTGAACTAAACTTTGAAAGTCTGGAGAGAGACATGAAGATGTAACTGGGCAGTAAAATATGAAAACATTTGAGGAGGGGAGACAACCCTTTCTTCCCTGTTCCTGGGATATGGACAGTGAACAACACTTGATATCATCATCTAAAGATATTTTTGTATGAAAGTTAGTAGTTCAAGTCTACTATTAGCTATATTTGTCTTTATTTCACTAGTAATTGTAAAGGAGAGAGCAAGGAATTAAGATTTATTTGTCCTTGCTGTGTCTATGTTGCTAATCATTATCCCTGGCTCCTTTTATTCAAAGAATTGCCATTAGGAATTTTAGGATTGGAACTTGTATGTGTCAGGTAACAAATTATTTTCTCTTCAAAATGTTTAAAACACATTTGAGCTATTCAGCAGCTAGTGCAATAAACCACACCTGGTCATTTGCAGCATTTAGCTTCTGCCATTGTAAGAAAGGTGATTAACATGCTACATTTGGTAAATGTAGCTTATAAGTATTTTTTCTTAGACCAGTCAAGCACACATCAAGATCCTTGCTACTACCTTGAGAGTAGCATTCCCCAAGCACCAAAGGGCTGCAGAGTTTATTTGTCAGAGAAAAGCATTTTTTAAAGATCACCCTTCTTATTCTGATGTAAAAAACTTGAACTCTTCTCATACTCATCTTTTCCCAAAATGTGATTTCCTGAGGAGAGGGAAGTAAAGAGTATTCCTTATCTGTCTCTTGCAATGTCAGGGAAAAAATTAATGATTTTATTGAAGATTTCCAATTTGCCGTTCTCTTTCATTTATTTAGCTTCACTCTTTTAATCCTGAGACAGGGGAAAGAGTCGTATCATCACCTTCAATACACTGAATGATTCATGTCTTCTGTTTTCAGGGTTGTATTTGAAAACCTTTTCATATTGAAGAGTGTTCAGCATGCTGTTTTATGCTTACCACTAGCTGACAGATCCTACACAAGGAAAAGAGCCACCTTTACAATGAAGCTGGCGTTAGTATGGGAGCATATTCTTAGAAGAGAGCCTACCACTGACACCAGTTTTTAGCTGAGTGAAACATTACAGAATGGGCAGGCATGAGTAAGCTCAGAGCACTGCCATGCAAAAATCCCTTGGGATTTAAAGGGAGCAAAGAAGTGGTTCCTCAAAGAAACAATGCCAGGGCTAAGAGAAAGAAATTCCTGTTGCTGCATTTTCAGTAGCTGACCAACCTGATTTAATTGTATTTTAATGCCTTAAATAAAAGAAAGATGATTCAGAAAATGAAAAATAAGCAAAATTACTGAAGACAAGGGTGAAAATGTCATAAAGCATCCAGGGAAAGAAACACTGCAGGATAACTGCAGGTATCAGAGGTAACAAGAACTTTTTCTGTAGCCACACAGAAAGCATGTATCAGAAAAGCAACAATGCTGAGCAGGCCAGAGGACGTATACATGAACACTAATTACTCCATTCTTTCATTTAAAACACCATCATACTTATATTTTTCATTAATTTTAACTGAGGAGGCTATTTTTGAACTGGTCGACAACGCAGTGTGTCAGTACCAAAGGCATAAGTATTCCATTTAGAATAGGGAAAGAAGATACCAGCGAGAACCCTCAGGAAATTTAGGTATGGGCTAAGGTCATCTTAAACTGCAAAGCTGCAGTTTATAATGCTTGGAGAACTGGGTTACAGCTGTAAAGCCAGAAATCAGAATAGTGAGTTTGGTAAGTTTCTAAGAGACACAACCAGTCTTAAACTGGTTTAAACTTCAGTTTTTAAAAGTTAGTCAATTTGCCTAACTATGGCTTCCAGAGGAAACTACCTGAAGCAAATCCACAAATTTCTTCATATGTAAAACCATAACAAGATTTTACAGTAGAAAGTTTTCCTGGGTGTGGGGCTCTCCTGAGCACAGGAGACTGTACTTGGCCCATCTCTGTTTGTTTTTGACAGCAGCAAAAATGTGTCTCAAAATCTTCACAGAATCACAGAATATGTTAAGTTGGAAGGGAACCCCAAGCTTCGAGTCTAGCTCCTAGCCCTGCATTGGATCATCCCCAAGAATCACACCACATGCCTGAGAGTATCATCCAATGCTTCTTGAACTCTGTCAGGCTTGATGCTGTGATCACTTTCTTGGGAAGCTTGTTNTCATATTCAACTGGCCATCAACCAAGACTCCCAGATCATCATCACTCTCTAAGCCTGTGCAATAAAACATATCTGTTGTCATTTCTTGGCAAGCATTTGCTGGTACATTTACAGCAAAGAAATATTTCTACAAGGTAATCTTCTTTGCCATTTGTCTATCTAGGTCATGAGCATGATGTCTGCAATAATGCATTTCCACAGCAATCTCCAAAAAGAAAGCCACCAATAAGCTTGGTTCTTTTGAAATTTTTATTTGGGGTGTGCAACATCATGATGTCTTAGGATAAAAGTACTGGATTTATATTTGTAGGTTGTGTTAGCAGTAAGTTTTGTCGAGTGCATTTCATACTAAAACAGGTTTAATTTACAATAACAAAGTTAAATTATTTTGTTGAGGGTCTTTTTCATTATTTTTTTAATATAAAGAGTGGAGAGATAAAATCAAAGGTCAACTTGCTAAAACTAGAGATTCTTCTTTCCAGTTATTCTGTTATTTCTACCTCTAAAAAAAGCATCAAATTAATCTTTGAAGAAGCATTTGAGTATTTAAGAAACTTTAAGGAACTATACATTACAACAGGCATCACAACATATGTTCCCTGGTTTGATGCCAGTATTTTCATCAAGAGAATAGCTGTTTGCTGAAGACTTTGCTTTCATTTTAACATATATTATCATCTTGGAATTTTAGCTGTAGATTAAGAGATTACACTAAGTGGAAAGCAAATTTACATTACATCGTCAAAAAGTACTTTCATAATAGAACTTATTGACTCGTTTGGTGTGTTAATATTCTCTAGAAGAAAAGAAGTGTTTGTAAATTAGACCCCAACCCTGCAATTATAATGTGGTTATGGTCAATTACCTTATAAACCGACTTGTATATTCTTTTTTTTCTTTTCTTTTCATTTGAAGCTCCAGAGCAGGAGGACTTAGAAGACAGAATCAGACTGTAAGGGAAAAAAATCTGCTGCTACTTGCTGGGAAAAAAAAAAAAGGAAATGTCTAGATTTTGTGCATATTCTGCCAGCATAATTAAAATAGAACAAAATCCCTGTTTATGGGCATCATGTTGAATTACTCCGAACTTTCCTCACTTTCTTTTTCTGGAATGGATAATAAGTAATTTTTTGCTTTAACATTACCATATGCATGAAGTTATATGTGCAATATGAGTCAAAATTATTCACCTCTTTACAGACAGAAAGGAGAAATATGACAAAATTATTTTATGATAAAACACTGTGACTGCTTTTTTTTTAATCAGAAGCAGCATTTAGGCAGCTCTCAGCTCATGTTCCTCAGGAGTAGGATCTACTCACTCAGGAACTGGGTGAGGATTTAGCCACCAACTCCCAAGTTGTTGCCAGCTTCCCACTTCTCAAATTGCCCCAGGACCATTGCTTTAACAGCACCTGCATCCTGCCTCTGAGAGCAACATGTTTCAGGGTCTTAACTGTTTTCGTCAGTCTTTACTCTATTTTCAAGTCTGTTTATTTAAAGGCATAATGGACACTTCTTGGTGTCTCTGGCCCTAACACAAAGCATGACCCTTTGATGTAGCTTCTGGTGCAGCTTTCCTGGAGCTGGCTTGGCACTAGCTGAGGTAGATAAATGTGGCGAGCCAGTCATGAGAGAATACTGTCTGTGGTGTAAATATGGTGCACATATAAGACATGTCAGAGAGAGCTGCGAAAATGTGCTGAATGATTTTGCAGCTTAAATGTGCTTGCCAAACTTGTGTACTGTCAATGGGCAGCATGAATGCAAACTGGTTTGTGCTAGAAGCAAGCTGTGGATGTAGATGGCTCAATAAACTTGAACTTTGGCAGATAACCAAATAGACTGTTGTAATATACAGATAGAATCAGGATGGATCAGTAACAAGATGGATCAGCAAGAGCTAACCTTGTGGCAGAAAAGAAATTTGAGAGGAAGCCCATAACCATATCGTAAACTGATTTGTCTAACAACAATGCTGCTGACATTTTGAAGAACAACTTCCTAGGCATCATGACATCCTCTCTGAACATCATGTATGAAAGGAAAAATTTACAAAATCCAAAACCACTGAACATTTTTATGAGGAGGACATTATTCTGATTTATTAGGATGAATCCTGAACACATGCCCCTAGTTGTTGCCAAGTTTCAAAGGCATAGCAGAAACTCGTCTTCTAATAGTTAGGAAAAACTGAGAGCAGGGAGGGAAAGCCTCCTGGACTTTAGTATTTATCGATTGAGTTTAGTATTAAACTAAACTCAGCTGTTAGTGACAGAATTTAGCTCTTTTTAGTTTGCAAAACTTTATAATGGATGCTTTTCTCATCATCTCATTGATCAACTTCCTCAAATCAATTTTGCTGAAATCGTAACAGCTTATTCTTCAATACTGCATAAGCATGCAGCAACAGTTTTATTAATTACTAGGTTTGTAATTGATTTCGAACACTAAGTAAGTCCTGATAATTCACAGAAATACATATAGTTTTAGTGAGTTTACCCTGTTTCTCATCCTTACAGTCCATATCGCCATGCTGAATAATGAAGGCAAAATGGATTAAGAAAATAGTAGCAAAAAGAAGTTCTATTTTCAGGAAGCATTCAGCCTCCAGTCATAACACGTTAAAACATTTATAGATACGAAAGTGAGGAGGGCCTTTTTTGCTGTGTAAGTGTGCCATCTCTGGAGTGAACCGATCCCACTAGAAGTTTCAGTGGGACCCAGCAGAGATGGTTTACCCCCTCCCTAGGCATCCTGCCGAGTTGCTGCAGCATCCAGCTCCTTTTCTGAGCTGCCTGTCTGACAGGCAGAGTGCCCGCACCCCTATGTTCCCTCCAATGCCCCAACTCGTAGCTGCATGAGAAATTCCGCTTTACAGACCTCTACGTAATTCGCGATACATTTCTATCTGCCAATGATTTACAGAGAACATCTCAAAAGGCCACTTCCTCACGTCTTCTTTCCCAGCTGGGCTTAGGAAAGTGCAAAGGCATGTTCGGTACAGATCCATAACAACCAAACTAAAGTCATCCAGCTGGCATCCTAGTTGCTTTCCCTTGCTGCTAGATCACCAATCTCACCCAAAGAAGTAACAGTTGTTAGCAATAAGTAGCAAGAGACTAATGCCATGTGTTTCATAAGTGCTGTGCTCTGGGTCTTGTCCATTTTAATTTTAAGAACTGCTTGAGTAAAACTGTTCTTGACACTGGAGTTTTTGCTTTAGATGTGAAAAAACCCCCCAACACTTCACTTGGGTTTTTTAGGAGAAAACAGCTTCAGAGGGCCAATGCTTCTTTCAAGTGTATACACACAGATCTCTGTATCATACATTCATATGTGTTTAAGTATATTCACACACCTACACATACATATGCATGAACTTCATTAGAAAATGCGCTTTAACCTGGGAAGTCCAGACAATTGTTCTGACTGGCAGTGGAGGCAAAGCTTGGACCTTAATCTGCTGTTGGATAAAAAGTTATGTGACTCAATATGCCAGTCATTCTAAAAGAAAAAAACAAATCAAAACAAACAAAAACAAAACAAAAAAACGCAAACAAATTAAAAGCAAGGGAAACAAAATGTTGAAAATACACTGAAGAGCATGTTTTGGACCAGAGGTATATGTGACTGAGCCTCCAAGAAATGTTACAAGTGTCAGACAAACAGAAAGGTCGATTGTAGTTCCCCACTGTCAGAATGCAGAGAGAGGAAAGCCAGGCACGTTGGCAACATCTAACTGACCCATCATCGTGATCGTTGTGTCCAAACTCAGGGGCACAGGGAATAATCTATCATAATGGAATGAGTTCTCACTCAGAATGGAAGCAGGTCTTTTGTTGGTAGAGCTGCCTTCTGAAAACAAGGTCACTGACTTCTCACGTGTCATAAGGGTATGGACACAGCACCAGGGAAAGTAGCTGACCAAGGCACATACCATTAAATGTAGTTAATAAGGTAAAATTCAATGAGCACCACTATATAGATCCTACCATCAAATACCTTTATTTTTCTCTGTCAAAAAACACCCACAGAAGATGATTTCCTAAGGTCAGACATGCTTTTTGGTCCTTAGCAAATTCTTCTCTTCCTTGGCAGTTTGCTATGTATTGCAGCATCTATTTCCACGCAACGTTACTGCTATAAACCCTGGGTTTTACTCATTTCTTCTCTACTGCCTCAGGATGTGACAACTTGCCAATTTAGCTCACTGGCTTCCAGGCTGCAAACAGTATCTCTATTCCATTTGCTAGAGAGCCCATTTTTCTCTAGCTTTGACCTTTGCATAATCTTGTACTTCTGACCTAATTACCTCTAAAGTTTAATAATTTTACCCACATGTACAATGCCAGAGCTACTATTGATTCAGCTCATTCAATTCTAAATGCCTTGCCCAGGATTAATTCTTGTCCTAGGTACACTTTCTGTGCCACATTTCAACTAGGAATAAAGCCTGATTTAATGTCATAGCTGTATCTTTATCCTCAGTTTAATTGTAACAAATTAAAAGTTTTCCCGTTCCATTTCTCATTAAGTTACTTTTAAATCTTCTCCATAAGCTGTGCTATATGGTAACTTAATACTGCAGGCATCTCAGAAGTGTTTATGGGGTGCAATGAAGATGCAATAACTTTTCAGACCTTTAGAGCAATACAGATAATTTCAGGCAAAATAGAACTTCCTGATTCTTTACTTGTTGTAATGTGTAATTAGCATGTATTTCTCACTGTATATTATTGTTCTGTTACTTGGTATGTTCTGTTATGACGTCCCCTACCTCTCACCCCAGATGGTTTGTCCCCTTCCCTTGTCCTCCCTTCCCATTGGCTGGAGCCCCCTGTAAGAACCAGGGGCCGGAAATGGGAAGGGCTCTTTCCCTGGTTATCACTGATAAGCTTGGCCCCTCCTCGAGGCCCGTTGCCTCTGGAGGGAATAAACTTATATTATATGTAACCATGGAGAGCCGCCAGCCCCTTCTTTGTCCTCCATTTCCCTCAGCCATCCCCCGGGGGAGTGCAGGGGCACACTCCCCCCTCGGCAAGCCCTGACAGGGGGAAGGCTACATTTACTGGAATTTTTTCCCCCACATACTGCACACAAATGGTTCTGAAATTCAGTACAGTTAATCTTAAGAAACAGATATTGAGGGGAAAAAGGAAAAAAAAAAGAAAAAAAAACCAACACAACTTTTGGCCCTGATTATGTAAATTACCCATGTGCCAGTTTATTAATACTTGATTCAGCTCATATTTCAATGAGCGGAAACAATATTTATGGTCTTGCTCATTAAAAAGAAAGAAAACTGATACAAATTTAAAGACTGAAGGCCCTGTGCTTATTTTAGTCTAACAGCAACTTTCATAAGGCACAGAGTCTGTCCCTTAGCAATTTATCACTAGCAGGGCTAGTCAGACACAGAACATTATTGACTTTCAGCTTCTCTATCCAGATTGCCTTATGTCACAAGCAGTTTCAAAATGCTACCGTGCTGCAGTTCAGAAAACCAAAAGGCGCGTAAGAGTGTGAATAAGAGAAATCAGCTTTGAAAAAGCAAACGTCTCCCACAACAAAACCATTCTCTGTTATTTTCACTGTCTATAATTTCTCTTTCTGAGGAAGTACCTAGTTATTTAGAAGAGAGACTCAAATAGCCGAACAAAAAATACTACTTCAGCGTGCACGCTTGTATGTACGCTTTCAGTATTCCGTTGTGCCTAGAGAGAAGAAGCTCTAAAGGCTGAACAAGCACACATGCTCACAAGTATTGAAAACAGCAGTCTACCAAATTTGAAGCAAATAAGCCTGATACTCAGTAGATTTGTGCAGTGTGTGGAACAATAACTGTACTGCCATAAAACTTTCTGCTTTCCACTTTACCTTCACATTGCTTCCTCTAACATGAGTAACCTTAGCACAGGCAACAAGAATTCCCACAGATGAGCCCACTTACAGCTACAAGAGTTTCAATTTACTGCACCAGCTGCAGCAGATTGATTTGAGAGCTGAGAGTGGCCTTTTGGAGAACTTCCAAAAAGAGCATAACCAGCACAGAGGAAACTCCAGAGAGAAACAAGCCCTCTTTTGGGAGGCTGGTTTATGTGCTGGATTTTCTGTGAAGCTAAATACATGGGTGGAAAAAATAACTTAGGATCTTTGTGATCTTGAAAATGATATAGCATGTCATACTCCTATGAATTAACTGTTCTGCTCTCTTAACCTGAAAGCTGCCTGCCAACTGGTTTCAGTAATGCATTGAAAATATTGAAAATATGTGTACAGGATTTTTTTTGCTAGGTTGTGTTAATAAAACATAACATATCAGAGGAGAATGTCCAGCATTTTTTTCTACAACCAGATGACTTACATTAGGTCTGGTAAGGAAAAAAGAACCCTTAACAATATGTAATTCATAACCAAATATTCTGACTCTTGGATGTGTCATGATCTGCATCATAGCCATATTGCAATGAGTTTCCAGCTGCAAAGATTCACAAAGTCAGCCTCCACAACTAGAAAATCTTGACAAGCCCTCCTGTCAGGAAGAGCCTTGCCTGTCAGCATGCACCACTATCACTGACCAGATTGGCTGCTCTCAGGGAGAAATCCACTGAAAAGTAGCTGCAAAAGGAAGAATTCACTGTCTAGAGAGATCTGATCAAATGCTGTTTACCTAAACCACATATTCACTCAGACTCCAGCTTGATTCAAACTTGAACTACATCTGTCCTCCAGCAGAAATGTGCCTGGAATGTGTTGTATTTGAAGATGAGAAGAAGGGAGAAGAGAGGAGGGAAGAATGCTCCCACAAATCCTAAATCCTGAAGTGAAATGTTTCATAGATTTAGATTCATAGACTTACAGACAAATATTTAATGAAGAAATTTGTATTTTTCTACCACTGTTCTGTTTTCTCCTTCAATTCAATGGACTATAAATGGGCACAGGACTGCAAACTTGACTTACAACTCCAGGTTTGCAGTGCCACCAGGTTGCTGAGAAATGAGTTGAACCATGGCACATGTGATGTTCCTACCCATGAATCCAGGTACCTGAGTCTGGATGTAGCAATGGCTTGAGTCTGAACCGATGTCATACGAAATAAGAGTTGAAGCTGAGAAGGTCTTTCACTATAAGCAGGAACTCACAGACAAAAGAGTCTTTCCCACATTCATTAATGCTTTCCTCCAGGTTGCAAATAATCACGTTATAGCTGTACAGGTGAGGACATAGCAGAATACTGAATCCACAGAAGAGCTCCAGATTTGTATCCATCTTTATCCACAGCTGATAAAGCTTTCTACAGAATCCTAAAAAAAAAAAATTAAAAAAAAAATAGGTAGTACAAAAGGAGGCACTTTTCATGAAGAAACTTACATAAGAGAAAGTTCTGTTGTTAAACCAGAAAGTGTAATCCACCAAAAATACTGGGTGCTAAAAACTTAAAATGTATTTTCTGCAACCAAGAGATAATACACCTTATGGACACCTGTTGCTTGTTACAGCACAGTCTTTTAAATCTAGATGCATCTTCTAACCAGTAAAACCACATGAGAAAATAGTGGTCAGAAATAGTTTTCAGAAGCACCACATTTGTTGTGCTGGATGGCTGGCTGATGCCTAGTTCATCTGACTAGAATCCCCCAAAATTTATATTTCAGTGAATTATTCAATTTACAGAAGCATAACTACATAGACAGATTCTTGAGTGGACTTGGTAGTATGATCTGCTTGAAAACACCTCTGAACTAACCAGTAGGATATTCTCCTTGGGCGGGGAGTTTGTGGCAGCCCTTCCTGATGTTTTGGTGATAGCAGAAATGTTTAGCATCCACAGAGGTTCTGCTATTATGGTTATTCATTCAGCACTCACACACGAGAATGTAATAACTGAAGGAGTAACTTCTGCCCTACCCAGAGAAATTTATAAGAAGTCACAATTCATATTGCATCTTTCTTTTTCAAATCCTGGTGTGACCAAGGTAAATTCACTTGTGGCAAACTCAAAAATGTCACTTTCCCTCTCCTTTATCTATTATGAACCTTGTCTTGTGTAAAGAGTGCATTGGCAGAAGAAAAAAAATGAAGGTGGAATCTTAAAATCTGTACCTTGCTAAAGCAAAAAACCCTACAAGATCCTTTCTGTGAGTCAGCTCTGTACTTTACTGAAGTAGAGTGGTAGCTCTAATTTTCTCCGATTGCGCCTGTTGGACCACCAGAGCCAGGCTGGAGTTTGTTTTCAGCAACTTTAAATGAGAAGTCACATATTTCTGGACACTTTTGGAATGGGAAGAATACAACAAAGAAAGAGGAAGCTTGAGAATTTCCTCAACAGAATCTTCCAAGATGTTCTATAATTTGGGAGAACAGTTGTACTAAAAGTCAGCAAAAAAGTTGCTTAGGCAGTTTTGAAAGCTAATCCTTGTTCACTGGAGAGAAGAAAGTTTTTTTTCTAAAATGAATTGTGAAATACAGTAACTGCCAGTGCAATTATAAGTGGGCAGAATCTGCATGAACGAGTACTCTTATTTGCTTCCAGATTGCTGCTGTGCAGTTCATAAGAGCAAATTCCTGCGATGTGTCACTGCAAATGCCAGTTTTTCAAGTGTCTTATGCCTTGCTAGTATGTGGTGGTAAGATATTGATGCATCAGCATGGTGTTGTATGTTAAGAGCTTTTACTGACTTAAATAGGAGACTTTGCTGCTATTTCAGGTGATTTCCATTGGAATAAAAAATTTAAACTCATGCCAAGATTTGTTTCCATTCTGTTGTAAATTCGACTACTTTCTTATCTTCAAGTGCCTGCTTAAATCTTATTGAAGTCAGAGTTTCCTCAGTGCCAAATAAAGGGACCTGTGGGTCCTGGTCAATGCTAGCTGAATATGAGTCAGCAGTGCCATGGAAGCCAGGAGAGTCTATGATGTCCTGGGGGGCATCAGGCAAAGCATCTCAGCTGGTTGAGGGAGGGGATTGTCCTGCTCTGCTCTGCACTGGTGTGGCCTCACCTTGAATATTGTGACAGTTTGGGGTGCCAAAATACAGAAAAATATCAAGCTATTAGTGGGTGTCCACAGGAGGACAAAAAGAGTGAATGGTCTGCACAAGAAACCTTATGAGACATGTCTGAGGTCACTTAGTTTGGTCAGCCTGGAGAAGAAGAGATCAATGGGAGACCTCATTGCAGTCAATATCATCATGAGGAGAAGCAGAGGAGCAGGCACCAATCTGTCCACTCTCATGACAGGACTCAAGGGAATGGCCTGATCTGTGTCAGGGGAGGTTTAGGTTAGACATCAGGAAGAGGTTTTTCACCCAGAGGGTGATTAAGCACTGGAACTAGCTACCCAAAGAAGTGATCACAGCACCAAGACTGTCTGAGTTCAAGAAACATCTAGATAATGCTCTCAGATACATGTTGAGACTCTTGAGGCAGCCTGTGCAGGGCCAGGAGGTGGACATGATGATCCTGATGGGTCCCTTCAAACCGGTATATTCCCTGGTAGGCCCTCACAGACCCTCACCTGTCTGCAACCTCCTTTCAGATAGTTGTAGAGAGCGATAAGGTTCCCCTGAGCCCCCTTTACTCATAGTTTTTTAAGCGCTTTTAGAATACATTAAACATTCCATTCTCCAAACACCAGTACTCATTCTAGTTTATTATGAATGTTGTGTGATGACTCGTTTTCTTCAGTCTCTGTCACAAATGAGTTAAAAACCCCAACCCATCAAAACCAACAAAAGCAAAATTTCACATGATGAAAGAAACGACACAAAGCAGTATTACCTGAAACACAGGTAAACTTATACTGCATCAAGTGTTTAAAGAAGGGGTGTTTCCTTAGTTGTTTTTAGAGCAAGTGCTTAGTACAAAGGATCCCAAGGCTTCACCACTCCTCCCTGAAGAGAGGTCTTTGTCTTTCAGTCTGTTGACGCTGGGGTTTTTTCCCCTCAAAGTATTCAAGTGTTGTTTATTTTCTCAGTCCCTAACGCCAGCTCTCGTTTAGACAGACAATGGGCTCTCACTCTGTGAATTCTCTCTGAAGGGCGCAGCGTCAAGCCCCTTCCTTCACGGGCTGGCAGACGCTCCCGTAGGGCAGGATCGAGCCTTCTCCTCCCTGCTGACGCTCCGCAGCGCTGCGCACCGGCTCGGAGAACACGCGGGAGCCGCGGGGTCTCTCCGACCGCTGTGCTCTGCCACGAGGGGTCACCAAAGGAACCCGCATCACAATGACGAGAGAGGAAAGTAAGAAAGTCGAACAGCCCTTCCCCCAACATAAAGAAAAAAAAAAAAAAAACATAAAGAAAAGGAAATTCGTCCAAACCGGCACCTCCGTGCCTGACACGTTTTCCTCTTTCCTAGCTCTCCGCTAGGTGACAGCAGCGAAACCGGACTGAAACATCCCGTAATGGACTTGTGGAGAAAACGATTTTATTCCTTCTGCTAAACTCTCAGAGAGTAATGCGGTTAAGAAACTCGCATTATTGGCTGTTTTCCTGGAAATTACAGAGCCCTTTGCTTTTCGGCTTCCCGCCTGCAGGCCTCAATAATTTTCAAAAATACGTTTCTGCATTGTATGCACTTAAAGCAAATGTACTTGAGCTGGAAAAGAAGTCAAATATTGTTGGTCTAATGTGAGCAGTTACTTCATAATGTCAGCGATTAGTGTTGTAAAACACTCCCAAGTTCTTACCTTCATAAGCTGAATGGGTCTGATCTTTCAGACAAAACTCCCATCTACGATGAAACTGCAGCAAGGCAGGAGATTGAGTTCCCGCGTACCAATGTCCAGTTTTGCAACAGGATACTAATTTTATGCACGTGCCTTTAAATGCTGCTACTCTTTTGCTGTTGGCTGCTCACCAGACTAAAGCAGTAAGTTTTTTGATCATGAATCTTTAAATCAGTTACAATACAAGCTAGACTAGGGTCCAAGTAGTTACAGCACAAACAAGAATCAAACATGGTCCAGGAAGGACTTAAATGCACTTGCCTGAAGATGAATCCATCTTGACATGGGTTAAAGCACTGTAAATTTACCTTGAGTAAGGCACATTCTAGAGTTCAGAGGGAACAGTTCGAACCCTCTACTTGGTCCTATTCCTGGCCTAATCTAGAGCATTTTTTTGTGGAACTAGAAGTAGAACTGGTATAATCCCACTTTTCCAGCTTCTGTGTATCTGTGAGATTTTCCTGTGTGAGTAAGGGAAATCTTCATCTCTACAGTATTCATAGCTCCTTATAGCTCCAAATAGAGAGGTATAAAGGGCTTGCAACACCCAGAGTATTTTTCAGAAAGGAAGTACTTATTTTAAGTTCTATCCCTATTTGCTTACATTTTATTTTATAATTTTGTCTTGTGTTTTCATTGGTTGTTATCCTGAATTATTCTGAGGTATATGAACTTAATTGTCTATGTGCCCTTAACGTTTAATTTTCTGTGTGCCCTTAACATTTAATTTTGTTTCTTTTTTTTACAAACATCCTTTTTCACAACTTGGCTATACAACTTTTATATTTTTAAGGTGTATTGTAATTCAAGTTTATAGTCCACCAATTTCCTTCCAGTTTTTGACATGTCAGGTTAAAAAAAACACATTGTCACTCCATCTTTTGGGGTGACAGAGATGCTACATGTAAAAAGGTCACATAGGGGTGGAGAAAATTTGCCCCAGCTCTTGGGGAACTTTTTCGATAGAAACTCAGTGATCTATTCTTTTGTTTTTCTGAAAAAGTGTAAGAAAACATTTATGCTTTTAGGCTACCTTTTTACTCAGTTCTGCATGATTACAGCAATGCATTCAGTCACTAAGTAATGTGTTAATTTTTGTTTCCTAATTCTTTGTGATATATTGAATGATACTTTATATTACTTTTTTGCATTCTAAAAATAGTTGCCATAAAAAGATGAAGAGGATGTTTATTAGAATAAATAATCAGCTAGTTGTCTATACATACTATATGTAACATACACATATAATAGACTAAATCACTAGTCCAGAAGGCACTAGAAGACACTAAGAAAAGTAGAACATTTTTCTACCTTTACTCTAAATAAAATTTTCTATGTAAATTATACCTGTAAGGAGACATTCAGCCATGCTCAGAGTATCTGTCTCTTTCCAGGATCAATTCCTTATGTTGCTCAGGAATTTTTTTAAATAGTGATGTCAAACAAATAGTATTTGTGACCAAAAAAATGGCATTCAAATAAAACAAGGGGGGGGAATACTTTAATAAATATATTTATTGAAAAAAATTCTATCAACATCAATGGATTACTTTAAGTAAGTAGAACACTGAGCGTGACTACAGTAGTTAGGATGCAAACAGCTAGTACCATGAATAGGATTATTCGGCAATATTTGGAATGCTTTTTTTCTCTCTCTTTCTTTTTTAACAAGCTATCATACCCAGGAGTATAAATATTCCCCATCCAAAACTGTAGATCATTAGGATTTTCCTAGAAGAGAAAACAAAAAATGAACTCAGTTTCTCTTTTGCACATAAAGTCTTTAGAACATACCCAGAAGTATTTTGGCTATCATCAGACGCTAATGAATTTAAGACATCACAGCACATATGCATGACACTTTCATTTGAACATAGGTTGTGCTACTTGCCAGATGCTGCAAACATTCCACTGGGGAAAATTAAAACCATACTTTTCAGCCAGGAACCAAATGTGGGACACTAGCCATTCAAATGTGATCAAAAAACCTAGAGCAAACCATGTTGTCTTCTTGAGAAGAGATGTCATTGTATAAACACAGATCTGACTCTCTTGCCAAAAAATGGAGCAGCAGAAAAAAAGCTTACAAAAGTAATCCCAAAAATTATTTGGGCCAACCCACAGGCAGCAGAATCCTGCATAGTGTGGATGAGGCTCAGAAAATGTATGTAATTTGATAACAGAATTTTGCTATGAACAGTTATTAAAGTAGCTATATAGTATTTAAATGCCACATTTATAGCTCTTCCCTATATAAACAGGGAAGCTGAATTGCATAGTGTTGTGGTTTAAGACTTCTCAAGTTAGAGCTCATGTTCTGCAGAGCTGAAATTCCTGGAGTCTCACCAGATGCATAGACTTCGTTTCCTGATCAGACTCATGTTAGTGTCATGTCTGGACCAAAAAATACCTCCACATTTACTTCTAGAATTCTACCAGAGAAACCAAGCGGGCTGCACAGGCCACACAGTGGTTCATGCATACACCACATAACTCACAGCAATTCGCTTTGCTCATACTCAGTGCAACAGTGCATTACCTTTATGTGGCTGGCCAAGTTAGAGTGCAGTGAGTGTCTGTCATAGTCCTGCACCGTCCAGGAAGGGGTCTTTTTCTTCTCCTTCCAGTTATCATCCATCTGGATATCATTATACAATGGGTTGCTTTTGATTGTGGATTTCAGGGTGATGGGTGTAATGTGTTTCCCCAGGGCTTTGTCTATCATGTCTTGACTGACTCTGTTCATGTCTAAGCTTGGCAGCTCACTGACAGTTCTTTTTTCTCTCTGTAAGGCAGAAGTTGGATCAGAAGCTGGCCTTCATCTTCATTTAACTATGATGCAGGCCCTCTTCCAGAATTACCATTTGTAATACAACAGAATAATTTTTAAAATTACACATGCAACGCTTTTTCTCGTTCTGGCAAGCATCTACAGTGCAGCAAAGCAGTCTGACTGTTCACTTTGTGCAGATTTTTTCCTTCTGGAGAAAGCAGGTGGATACAATCTGAACATTAAGTTCTTTTGCAAATATGAACTGATATAATAGTTGCTGAAACAGGCAAAACAGTGCTACGGAACACTGCAGTAGAATGTAGTTCTGATGAAAGCCAAGGATGTATGACGCAAAAGGAGAACTGTAAGGACAAAGCAGAATGAAGGACAGGGGTAATAATATATAAATGACAGCCTGGACTGGAATTGCACCTCTGACATGGGAGTGTGATTCACAGTTTGTTCATGCTATTGAATGCTAGATGTGTGTCAGGATGTCAAAGAGGCTCTTCTTTCAACTGAGGGGGAGTCCTTAGTTCAGCCACTGTCAGAACTCACTGGTAATTAAATATTTGACCAGTCTCCCAGCAACAAAAGTTGTTAAATCAGACCTTTTGGAGAACCTTGGAGACCTTTTAGAACTTGTGGGTGGCAATGGGGAAGGATGAACAACCCTGGTGGGATCACATTATTTGAGAACTTAGAAGCTGGTTATTAAAATAGCACTGTGAGCCTCTTCAGGTGTCAGTAAGACAGTAGCTACCATATTATTCAATCTGTAACTGCATGGAGGAATGCAATCAGACTCTCCAATTCCAGCTGTTCAACATTTTGGTTCACCACAACCTTCTGTCCCCCAGACATTGAGTTAACCTGTTACTGATCTGTGGCTCCATGGTATGTGAGCTTTCTGAGAGACCTGCTTCTGGCAGAGCACTTTCCTTAAGCTAACACCTCTCCTGTCTCTCAGGATTGCTTCTACAGAACCTACAAAGTTCAAATTCATCATTTCTCATTATTGAACACTGCTTCCCCATTAGCACCTTTGTCCTCATGAACTTTATGTTGAGACAAAGGAAACCTTGGCCTGTCCCAGTGGCCATACTCTCAGAAATCACAAAGGTGTGCAGCACCTGCTACAAGACTTACATAAGGTAAATGCACGTAATGTTAAACAACCAATGAAGAAGCTGGGTCCTGAGAAACTTACTTCCATGTAAGAATGTCTTGCCCATACTATTTCACCTTTTTTGAGATCTCCAGCTGTTGAGGTACCACAGGCTGGATGGGCTTCAGCTGCAAAAGGGCTAGGGGCACATCCTGCTTCTCCTTCCACCTTTTTGAAGAGAGGCCAAGGAATCCAACCTCTTCCTCCCCAGTCTGGAAGGTTTTTGGATCCCACATCACACAGTATAGGTCCCTAAGATTGTAACAAATTGTTGGCTTCCTCTGCTTGAGTAATTTTCTGCCCCCTTTGTGGTCTGGTAAGTCCACTTTCAGTGGAAGTTAGCCACTGTGTGTCATCACCTACTTTATGACTGCAGTATCTGTGTACATCCATAGGCATGTCTGGGGTGTCTGGGACAAGCTGTCTAAGAAGCCCTAGGAGGGAACATCATGCTAGCATTCATATCACTAAATCCTGCAGAAGTGACTCAGCATGTTTTCCATCAATAATTGCCATTAGTAGGTGGGTGGATCCTCAGTGACCTCCCATGCCTCTGTTAGTTCATAATTTTCACATGTTGTTCCTTAGCCTTCACACATCCCTTGACAATACTACTCTGCATTGCAGTTACAGCTGGCATCGAAACCCTCTGGGCTGTACTGGCCAGATTTCAGCTGATCTGGTGTTTTTTAACGGTCTTTTCTTTCTGACTATATTTTATTTCATTTGTTTTATTTCTTATTTAAAATTTGTTATTGACCTTGGTGGTTCTTCCCTCAGGCTTGCTAGATAGTTGAACTTGGAGAATGTTTTTTCGAAGAATGCGAACTGTGTCACCAAGGGATATTTGGTCTCCCTAGGCTAAAATGTTGTGAAAAGAATGTGACTTGACAGTAATTTCTAAAGCTGTTATAAATAAAATTCTCCAAAACTTGGAATAGATGGCATGATGAAAATTTTTTTCATAAAGAGAGTGTTTTGTGGCAAATTGTTTTGTCTCTTCTCTCTGGAGTACCTTTCTTTTCACAGATATGAGAATAGGAGAATGTGGTAGCTTGGAGCAGTGGTAGAGAGGAAGTAGATTGGGAGGGGCAACAGAGTTTTACCATGAGAACTGCACTAGAATTTGGGGTAGGACATAGTTTGTAGAAGTTCCAGAGAACAGACTTTGAAGTGACAGGCTTACCGTGAGAATACACTTGAGTACAAGCAGATACTTGGTTGTAAAACTTCCACAGTAAAGATGTTCTCAAGACTAGTTAGGGAAATGAAAAGACAGAAGCCTGAAGTACATACAAGAAAAAAAGAGTTTTATGTCTAAGGAATCATACAGAGAAATATGAAGAAGATTGTATTAAACATATGCCTTTATAGAAGGAGAGAAACATAAGATCAGATAATAAAAATATGCTTGCTAGTATTAATTCTTGCAAAAACTCCTTTTTTTAAATTTTTTTAAGGTACAAAACATCTCCCAATCTTCACCACATCACTGACTTCGATGTTTTGATTCTGATACATGAAGAAAATGTTCAAAGAAAGACAAAAGTATTGTAAATCTAGGTATCCATATTAATTACAGAATTTATGTGATATACAATCTAAGAAGTCAGTGTGAATGAGGGTGGAACAAAACAAATCAGATGCAATTTATGTTATTATTCACTGAATGGAAGGAGGGAACAGCAAATACTCAAAGAGGAAATAGCTAAGAAGAACACTGAGAAAATGTAGATTAAATGCTTTGATGAAATACTCATTTAACAAGAAGAAAAAAGCTCAACTCTGCAAACACATAGTTGCATTTGATCTAAATATAGCTCATGAGCAAGAAAGCTATTATGGTTTATAACTTATGTTCCACTGAGAACAGTTTGTCCTTCTTTGACAGACTGAGAGACCTGGCATGTACAAAAGTAGGATTTTGTAAAAAGCCCAAAGGTCTATATAGAGTCAATGTTAGCTCCATTGCTGAATCAACATGCACTTATTCTACAGTTTTTTCTTGCTGATTATTTAATAATCCAAATTATGCATATAAATACATTACAATACATATAATTAAAATTATATTTTAATCTTTATTACTAGGAAATATTTTAATCTCTTTTTTATCTTGACTCCATCCTTCTGTTGCCATGCTGTTGTTGTTAGCAATGAACCGACCCGAAAGCCTAACCATTCTTTCCTAAGCCTGTGATATGAGACATCACCCACCAACACCAGAAAATCAAAAGCCTTGGTTTCAAGCCCATCTGCCCGAAAGAAGACAACAGAGAGACACTTAAATAATTAAGGAAATTTACTTCCTAGAATTCAAATTTTTCTCTCCTTCCAAAGAGAGTCAGTTTCTCTTGTCTGATGGACAGCCCTGGTCTCCAGCTGACTTTGGTAAAGATGCTCAATGAAAGTTAGAAATGCTGTTGATGGGCACCTATACTTAGAAGTCTTTAAGAAATTTGCGGCCATTAGACACTACAGGATTCATTTTGTAACAGCCTCCTCAATCCTAATGAAGGTGGGTGACAGAGTGATTTTTATATTTGATAGCAATTTGTTTAACACTGTAAAGCTCTGTTGTACAAAAGCCTTGTAATGCATCCTGAAGGACTCTCTCAGCACTTGGAAGGACATTTTTCTCATGTAGAGACCTCTTTTGAAGGCAGAAAAAAGGTCAGACAAAAAGCTGCTAGAGTGTAAGCAAGAATCCTGTGATAGCTGTAAAAACTGTATATGTATTGCTAGACATTCGGACAATAAAAAACCTCATCTGTTATGAGGAATAATTATTATCACTTCAGAATTTCTTCAACAAATCTGATTTCATAGGGGATGCTATAGAAAAGCAATTGGGTAGGCAAGGAGTAGCCATGGGTTATTAAGGAGATATCAAAGATAGTAGGTCAGACAGCTTACATAAGGATTTCTGAGAATCCAGAGCAGGTCCAGAGAAGGGCCACGGAGTTGGTCCAAGGGCTGGAGCACCTCTCCTATGAAAACAGGTTGAGAGAGATGGAGTTTTTCAGCAGGGAGAAAAGAAGGCTACAGGGAGGTCATGTAGCTGCCTTCCAGTACCTACAGGGGGCTGACAAGAGAGCTAGAGAGAGGACAAGAGCAAATGGCTTGAAACTGAGAGAGGGCAGGTTTAGATTAAATATTAGGAAGAAGTTCTTCCCCCTGCTGATGGTGAGACACTGGAACAGGTTGCCCAGAGAAGCTGTGAATGTCCCATCCCTGGAAATGTTCAAGGTCAGGTTGGATGGGGCTTTGAAGTCACCTGCTTTAGATGTCCCTGTCTTTGGTAGCATGGTTGGAATATAGATGATCTTTAAGGTCCCTTCCAACCCAAACAATTCTATGGTTCTATGATTCTAGGAATTAAAGTTTTCTTATCAAAGGAAGTGAAGCGGATCTGGATTGTTTGTCAGAGACATTAAGGTTACTACAAAGTAACCTGGGAAGCCACCTGACATGAACAGGAAAGATTAGTAGAGGGTTGTAAACACTTAAGCCAGTGACATGGATATTTAGAGAAAAGTAGGCATTCATATGGACTATTTTGATTGTGCATCATTGAGACTACTTCTATCCTTGTAATAAATTGTTTCTTTCAAAAAAAAGGGGTTTTATGTGCCATTGGTAATGGAGTTCTGCAGGGCTGTGAGTGCATTATATAAGAACTTCTGTACAGTCTCAGTCCAAAGCTCCTGCCAGCCTTGCAGCTGGCTCTGACTGTGGCCAGTTGCAGATGTCTAAGGAAGAACAAAGGAGAGAGTAGAAATACATAATGCATGTATGAGCCAAGGGACAAAGAAGTGACCCTAACCTGTCAGCTAACTTATAGATTAAAAAATCTCTTGTTCTTGTACACTAGGAAACAAGGAAAGATAGGACACGGGCATTAACTCAGATACCATATCTGCAGACCAGAAGAGCACCATGCCCAGAAGTAGCATGCTCTCTGCTGTTTTCCAAAGATAGGGAAAAAAAGGCAAATACAAGCAAGAAAGAGAAGTCTAATAATTTCAGAAAATTACTAGGTTGACTACAGGAGAGGACACGCAACCTGGCTATCAGAAACAGATATAGAGGATTAATCATCTGATGTACACTACACATTAAAACATTGTGGGGCAGAGAGTTCAGAGGGACTGAAAATTTTCAGGGTGATTGGAATGTGATTAGCAGCCACCCCTTTGCAGAAGAAAGTCTATGCTTTTTAGGCAGCTTTTCGTAAGGAAGGGCCAATGCTCCTGGACTGCTTTATGGTTTTGTTTAGTCAAAATAGACAACGAAAATATGTACTAAGCAGAGAAGCTGTTTAGTTTGCCTGATACAAAAGGGGAAAGGGAGGAGAAAGAGCAGCAGCTTTTTGTCATTACATCAAGCTACTTTTTATAATGGAAACAAATATTGAACATTGTAGGTGGAGAAAACACAACCATTTATGTGCATTTGAATTTACGTGATCTCATAACAAAGATCTGGAAGAATTACTGAGAAGTAACTTTGCACAGGTAACCCTGAGTAGCCTTAGGTTCTTAAAAGAGAATTAACTTTTGAAGAGGGAATGTGAGCTACTCTCAAGGTTTAATAACTTTGGGAATCTTTAGATCATGAACATATGTTCTGATATTAATTCTCCCTCCCTCCTGCCTTTTTCCGTTTCCGAATTAACTAATCCTTAACCTCGTTGCCCTCTCATCTTAAAGCAAAACATGTTAGTCCTGTGCCATTAGTTCTCCACGGTGCCATCGTGTTCATTCTAATGTCTGGAACATATCAGTACTTTTCTCTTTATTTGATTGTCAGAAAAAGGGGAGTAAGGAGACAAGCGCTCAAGGGAGACAATAAGGCACAATAAATTTTATCTGGGCAGCTTGAATTCACTAACGACTACACTTAAAAATGTAGGTTGTGTCTTAGGTTTAACGTTTATAAAACATACCGCATTGCAAACTCCGTTTCTGAAGACATGGTGAATGCAGACATTTCCTTTAAAACAGCCATCCCGGGGCTGGAAACAGAGTTCCAGGAAAACCTTCTCGCTGGTGGCAAAAAGCAGAGCGCAAGTCAAAAAGCACAGGGCTCTCCACACATTTTAATCCTTCTGCAGCTCTGCAGCCCTTGGCTCTGTGACAATGTGTCCTGTTTGACAACAATGGGGAGAAGGATCCCTGCTGCGGAGGAGGCTCTGTGTGTGGCTGCCTCCCTCCCGCACAAAAGAAGGGCTTAGGTGGGAGGGGTGGGGGGCGGGGGAAGCGTGGCCAGCATTGCACCATACACTATTGTTTGGGATGCTTCAGGCCGTGTCCCTCGGTTAGGGCTGTTTGCACGGGAGACTACAGACGACCGTGTGTTTCCCCGCCCCCCGCCCCAGCCCTCCTCAGGGAGCAGACAACAAAGACCAACACGAGCAGAGATGCTTGGAGGCATTGGAGTAGGCAGAGGGAAGGGTTTCTGGGGTGGGAAAGAAACCAGGGAAAATAAAGGGCGGGTGTCATGGAAGCGAGTGTCAGAAGCAGGAGGACTTTTGCAAGTCTGGGACGGACTGGAACGGACTCAGAGAGGGAGAAAAGGAGTTTTCGGAGCTGATGTGACAAAATGTCTGAGGGGAGAAGTGCAACAGGAAGTAGCTGTGGGAAGTTGTAAGCATCTTTCTCATCCCTTTCCCCAGATTCACGGTTTTTTGGCTCAGACTTCTCATTCCCCTGGGGAATTGGTCCCCCACCCTAGCATCCTCAGGATGCAAACCCTTCCCCATCCCCCCATCCCCCAATCACTTATATATGTCTCCATCTCTTGACAAGAAACAGACCTTGAAGCTTTTGCTCATGCTACAGGTGGGGAAAGTGGAGAGGCTCCCTGGACAGCAGGAAAGAAGCACTGTGGAGCAGCAAGTGGGGCCCAGAGGAGTATGAGCTGATACAGCTCTATTGGTGCTGATCTGGACATGAACTTCTCCTCCACCAGCTCTAGGGCCTCTGCTAGGCAGTGCACATTTACATTTTTACCAAGAAACTGCTGCTACCTCTATATAATAACCTGGATTAATGCAGTCAGTGTGTTTCACACTTTCAGCAGCTGTCTTTCAGTATAAAGGGAAGGCTAAAGTAGAGTGACAATAACAAGGCAAAACAAAAAGGAAACTGTGTTGAACTATGTAGATATATGTGTATGTTTGTAGCAAGAATCACTAGTGTTCTCTCTAATGAGTCTTTTTATCCAGTTTGAGGGATAGGCATATGACCTGACTTTCAGGTTTAGGTCTGTTTTTATTTTCTTGCTTCTTCAGAGAACATATTGCATGCACCTTTTAGTACAATCAGTTGGTATTTGACTTGAGTAGAATTTGTGGGAAATACTATGAAAATATTACAAAGAGCAGTAGAAAGCCTAATCTAGAAAAGTACAAAGATTAGTGTTTATAGAGCCATTGTACTGTGTACTCTTCTATATGGGTCTGGATCATGGGTCACCTGCGTCTCCTCGAACGTTTCCACCAGCGCTGCCTCTGTAGAATCCTAAACATCCACTGGACTGACTATGTGACTAATGTTACTTGAACAGGCAGGGGTCACCAGTATTAAGGCCATGCTGTTGAGAACGCAACTGCGCTGGGCAGAGCACGTTTCCAGGATGGAGGATCACTGCCTCCCTAAGATTGTGCTTTATGGTGAACTCAGCACTGGCTGCTGCAACAGAGGAGCCCCAAAGAGGAGATACAAGGACTCCTTGAAACAACACCTCAGGTTTGGCCATATTGACTACCATACTCAAATTGGGAGACATGGAGACACACCATCTATAACGCTGCTGCCTCCTTTGAAAGCTCATGTCGAATTAGTCTCGAGGAGAAAAGACAATGCAGAAAGGACCATGCCTTGTCAATACCACCTAAGGAGACTCTCCATTGTGCCTTTTGTACCTGGCCTTGTCTATCCCACATTGGCCTTTTTAGCCATCAGCGCACTTGTAGCAATAGTGGGTAGTGTCCTTCCCATGTCTTTGTTTGTGAAGCATAGCCATGATGATGATACTGAAATAAAGTCAGTGGACCCTGCTGAAGAGAGTAACTCTTCTAATGGAGCCTGATCTTCATTGAATGGGAAAATTTACAGGGATATTAGTGATGCAGTTTAAGAGATGCAGGAAGCTGAAACCACAGCTAATGTCTCACCCTTACATAATTTATGCCTTGATCCTTAAAACAACGTAGCAAAATCAGAAAAAATGACAGTTTCTTTTAGACCTTACCTGTAAATAGACCCTGTTGTGCCACCGCTGCACTCCAGGTAAAGCTGCTTCTGAGAATTTTGTCCAGTTGGCTTGTAGAAAGGCAGAGTTTTTCACTAAAGACTTCACCTCCAGTTGCAGAAATTTATCGGGATGGTTGTTGTTTGGCAAAATGGAGAGGTCCATGTTTCTGTGCAGTAAAGTAATAACGAAAACAGCTGCAGCTTCTGCTTTCTGGCTGTGCATGCTCTTTCTATTATTAATGAAGTGAAGAAGGATACCACAGCTTCCTGAAACTGTATCTGACCCCTGTTTTGTGTCAGGCTCACTTATATCATCTATCAATGACAAAAGATTGTTAAGAAGTGGCAGATCAAACAGGGCAAGTTTCTGTAAGTGCCTAGTTTCAGGTTCAAGGTCTATTTGATAGATACATATGTGCTCATTAAAACTAACAGAGTACCAGTGAGTAGATGCATAAGACACTTAAATACA
>WEIV01027108.1:65144-77329 GCA_013390005.1 Calyptomena viridis | reverse complement strand
AACCATGGTGCATGTGAACATACCTTTACCAGTATGTAGCAGAGGAAAACAAGGACTATATTCTGCTCACATTCATCACTAAAAGTTTGGATCCATTTAGAGGTAGGGTAACTTGTTCACAAAAGTTTCTTGGGGAAGTGGGAGCTTGATAAACCTACTGACCTAATACTCAAAACTAAGTGGGCATTTACTCATTTGATGAAGGCAATACCACTAACAGTTTTCGATTTGTCTTGCTTGATTCTTACCCAAAGCTGTTACTCTTTTAGTTAGTCTGTTAGTCTTTTGGTCCTTTCTCTCATTTACTTATTATCTCTTCATTTGGACACAGTTTGATCTTGCTTCATATTCCACTCTAATGCCATCCTATCTTCCTGTCTTTCAGACTTCAATGCTTTGACTTAGCCAGCTAGCTACCTGTTCATTTTGATATGCTATTGAGGACAGTGTATGTGAAATTATTTCAGTGCTTACGTGTAATGTTTACCAGTACATTGTTGCTGTGTAGTAAAAGTACACTACTTCAGGCAGACTTTTTCAGCTCCTGTAACTCCCACACTTACAGATTCTTCAATGAAAGTGCAAACTTCTCAATAATCTATACAGAACAAGACATATATGTACACATCTATGTATTGCATAAGAAAGCAAAATTAACCTCAATGTGCATCAACATATTCATGCAAGATGCTTCAGTCTCTCAATCCCCAACAAGAGTTTGCTCTGGAGAAATTTCCAACTTAAACTAACAAATATGAAAAATCCTTGTGTTATGATTCTGTTATTAAAATTATTAGAAATGCCTCTGCCTGAATTAAGGTCCAAATGAAACCATATGCCAAAGTCAATAGTATGGATTTTATTTAATGTAAACGTGAGGCAGAGAGACAGAAATAGAAAAAGGGGAGGAGGGAAGGAAGAAAGAGAGTGACACAGAGATATTAAATCGAAAATGTATCAATACTCTGTGGAACCCAGCGGCATCTCGTAAGNCAGTCACAGTCCAAATTCCAGTCAGAAGGCGTGTGTGGGAAGGGGAGGTATGCTTTGTAATCACAGACAGGCAGTCACTTCCTTGCAGTTTAAAAAAGGTTTTCTATTATTCTGACAATGTTTAAGACATCAACAAAATTTCAGTCCATCACACCTTGTTACTGTCCATCTTGGCCACTATCCCCAGGGAGAGAAACTCGCATTGTTTGAACATACTTTTCTGTGATAAACCAAGTTTATTGGTGAGAATATTGTTAGTATTTTCTATGATTAATGTTAGAAACCCATAGAAATTAGCTTATATATCCCTCCCTCTGAAGAGAAAACACCACCCATAGCCAAGGTTTCCCATATTTATGATTATTTTACTTTGCTCTTAATATTCAGTGACTATTTTTATGCCAAAGCAGGGAAAAGGTAGAGAAAACACAGAACTTTCAGTATTTGCACTTAATGTTTCACGTAGTCCCGGGCAGCAAGTGCTCGGGCTAGCAAGTGCTAGGTGAATGCAGATCTGACATAGTAGTTTAAGGATAGGATTTGAAAGGCAAATTCCTCAAATGTCTCCATTAACTGTGGACTTTAAGCTTTTACAAGAAGACACTAATTTTACAGACAAACATGAATGCTTAAAGAAAAAAGACCTAAAAAGGCTAATTTAAAACACAAGGAAATTCCTTTTATTTTTGCAGTGGATCTTAACAATTCTATGTCCTCCTGCTGAAGACAATTGTCGTTGTATTTTGAAGATGTTGTGTTCTGTTATCTATTTCATATTCTTTCAAAGGGAAAATGAGAATTCTTGTGCAATAAAATGAAGTCTCCTACCTCATCTGCTGTCATCAGAACTCCTCCTTGCTAAGAATCCTCTAAAAAATACAGATCATCTGATTGAAAAGATGAGAGGTAGCAGCAATTTGCTCCAAAAAAGCCCGACCACAAACCCAGGAAATCATGTTTAATGCTCCCTCCTTACCTTATATATTTATTGTCATATACACCAGTAGTAATCACTGTATTTGATGTTTGAAGCTAACATTTGAAGCTAACAATAAAAATAATACCTGAAAAAGAGTACTAGGATTATTAATTCCACAAAGTGTTGCCTTTTGAGTTTATTGAAACTGACATAATATTCACTCCATCTATTTCTTAAAAGTCAGATAACTTTACCACAAACTAAGGCAGAAATTCTGAAAAATGCCTAGGTAAGGACAGAACAACTTCAAAGAATTCGTCACTTTTCCTTACTTTTATTGAGTGTTTTTTGAACATGAACATGGACAGAGCAGAGATACTTCAGTGTTGTAAGCCAAGTGATTATGTATTGTTTTTAAGTGTAGAAGACAGATAAAATATATTTCTGTTATTATTCCTTAAAATGCATATTAAAATACTATTATTTTTATGGTCTGCTAAACAGATAAATAAACATGTGCAAATATGTGTTTTGAAAATTCAACAGAATTAAAAAAATCAAACTAGACAGTAAGCACTATTTGGTTGTAAAGTAATCTCCCTTGGGAAATTTTGGAAAAAAGCTCAGTCTCTAGAAATATTAACAGTTATATTATGAAAGGCGTTGGAAAATTTTGTCTTGGAAGCAACCTGGACTAATGTACCATATCCCGTCTGTAGCCTCTATAATACCTGCAAAGAATGCATTTCGGTTACTTGATCTTAAATTGTCTTTTAGATCTCTCATAGTCTACCATAAACTTTGATTACAGCATATATTTTAATAATCAAGAGTATGGACTGTAAAAATTAGGAGTTGTACAGAAATCTGAATAATAAATAATGCGTCAAATATGCTAAGATTTTTTTATGCCTATCGCGGTTGCAATGTTTGAACATGTTATAAGATTAGATCAGCTGGTTAGAGACTGGTGCTGATAACATCAGTGTTGTGGATTTGGTCCCTTTATGGTCCATTCACCTAAGATTACTATCCAATTGGCCAAACAAAATTTTCTCAAAGATGTATATTATTGTTCCATGGAGATCAAACATGCATGCAGTAAAATATATTTTACAGGCATAAGTTTTCAATCTTTCTTCAGCACGTTTTTGTGCAGTTACTATTGCTTTCCTCAAAGACACCTTTTCTTCCATTTTCAAAATGCCAATATTTTGTACCTTTGCTTTATTCTTGTGTGATTAAAAGAACAGGATACAGAAGAGATTCCATATTAGTCACTTCCATGCACCTAAATTAGTTAGAGTACGGTGTTCATGGGTTTGATTCCTGCACAGGCCATTCACTTAAGAGTTGAACTCAGTAATCCTTGTGGGTCCCTTTCAACTCAGAATATTCTATGAAATGTAGCTCCCACTTGGGAAAGTGTTGAGTTTTGTCCTTTTGCATTCCAAGTACTTTTAGGTTGCTCTCTTAACACATTCCTTATTTTCTTGATGGACTAATAAAATAAGCTGACATTGCTTTCATCATGAGCTTTTCTCCCTTTTTACTTTGCCTTCACATTTCTGACTATTTACAAGCAATAATTTTATTTTCAGACACTACAGCCCATTACAGTGGAGAACCAAGATCTGAGTCCACTCAGATAGGCCCAGATTCCCTAAAAGCCTATGGCTCCTTCCATTCACATCAGCTGCAGATTTGGAGAGGAATCAACTTTTGCTGTTATTTACTTGTTTACATATTATTGAGGAAACTATTTTATTATGAGTATTTACCTTATAATTACAAGAAGAATAATTTTAGTATCAGTGAAAATGTTTTTTGAAAGACACCTCTTTTTATTCAGTTTGGATGACTATCTGCCAGACACTGATGTGGTAATGGCTTTTTCACCCTATTTTAGCTGTTGATTATAATTACTTGGAGCTTTTTAAGCTTTTTAAGGACACGCATGTACAATAGCAGATGTTCAGTATGAAAATTTGTCTTGGGAAAACACATCCAATCAGTGTTTACTTGGTGAAAGAGGACTGATGACAGAAATTATTAGTGCTCTGTAGACAAATTCTTAAGGCCCTGAGGCCCTAAACTGTGAGGCCACAGTGTATTGATCTCTGAGGTATGTCTTTGCATATTCCTCATCTGCTAATAACGGGGCAAAACAGAGAATGTGAAGTTAAAATCCACTGGACTCTAATACTGAATGACCTAAGGGCTAGGGGATTTTGTAAGGATATTTGGAAAAGGGTAAACATACATAGAATCACCAAATCATAGAACAGTCTGGATGGGAAGGGACTTTAAAGGTCATCCAGTTTGAAATCCCCAGCCATGTGCATAGACACTTTCCAAGATTGCTCATAGCTCCATCAAATCTGTCCTTGAATATTTCCAGGGATTGGGCATCTCCATCTTCTCTGGGTAGTCTGTTCTTTTGCCTCACTACCCTCACAGTAAAGAATTCTTTCCTAATATCTAATCTCTATAATAGAGTATAATAGACTACTCTCTTTCAGTTTAAAACCATGTTGTCCTAACACTATATGCCCCTGTAAACAGTCTCTCTCCATCTTTCTGGTAAGCTCCCTTTTGGTACTGGAAGACAGCAATTAGGTCACCGTGAAACCTTCTCTTCTCCAGGGTGAAATATTTCAATATTCTTAGCCTTTCTTCATAGAAGAGAACCTCCATCCCACCAATCATCCCAATGGCCCTTCTCTTGACTTGCTCTGACAGGTCAATACCCTTTTTGTGCTGGAAATCCCACAGCTGGATTTAGTGTTCCAGGTGGGATCTCATGGGAGCAAAGTAGAAGACAGGATCACCTCCCTCGATCTGCTGGCCATGCTGCATTTGATGCAGCCCAGGACACAATTGGCTTTCTGGGCTGTGAGCACATAGTGCTGGTTTATGTGCAGCTTCTGGTGCACCAGCACTCCCAAGCCCTTCTCAGCAGGATTGCTCTTATCCTAGTCATTTGTGAGCCTGTACTGATACCTGGCATTGCCCTGACCCAGGTCCAGCACCTTGCCCTTGGCCTTGTTAGACCTCATGAAATTCTCCTGGGCCCACTTCTCAAGTTCATCCAGGTCCCTCTGGATGACATCCTGTTCCTCAGGTGTGTCAACAGCACCACTCAGCTTGGTGTCACCTGCAAATTTATTAAGGGTGCACTTGATCCCTTCATCTATGTCATTAATGAAGATATTAAATAAGAAGCAGGAAAGCTTTGCATTTTTGTAAACTGGAGTATACCAATAATAAAAACATATTTATATGCTTTTATATGCTTATATTTATATTTTATAAAAGCATATCCCCCTTGTGGGGGACAGTGGGGTAGCTGATACAGTGAGTAACTTTGGGAAAACAGATAAAATTTTACAGGCTAAAAATAATTTTCTTAAACACTGACAGAGCAACTCCTGTAGTCACTGTGTTGTCACTGGTCATTATTTTTCACTTCAATGTCATTTGCTTTGTCCCAAAGGCTGATACACAACTACCATTCTTATCTGCAAGAATATGTCAGGCCAAGAGTTAATAAGATCTGTTGAATTTTCTTCCAGGTTATTTAGGGTTCACAGTTAGTTGTACTTTGGTTGGTTTCTATTGTTTTTTTTTGCTGCGGGTTTTTTCATGTTTTTTTCCCCCTCTGCTCCATAGCTGTAGCTAGTACCAGAGAAAACCCTGTGCAAACAGCTTATGAAAACTGGATGTTCTTCATATGACATGATAATTCAAACAGTTCTGCATCATTACAGATTTTTTTATCCTAAAGATGAGCAAACAAACAGAAGACTGATATTTTTTGTTATGCAGGTAAGATAAATGTAAACAGATATGCAGAGTGATGTGGTTTTTTTATATGCATCTGAATATTAATAACTCTTTATTCACACAAAATAACTGGCAGTTGGGAGACCTGGTTAATTTGATTCATGGCTTTGGTTTTTACTTCACTGTGTAACTTTAGAGGAAGCTCAAAACACAACACAGATTTGCAAAATTTATATATGTATATTTATCTCAGTATATAATGAACAGAAGGTAAATTTAAAATTTTATGCAAAGAAAGGGAATGTGATTAATGTGTAGTCCAAAGGCAATAAGCCTTGTACACATACAGTGCAGGTGAGCCCTGATAAGTGGTTATGAAGCCAACATGAATTCCATACTTCATGTAAGTCAATGGTAATAAGCAGGGAAGTCACTTGCTCATAGCAGCACATGTCTTGCTGTACAGCACTATACATACCACACATTCATGCATGTCTGAATGAATAGGGCCAAACGTGTCTCCATGGATGATATATATATATGTAGAGGGAATTCATTGTATCACATATACTTTTGTGCACAATGAAAGAAAAAGTCCGTCATTTAAATATGGCGAAACACATTGATTGCATTTATATTTCATATCTTGAGCACTTGAAGTATATTGAAGTGAAAAAAAAGCTAAGTTGAACAAGTTTTATCTTATGTTCTTGGAGGGCAATTAGTGCAGAGTAAGCTATACTTTCTTTTTATACAGTTTAGTCTGAAGTAAGATCATAGAATGTTCTATGACATTAAAGAATCTTTGGCAGGTTTATATCCCTTCTGAAAAAGTTGCTGACAGCTAGATATCATAGAGGTTTTGCTTTCATATGTAAATCCAAGGTTTTGCACCTGGTTCCTATTAGCAATTCAGAAAATTGCAGACTTTTTTAATTAAAATGTTTTAATAATAAAACCCGAGAAAAGCAATGCTGAAGTCTCTTCAATGTAATAGAAGATAAAATCCAGTGACAATTTTGCTAATGTATGTGAAAGGGGTAATTTTGTTTTCTTTTTCCAATAATCAAGTTTAATATCAAATCACGGATCAGTTCATTATCAGTCAGAGCTAGAGGCAGCATAACCCACTAGAGTAGTATCTTGAATTGAGGTGTAAATCTGAAATTGGATTGAATGGTCATGTTTTTCAGATAGTCTTCACTTAGAAACAGATTTATTTGAATGGTGTAACATATAGACATCAATAAATAAATTTTTCTTTGTCGGAAGAAGGAATAATTGCTGGCTACCTGAGTTTCAACACGAGGCAGGACCTGGATTACAGAGCTAATTTATTTAATCAAGAAAAGTTCCTGAGATGGAACTACTGAATTTTGAATATATGAACTTTAGGAAAGGTTACAGAGTGATGCATAAAAATTAAGGTATCTGAAGTGACATAGGCAGCAGACCTAAAAAGAATCCTATTATAGGATCATGGCATATGAATTTTATGTGTTTGTTTGATACATCCAAAATTTTGTTTGGTTCTGATCCAGAACAGCCATTTTTCACCATGCAAAGATTTGATAGGTGTCTTGGGGTGACTTTATGATATATCCCATATTCGTCTTCTCTATGCTAGGGAAAAAAAATGAATCTTGTGCTTTTAAAACTGAGCCCCAAGAGCAGAGAGAAAAAAAATGGCTAGAGAAATCTTTTCAAAACAATTCTAATATTTCAAGGTCAGTTTTGCTATGCTGCTGTGCAGTTTTGGGGTTTCTTTGTTCTTCGGTGGCCGGGCTGCAAGGTGAGAGGAAGACACTTTCCTTCTAGCTTTTCTAGCCAGAATTCTGCTTGTTTTCTTCGGAAGGAAGAGACTTAAACTTCTGCATTTTCCTGGACTTCTGATTTCTTCTCCTTCTCTCCTGGACTTGTCAGGACATCAGAATATCGAGACCTCACTGGGAGGCCTCTTCCAACGGTCTGGCCTGGGGGGGCCCCCCCACGGCCGGCCTGGGACTCTAGAAGGGACTCTGGGTCTTCCAGTCTTCTAGTGAGAGACTTCATTATTTATTGTTATATATATTATATAACACTATATGTTATATAGTGTTTAGTATTATTATTATTTTTCTTGCGTGTTTGCTAAATAAATAGGTTTTTTTCCCTTTCACTTTCCTTAGAGGAAATATTTCATTTCTCGAACCTGGTGGCAGAGAGTGACTACGGCCTGTTTTTATTGGAGAATATTTATCCCTCTGAATATATTTGTTCCAAAGCAGGACAATAGGTTAGTAAGGTCTGATAAAGTGGAAGCAGCCTGACAAACAGAAATGTTTGTCTTACTAGCCTGTACAAAGAGTATGTGTGAGCAGAGTAGGTGTTGTAAGTGTTTAGTTAGATTTTCTCACAGCAAAATGTAAGTTACAAAGGTAGCTCAAGGGATTTTACTACCTATGAAAAATTGAGACTATACAACCTTCTCAGTTTTCAATTACTCAAGCATTTTGATACCTTTACTATTTTCAAATGCTTCCTAGATTATGACAGGAATTCACAATAAAACTGTGACCTTTCACCTCATTAAAGTAATAGAAAATATCTTTCCCTGCTCTTTGTAAATTTATAAACACAAATTCATTATACAAAGCAGAACAGGAAAGCAATAGATGTAAGTGAAGTGTCACTGATTCCAATGCTAGCATTTTTTGAGATAATCAGTGAAAGCAAGAAAAAGAAGTAGCTAAAGTGACAAGAGGAGCAACCACACAAGGAGTACCAAGAATAGAGTCTTAAAATGTAAAAGAATCTGTTGCTCTTTGGTCATGAACAGAAGAGGGGAAATACGAAGACAAAAAGAATAGGAGCACTCTTTTGTGCAGCTGTGAAGTCCACACAGAACCTCTACACAACTTCCATCAGAGTTCTGACTGAACAGTTGCCTTCATTTGTTTCTGCTGTGTTTCCCAAAGCTGGTGACGACAGCTGCTCTCCGCAGTCAATTCAGCCAAGGGGAATTTGTAATGTCATTCACACCACCATCTTTTCTGTATTGTTACAAACTTCATTAGATGGCAGCAGTCATAAGCTGGAGATCACTGCAGGTCACTTGCATTTCATGTAGTACATGAACTAAATTTTTGCAGTCCCTTATTCCTGGCCAAAAGGTTTTTTTCTGATCTGTTCTGACATGAAGATGTTGAGAAATTAATTAGCCTTCTATATGGCTTTTTTTTTAAATGTTTGTTCAGTTTTTTTACAATTTACACATTTTGCTTTTGTAAGAGAAATTCACAAATACTGATGGCAGTATATGGAACTCTTGGTGGAAGGATGTCTAATGAGTTAATTTTTCCCATGATGAAAAATTGCATCAAGACTTGAGCAGGATGAGAATGTAGAGTGAGATGATCAAAGATGTTGATTGTGAGATCATGGTTCCATGCATTGGTAGGATTCCACCTGATTCAAAACAGACACCAGAGGGAAAACTTGTCACACAAGTCACAGACATTACAGAAATGAAAATTAAGTGATTAAAAACCTGTTTGGTGCCTTAGGCATGTTTCAGTTCACTGTTGATCAGTGCCATTTCTCTGTCTGTTCAGTTTAATGATTCATTTAGTTGAATTTCAGATGAAAAAAAAAAAAAGGAACAAATATGCTGTGCAGAAGAAAAAATGGTTGTATTTTCTTAGGACATTCTGACTCCGGTTAAGAAACTCTAAGGTGACAGCTACAAATGTCTTATTGTGTATGTGGAGACATATAGATTCAGGGAAATCTTATATATCACAGTTGATATAAAATATGGCTCTTGAAATCTCAGAGAAGACAGAATAAGAACAGCTGGTCTTATTAGCAGGTAAAGTTTAATCCTAGTCCTTGTCACACAGGTTTTAATAATGATACTCTTTACTGTTAGTAACAAAGCTCTATGTATTTTGCTTCTGTACACTTTACAACAAAACTACCCTATGAAATCAGATTAAATAATCCCCTGGCACAATTTCCTGCCTCTGATAATGACCAGCAGTAGATATTTAGGGTAGATACAAGGTTATGTCTTTACTCTGATGTACCCCACCTTAATTTATCAGCAATTTGAAGACTGACCTCTGGATCATTCAGCTTACATGACCTTCAAGGGGTTAATCTCCTAAACCTTTTCATTCTCCTCTCATGACAAATGTGATTTGCTTTCAACATTTCCAAGAGCATGAGTAAAAGAAGAAATGAGTTTACACTCTACTTGTAAAGCTTATGAAGTTTTCTGTATTTTGAATTAATGAAGTCACCAGTCAGAAGTGTACCTCTAAGTTCAATTGAAAATGAGACTGACATTTAAAAGGTGAGTTCCCAAACTTTCTGCCGTTCAAGAAAATTCAATTGTGTACTTTTTTTTTAGAAATATGTTCTTCATCTCTATCTCTGACCATTTAATTGGTCAAATAAGGTCAACACACTGTAGAGAGATCTGAATCACCCAAGATTTCAAGCCTGAGTAGACATGGAATTATTATTATAAATCTCAAGTCAAAATCCATTCTCATGGGATGCATGATTTTAGTTTGCAGGTCAAAGAGAACTGATCCAAGCTTTAAGTTTTAGTAAGTTTCCACAAGGAAAACTTTAGTTTTCCTTTTCATTACTGTGCTTTTCTGGTTTTTTCCTCTTCTAAAGGAATGCCATGGCATTTAATTCTATTGTTCTGAGAGAAAAAGATATTGATTGCTTAATTTGAAAGTATAAAAGCTAGTTAATGGAATAGATGAGTTTATAAAGCTTTTTGGTTTTTATGTTTTGATGTCATTAATACAGTTTCCATGTAGGTTAATGAAACAAATTTATAATTTGGGTGCTCAAAAATTGCTATAGGGTTATTCAGATAGCTGCATACTTGTTTCAGTGTAATAAATCAGTGAAACAAAATTGGTGTCCTAGTATACTATATTACTACAGTAAGTTACCCTACACTATGTTTCTACTATATAATTAATACTGCTGCGGAGTTCCATTTGTCTGAAAGATGGTTTACAAATGCCTGTAAAGACACTTGCAAAGAGAAAACTAGAATGCGTATGAAAGAGGATATTGTAGGGGAAATTCATGGGGAAAAAAAAAATCAGTCTCACAACTAATTCAATAGTAACTGCTATTAGAAACAGTAACTCCTCGCCTTAGTAAAGACATACAGCATCTCACTCCTACTTAGTACATTTGGAGACAGTGGAATCAATCTCTACCTTCATTAGTCACACAGCCAGTGTTTGTGTGATTTCTCAGACAGTTCATACCTTCAGAGGATAGCCACAATGTGATAAAATGATCGTAACAGCAACCCAAATGCAATGCTTTTCTTTCATAATTTTTGAGAGTTGTATGGGTTGTGTCTTTGATGAGTAGCTGGCAATCAGGATGTAACACATGCTTTACAGTAAGTAGCTGCATGCTGCAAAGTTCTATTTAAAGTCTTGCAGGCCTGGTGTTTATTCAGCATCACCAGATGGTGAACCTTCCAAAATTGTGTCCCAAGCATGTTTGGTCTTACAACTGAAGTGCAAAGATTTTATTCCCTCAAAATGTATGAAAATATCATACTGACATATATGAAAAACACAAATAGGCATACATTTTATAATAAAGAATTGGTGCTTTGACTGGATGTAAATAATTTCTAAATATGAGACAGAAGGACTTTTGGTGTGTGGAAGTTCAGATGACATGAACATTCAAATAAGAGGCTATGGTGTGACAGCAGTCTCACATAAACTGTGCTGAGAACCTTTGCCATTTATTCCTCATCTTTATTCCCTGGTCCTACACCTCTGTCATCTCACCTACTTATACAGCTTGCAGTGGGCTGATACAGTTTATTAGGTGCAAGAACTGATTCTACAGGGATAGCTTTCTTTTGGCCTTCTTGGTTAGGCTAGAACCTATGCCAGAAGAAAGAAGAGAGAGTAATTGCAACTGACTGCTTGAATTGCCGTAGTATGTCACAGAAGTAGGGAAGACATATGCTTATACTCTATCAAAAATCTAACTAGGAAGTTGAACTCAAAGGGAAGAAGAAGAATGCAGCACAAAAGCACAGGGATTTGAGATTTATATATTACATACTTTGACTGGTTTCTGGGTTCTGTTAACTTATTAGCTATTTTCAGTTCTCAAACTACAACTCAGGCTAAATTAAAAGATATACATGATTGGTTTTAGTAACATTTATTTAAATATACATTATTTTATGTAAAGCTAGAGGTCTTAGGCTCAGTATACAAGTCATGAGAAACTGCAGAAACACCCAAAAGGTGAATAAGAATTCAGAAGAACTTGGCAGTGTAAGTTATTCTCTCCATCAGTATACTTCAAAAGTACGTTTCTTGCAGCTACATCTTTACTCAACATTACACATTCCTAAAGAATAAATTGTTCTTGTGTGCTATGCAAAGTCCTCAAGACTTTCATATTCTTAATAGCCACTTACTGATTCAAATTATTC
>WEIV01027108.1:39550-52747 GCA_013390005.1 Calyptomena viridis | reverse complement strand
ATATTCTAAGTTAGAGCCTGTTTTGCTTGTGAAATAGTTAATAAACAGTTGCTTGTAATCCTTATCACAAAAGTCGAAGTTTTTTTCCTTTCCTGAGAAATTTTGGATCTGTGTGTGGGCTCTCGGCATTTAGCTGGAGATCAAACCATAACAGTGGACCTCTATAGTCCAGAGAGAGGAACAGGATGCTGCTGTTGTTGTGTGCACTTGTGTGAGTACACTACATGTCTGATCAATATGTGTGGCTGGTCACATACATATGTATATCTGTGATTTACACATGTCTAACACATGATCCTTACTACTGGTTGGATCATGTGTTGTGGAGCTGTAGCATCCACACCCTTCTTGGGCTATCAGATTTGCCAACCTTAAATAAATACTAGCTAATGTTACAATTTATCAAAAAAGTGAGGCATCTTCTTACAAAGATCTTTTAATCAAAGAAATTAAGGAAAAAGAATGCAAGAATAAAGCATAACTTTCAAGTATGTAATTATATGCATACATATATCATATGTTCTTTCTAAATCCAGGACTACAACTCTAGACTACCCTTCTTTTTCTCTATATTTACTTTCCCTCCCATTTAAAAGTATGAACTGTCATTTACACACCATTTTTCCTCACTAATAACAGGGAAAAATCCAAGAGTATTTGATACTAGATCATACTAAGATACACAATGTCAATATGAACTGCCGTGTAGTTCATAACGTGACAAGGAGTATAACACCAGTTCCCAGTATCTCTACCTTTCCTACAACTGAGTCTTTATGGATGGCAACTCTTTAAAAAAAACAAAAATCATGCAACTATTCCTTTTCTCTGTTTTGTGATGCCTCTTTATTAAAACTTTGCTCTTATAATACTGGAACTGATCAGAAGTTGAGCACTGAGCAACTGCTTGTGAAAATTTGTGCTGCATCATACAAGTCTTACCGGTGTCTCACAGTCTTCCAGAGGTTTGTACCTGCCTTTTTAAACATTTAGTTCAATGAGATGCAAACTCATTTCACTTAAGAAGTAGCTCATTATTCTAAGTTAAAAATTATCTTCAAGTAGGATATCTTAAATAGTTTTTGCTGGTGAATATTTCTCGTCTGTTTAATATTATAAAATAATAATTAAAATACTTTAGTAAATTGCATTCAAACAAGCCCATATTAAGAGATAAAAGTAGTTCCGATTCAATGGAGGTAATACAAAAGGAAAATCCCAAAGCGGAAAGTTTGATTTAAATATCTGTTGCATTTTAATGCTTTACATAAAAGGTTTGTATCTGGCAACCAGAAACTGAATTTCAAAAATATATTTTGGGAGGAGCTATCTTTTCAAGATCATAATTCAAGGGAAAAGGGAGAGTAAAGAGAGTCAAAGCTAATGAATTTTGCTGGTGTCTTAGATTGAATTTCACCCACATTTCCCCTGATTAAAGAAAGTAAAAACTAAGCATATGAAAATAATCTCCAATCAAAAATTATACATTATATCGTAGTTCCATAATACAAAAAAGTATATTATGTGTTTTATTATTTAAATAAAGAACTCCTGAAGTTACCTTGGTAAAAACATAACCAAAACCAAACATCAAATATATCTTATCACTTTGAGTAGACTTTTCAGTGAAACATAATTTTTGCTAAGTTATACATGCAGCAATTATTTTATCTGTAACATTTTCTCTGTCAATAATATTCTTGGCATGTTAAAAGGAGGATGTTGGACTAGATGATATTGGGAGGCATATTTCAATCTATTCTGTGATAAATAGGGTAATGTATGTAAATACAGAAAGAGATTTATTCTTCAGGAGATGTTATTCTCTCTAGCATGACTGAGTCAGAGCAGAGTTTGCATTCTTCTTTTGCAATTTTATTGCCTTTTATGTCTTTTTATTGTCTTCCATCTTTCTTCTATGACTCTTTTTTTCTAATAACAAGAGGACTGGATACTTTACCTTCCACACCTTACAGGGTGTAAAGGTTTTACGGTTTTAATTTTTATTCAGTTTTGTTTTCCACATCACTCTGAGCCCCTGGGCTAGGAAGGCAGGGTCAGGGTGGGTGGCAATGCTGTAGTAGAACCTTGACCATCCCCTGTGCAGGAACATGGACTGGCCTGGGGGCATGCGTCAATGAAGTGAATTTCCAAGAAAAGGAACATCATGGGAATTGGAGAATACAAAAAGCCTGGTGATGAGATTTGGCTCTCATCTTTAGCAGCCTTGAGAGCAAGCCTGTGGGGACCTAGCTGTTGCTCGCAGTGCGAGACCAAGACTTTGCCCGTGTTCCGTTTCCGCCCCTGCCACCACTCTGGGAAGATTGCCTGGCAACAGGAGAGTCACCTCATACTTCAGGGAAAGAGAACCATGAGTACCATTCTGCCACTGCAGCCCCTGCAGCAGCGTGCTGGAGAGATCACCTGTGTGATTGTCTCCATGTTCATCTCTGACGCCTCCACACAACTCCCACCCTATCCTCTCTGCCACACGGCCCCGCACTCAGCTCTGCTGCCGGGTTTTCACCTTGTGTGGTCTTGCAGAAGCCCCAGGAGGGTCCTGGCTCACTCCTCACCCTATTCCAGCACATATTGCAGCTGCTGTGCAATGACCCCATATCATTTTCCCTACAGACTGTCACAATAACTGGAGCTTGCCCTGGACCATTGGTGATGGTGCCCTGCAGAGGGGCTTCTCTTCTCCCTCTCCACTCTGGAAAATGATGAGAGAGTCCTTGATCTGTCCCTGGGAAGGTTCCAGGTCACTTTTGCCATTGTCCCACACACCATTGTGGGCACAAGGCCCTCACCAGGCTCTTGGCTGCCCCTTTGCATCCCAGGGCATGCATGTGCCCACTGCTGGCCAGAGTTACAGCTGCCCTGAATGGGAGTGGTGTTCCCTCGTGCAAGTTTCCGTTATTCTCCAGTTGTTGCTTTGTATTCTCTGTTTTGTCATATATATACATATATATATATACATATATATATGTGTATATATATAATTATTTGTGATATATATATATAAAATATATACATATTTGTGATATATATATAAAATAAAGAACTGTTGTTCCTTTTTGTATATTTTGCTGAGAGTCCTTTGATTTCAAATTTAAATAGCAAATTAAAGGGAGGGGTTTCTACTTCAGTGGACCCCACCCTCTCGAATACACTTTCTTAAAACCAAGACAAAAGTTCTTCAAACATTTGGTACCCTGAAAATGTTCATGGAAGTGAGGAGAAGAAATATTCCTATCTCCAGAAACCTTTGCCTCCTTTTTTTACTAAAAAATCAATGACAGTGCAGTCTTAATGAAATTCCTGATTATAGTCTCATGTATAAGGTGTCCAGAAATATGTCAAAGGCCTCCCACCACTTTTAAATAGGTGGGTTATGTCTTTGTCCTAGAAGGACTGTAAAAGAAAAGTGTTCTTACTTACTTACTTACTTACCCATGAGGAATCTGCTTTGCAATTCTCCAAAAATTGTCTAAATCTCTCACTTGACTTAGTTCACCAATATTACACACACACACAGTGCATTACTTTGAGCAAGCATTCAGTGTCACTAGAGAATTGTTTTGAGCTTTCAGGAATGCAATTCATCTTGCATGAAGTTAGAAAGTTTTTTGCACAACTTCATGAGAAAATATGGTGCTCCAGCACCATAAGTTTATTAATTAAACAGTGAAAATTTTAGTCAAACAGAACAGCCACCTCTCCTTTTCCATAGAACAGTTTAAGAGCTGCCTTGGAATCTGTGGGTACATTGGGTCAATGTGTCTACCACAGCAAGGCATCTAGAACCTCTCATCTGTTTCAGAGTATTGAACCTGGCACTTACAGATTGCACTTATATTCACACACATACATGCCAAAAAACAGTTGGATATTTCTCAAGAAGCTCTTTAAAGAAATTCTTGGAAAAAGACAGGATGTATGTTTAAAGAAAAATCTTAAAGCGCTCACTGGTGCTACAGAAAGGTCTGGTATTGCCAATGCAATCTCTCTTTCTGAGATGAAAGTCTCTGAGTGAATAATTACTGTGAGAAAAGTTGTGCATAGTCAGCTTTGCATTTTAGTATGAATGCAGAAGGGATTTTGCATGATTTGTTGCACAAATCATTTCCCTCTTTTGAATCATAGACTGTCATAAACGCTTATTAAAATTTATTACTGAACAGTAAGAAATTTTGCTGGAAAAACACTTAGTATTACAGGAATATCAGCTAAATAACATAAACTTTGTAATATCTGTTTCTAAGGAAAGTAAATGTAAATATTTTAATTAGTCATATGCTAAAAGAAATACAGACAAATTCATGGGAATTGTTACCTATGACTGAAGAGGAGTCAAACAAGTAATTCAGAAGAAACACAAACTGGAAACATTGAGGGTTTTAAAAATAATATAGTGATCATTTTGTAATTGTGCAGTAATGCTCCAATTAGTAAAAGATGGCATGGATATACCATTCTCTCTGTTGTTTCACCTACCAAAAAGAGCATTTCCCATTGCATATGTGTATGTGTTTGCACAGGCACATATCTTCATCTATTTGACTAGTGAATTAAAATACCACAGCTGCAGTAGAGTGCTAGCAGTGCAGCTAATCCCTCAGTCATATACAAGATAGTAAATACATGTCAAAACCATGAGATGAAACCATGCAATATCATTTTAGCACACAGGTCCACAAAAGATGGCATAAAAAGTTGAATTCTGCATATTCTTAGTTCTAGTCAATGGTAAAAATTGCTATTTACCAAGAACAGATAATATATATATACTATTCTTGCCTGAAATTCAGCATTTATGAAGGTATATAGCATACATGTCCTCACAAGGTCTGTGAAACTATAAAAACCGGAACCTCTCTGTCAGAAAACAAGTTAGAAAGTACTGGAAAAGATTTTTGCATTGCAGCTTAATTTGTTCCTAGATCTGTTCCCAGAACAGACTGGAATATGAGTGCTCCTGCTGTATATGTGGATCCAAACATGACACCATGACTAAAGAAAAAAAAAATCTGATTCTGATTTATGACTGACATATATTCAGTTTCAGTTTACTACTTTCTGCCACTTTGGAGTCACAATGACAACTCATTTTCAGAGACAAAATTGCATCAAAGAAATGAACATGCCAAAGCTGTTCTTAACCTTTGTTTAACTGTTTGTTCTTTTATAGTCTATAACATCAAATTACTGATGCAGTTTCTAGTGTCTTTGATAAACAGATGTGTACAAACCATTTGTGTCTAATTCATTTGTGCAAAAATAATTTCTTAGTGACTTGCTTCCCTCTGAGAATGCTGTTAACAAGCTGCTACTGCTTACTTGATCCCTGACCTTGCAGCAGCTTTGGGTTTCTTGCCTTTCCCCTTTTATCTGTAGTGGTTCAGATATTTACAAACTTAAAAAGTCAGGAAGAATATAGATTTGATCACTTATTACAGGGAATTCCAGCAAACTAGTACTAAGAGATGGTAATATCTCAGTCCTACAAATCTAGTAAATGATTTCATTATTAGGGAAGCATTTGTATTTTCCAGAACTCATTAGCTAAATCCTCTTGTATGTTTGCATAAAGGACTCTTCCTCTCTAGCCGATTGAACAGAATTTTAACCCTTCACCAATATTTTGCAACAGTAAATTATTTTCATTCACTTAAATTGAACCAAACCAAACAAATAAAAACAAAATAAGAAAAATTAAGTTAAAAATTAAAAAAAAAAAGGTCGTATAAGGACATTTCTGACAATCGTGTAGCCACACAAGCTAGAAACACAGCAAAAAAGGTGCCTGACCACATCTTTGGGGTAAACAGACCTTCAACTGATATCTTACTGTTGTTTAGACCACAGTGAATGTTCTCTCATGCTTACATGATAATAATTATTAGAATCTTTGAACTCTAGTATAAGTACTCTCAGACATTGGTAAAATGTCCCTATGTTTTTTACTGATTTCTGTTAATATATGCTTTGATAGCCAAGCATCATATTAACTCTAGAGGCCAGCACGTCTTGCCCACATTGATGAAGTAGCATTGTTAATGGCAACTTGCAGTAGGTGTTTCAGAAGTGGTGTGGAGAGGTTCCAGTGCTATGGGTAAATGTCTGTATTTACATATGCAACTTTTTGGTATATCATACTAAGTGGGTTCTCCATGGACAGTGAAGATGATGAAGTGTAACCCCAACATACACCCTCTGTAGTACTTCTCAGTGAATAAATAGTGCCACTCAGAAGGATGAAAGCTAAAAACAGTTGAATTCTGAGTGAAATAGAAATTTAGACTAGCGCTCCTCAAACAGACTGAAGTGCCAACTCTGTCCTCAATATTTAGCAATAAATAGTCTTTATTAGATTCCTAGTTTCTTCCCATTGGATAATTATAGATTGAGCATTAGTGATTACCTCAGGACTTCAATTAATGAAAAGTTAACCCCATTCGTGCTTACTTATTTTAGGCCTATGCGTTCACCTCTTTTCAAGTAACGATTTCTGTGAACTAGCAAAAAAATTTAGGAGGTGACAACCAACCATCAATACTAAGACTTTCATGGGTTTCTGCAGCATGAAGTTACAGAGAAAAAAAAGGAGAAAAATTACTGTTCATAAGCATCATAGTGGTTGTGTTTATGCCAGTATGGAGTCAAACACAGCTGTCAGTTGTTATTGGAGTCAAAACAGGATGAAATAGCTAGCAGAGTTAATGAAACACGACTTTGTTCTCCAGCTGACCTTGTGATGACACTATGGTCAACCAGTAGTTATTGCTGATATGTGCCATGTAAGCATCAACTAGGGCAACTAAGGAATCTTTTGTGTGTAAATGCCACCCTTCAGTTTTAGAATTCTGGTTATCTTGTGGTTTAGGAATGGTACTTCTCAAATAAGTGCTCTCACTGAGACTCTACAAACTACATGCTGCTCACTTGCTCCCCACCCCTCTCCTCCTGGTGGTGGGATGAAGAGGAGAATTAGAGACACAGAAAGTAAAGATCATGAGCTGAGCTAAGAACACTCCTCAACCATGAGCCCATCTGTATGTTGCATCTCTTCCCTGATGACCTGACGTGTCATGCACCCACTGATTCAGAAATAATTCAGCCTTATGTTTCAGTTCAGATCCATCTGAGATACTTAAATCTTGGCAACTTAATCTACCTCTCTGTTGTTGCAATGTTCTTCAGTAGCCCATTCTTCTTCTAGATCACTTGATAGACAGAGTTTACAATGTGACTGTAAACTGGAATACACATCCTCCAAAAAGCCACAGTGCTTAGGAAAGCTTGTTTTTCCTTCTTGCTGGTTGGTGGGAACATAGCTGCTATTTTGTTAACCTTGTCCTTTGGAATATATTGATCTCCATATTGCCATTTTACTCCTAAAACCTGAATTTCCCAGACAGGTCCCTTGACCTTACTTTGCCATATGGCAAAATAGGCTCCCACTAAGACTTTCCAAACCATGCTGCAGTTTGCTTGCTCCCTCCTCTTCCTCCTGCAGTAGTATAGAGAGGAGAATTTGAGGGACAAAAGGCAAAGATTATGGGTTGAGATAAGAACAATTTACTGAGAACAACGAGATAAGAAAATGAACAGTAACAGCAACAATATTAATAACAGAAGTGTACAAAACAGAGTGATTCATATGCAAAATGCTCACCAAGCCCAATCCAACCTGACTGCAGCTGTGCCACCCCTACTGGAAGAAACTGCCGGCAAAGATGTGAGGTGGTAAAGAATAACCTCTAGGTCTTGGCCATCTCGGTCCTGGTTACTGTAGAAATTAACCCTGTCCTGGCCAGTACCAGAACATTATCCCAAGGAAGTTTGGTGAAGATGGCAGCAGAGTGGGTAAAGCAAAAGGCTCTGTGTGCTTAGGGTGAGTGGACTGAAATATCAGAGAAGACAAAACATCGTAGATAGTAATTCAGATTCTAGTTCAGCCTAAGACCCCCTATATTCTTCAAATCAGGCTACTGATGATGTTCTCTTTCAACCTTGTCTGTCCTCAGTGGGAAGAGGAAATACAATATTACGTTACTCATTACCATAGGTACTCCCTCTCCTATTATTCAAAGAAATTATTCTGGTGGGATTTCTTATTCAGGGTTGCTCTGCCTTTGAGGGGAGAACAATGATCCCTTAGAGAACCTTTCTCTCCCACAGCTATGGTTTTAAGCAATATTCACCAGGATACAGGAGGCAAAACTGCTGCCATTTGTTTCTTTTAGAGTTCATTAACTAACTTCTTATTTTACAGTTCCTTTTCATTTATTACTCTTAATTTTTTACTCTGATCACTAATTTGATATTGCCAATTTTGGATTTGTGCAAAAAGCATAATGCAGAGAAGAACTCTATTCTAAATTTCACATGATATCCCAAAAGCTATTGAGTTCCGTTCCCCACATGCCTGGCAACAGCAGACCCCAGTAAAAAAATATGATCTCTCTGCATTGGAATTACTTCTATGAATCTTCAGGTTTAACAGCAATAGACACCTTCAGGCCAACTCTTGCTCAAAATATATGTCATTTGATACATTCTCAGTCATCTCTTCTCAAGGCTGAACAAGACCAGTTCTCTCAGCGTTTCCTCATAAGAGACATGTTCCGGTCCCTTATTCATCTTTGTTGGCTTCCTTTGCACCCACTCCAGGACCTGCATGTCTCTCCTGTACTGAGGAGCCCAGAACTGGACACAGCACTCTGGATGTGGCCTCACCAGGGCTGAGTAGAAGGGCAGGATCACCTTCTCCAGCCTGCTGACAAGGCCCTTCCTAATGCACCCCCGAATACCATTGGCCTTCTTGGCCACAAGGGCACACTGCAGGCTCATGGACAGCTTGTTGTCCACCAGGACCCCCAGGTCCATAGAGCTGCTTTCCAGCAGGAGCCTATGCCGGTGCCTGGAATACATCTGTGTGAAGGGAGGGACGGAAGAAGGTAATCTTAACAATAAACTTCCCCTGTATAATTATTTGTCAGAAATGGAATGTCTCTGAACATTTTTCAGCATTATTTGGTAGCTTTGAATTTGTGCTGGGTATTTTTTTCAATCTTATGTCTATTTCAGGTACAGTATTAATCTAGATAAGTATTAGTGGAAGACTCATATTCTTGCACAGTATTTTGTAATTCAGAAACACCACAGCTTGATTTTATGACAGCCAAGGTAGAGAAATGCACTTCATGAAGTCCTATGGGTTCATAAAGTCCATTCTTGTTATTTTATTTTCAATTAGATATGGCCCTGAACAATTAGTTCTCAGCTGGCCTTGATCTGAGTGAGAGGTTGTACAAAATGACCTAACGATGTCCCTTCCAACCTAACTTTCTTTATGTCTATCTGCTTCCAGGGAACAGGCTAATCATTAGGAGGATAAAAATTAAAAACAAACAAACAAACTGAAACTATTATCTGGTATCTAGTTTAGCTCTAAAGTGTCCAAGATCAGCCCCATTTTGAGAAACAGGGATCATAACTCTATTCAATGACTCAAGTGATTTAGAAGAGTCAGCACTAAGGTTGACATCAAAATTTAATAGTAGGGATGCTCCTTTCATAGACTTACAGCTTGTTTAGAAAGAGTTTGAAGAAATATTTAAGAAACAAAAAGGTGTGACCTGAATGTGTGTTGAAGCCCCATGAGGCTAATAAAAGGGCAGATATATTAGAAAGATTAAAGAAAATACTCTAGCTTTCCACAGCTGTTCCCTTTTGGCTTAAGTATCTGCCATCGAGATTTATTTTTCAGTTTGTATCATTGACAGTCAAGACGGTGTTGTATTTTTAAGAAGTTAAACTATGAGAATGAAAATTATTTTAGCTTTTACATACTAAAGCATGTATAGCTTGAAGAAATTTGAATGTTGAACGCTCAAAAAATTTTAATGAAGACTGTCTCTGTTCAGCTACTCTAAGACCAGAGAATCATGATTACAAGCAGTACACATTAGACATACACAAACCTCAAGCTCTTTTGGAAGTACAGAAGATGCTTCCACATTTTCTATTAAATGTTTAGAAACTCCAGGTAACTTTGCTAAACATAAGAGGATGAAAATACCAAATCAATTATTTTTCATCCTTACCCAGGAAATGTCAGAAGCAACAAAGAGTTTCAGTTTATTTTCTCATACCAGAATCTACAAGAGAAAAAATGCAACCTTTTGTCATATATCTAGCCATGATAGTTTATTTTCAGCAATGGGAAAGCAATATAAACAGGTATATACAGCATTTTGAGAGGGAAATCAGTGTTTTCTTATAGACCATTGTATGATCAATAATCAAGCTCTGTTTATACTACATTAGACTTGTATAAACTTGGGAGATGGGCAAGAAGGAAGGCATGTGTAAGTACTGAAGTTCACTTAGTGTCAATTAGAATTCCTTTTTTGCTGAAGTTGATAGATCCCAAATTCTGATTCTGATTGTACTTCTTAATCCAAAATGCTCTTCTTCTAGGAAGTTTCAACTACAGGTCCTCTCCGGCATTTGATTATTTCTTAAAGGCAATACTGAAAAATGAGCATTTTCTACGTCTGTCTCCAAATGCTATTTTTTTTCATACCTTCATTATTTAAATAAAAAATAAAATTATTCTTATATTGTTTGCCACTGCTTTTTAAATGGTACAACCTTCCAGTTTTTCAGGCAGAGAAAAGTCTTTATATTACTAATTCAACTGTTATGGAAGACCTGCCTCTGTGGTGCCAGGTAGGTTGTGAGGGACTCAGTGCAAATGCATTTTGTATCAATGTATCATCAAAGAGTTCAAGAGAGGAAAGAAGCAATCTATTTTAAGTGTCCATGAACACCTATGGAGAAACACATGGCAACTCTGAATACCAAATGAAATCATTATAATCAGCACTGTAATGAATACCAAATGAATTCACAATGAGAGAATACTAAGCATTATTTTGATCAATTATGTCACAATTCTGTGGGTGTATAACAACGGTATTCATATGCTGGAAGCTCTGCCCTGACTTTTAACTATAAAATTAACATCCACATAATTTTCTCTGCAGTGTAAAAGAAGTGCAGAAATTACTATGTGTTTGACAGCTATTCATACTGGAATGCAACTCCTTAAATCTTATCAATTTTTCACTTGCTTAAGAAATGAAATCCTTTAAAATAAAGGAAGAAATGGCATGAATATATGAATAGTATATGGTTTTTCCATGAGAATGTCCAAGATTTCTATAAGATATTAGAATTGAAAAGAAAGATCTGTGAAGACATGCTGTGTTATACCCATGAAATAATAAATGCTCTATTAGTACATATCTATGCCACTTCTCAAAGTCAAGATAGTCACTGGTCCTTGTTCAGATCACAGGAATGCTCTTTCTTTTTCATTTTTCAGCATAATATCTATTGATACCCTTTTTTTTCGAGTTCTCATTTCTCATTAAAACCTATGTCAGATCAAAGCTAATTATGAAATCTCTCTTCATACTAACCCACATTTAATGAATTTTCTGTCTTACTACTTAAAGAACATGTGGAAAATGCACAAATGAATGAAATTGTATACATAAAAGTGAATATTTCACGCCCAAATTAGTACCCTTGTCTGCATCTCATTATTAATTTTACCTTAAGCTTTCCTTATTTCTTATAGGCTGGTTCTCTAAACATACACAGTCAGTAGCATACAAAGACCACTAAACTAATTCTGCAATTTATCATAATCAATCAAACAAAATAAGTTACAATCTGCAGTTACACACTGCTTCAGTAACTAACTTTATTCTTCATAAATTAGATATATATTTCAACCCCTATGGTTTAATGAAGCTTTTGAAAAAGTGTATTTTCCCTGCAATGTTGATCTTCAGCCTTTCCTTTCACATGTACATAAACTTACAAGTTTGAACAGTCTTAAACTGTGCCAGGGGAGGTTTAGGTTAGACACTAGGAGGAAGTTCTTTACAGAGAGAGTGATTTGGCTCTGGAATGGGCTACCTGGGGGGTGGTAGAGTCACCATCCCTAGAGGTATTTAAGAAGAGACTGAATGTAGCACTGAGTGCTATGGTCCAGTCAACAAGGTGGTGTTAGGTCAAAGGTCGGACTTGATGATCTTAGAGGTCTTTTCCATCGCCTGGTTGATTCTGTGATTCTGTGAACAAGTAAAGCAATAGCTAATTTCGCTCAGAATTGTATTTCCCTTCCCCTCCACTTCCCCCTTTCTTACTGGTATTTGTAAATTTAAAGGTCCTACAAAAGAAACAAAACAAAAATGTTCTTTCAGGTTTAAAACATCAAAATATCTAAAAAAACCCCCAAACCAAACCAAACAAAAAACTAAACAAAAACACATAAAAACTTAATTTGGAAAAATAATACTGTGTTTTGAGTCATGTAGTTTTCAGTATTTGTGTCTTGCTTTTGAAAACCATAATATAGAGGTTTTCTTGAAGTTGTAGAAGGAATTTTTTAGTTCTTCATCTGTATTAAGGAAGACTTCTACAAAATTGTAAAAAAAAAGGCCTCTAAATTCAGTCTCTTCAAGACCTTCCAGTACTATTCACTTTCATGACATATTTGCTAAGACATTGGTAATTAAAAGTTATCCCCGTCTTTTAATGGACAATACGACATGCAGCTCTTTAGGGAGTTTGTTTATAGAAATGAAAGAAGATAAGGGGGAAAATAAAAAAAGGAAGAAACAGGGAAAGGCTGAACTGACAGATTCCTTCATGCCCAGGAGCAATACAACATGCTTCTGCAGACAGACATTTATCAGCTACTGATTTCCACCAGTTTTGCCATCAGGCATCCAGTCTTTCTCCACTTCCTCCAGCCAGTGCCTTCCCATCCATGAGCTGTGCAGAACATGTCAGACTATAAGCAGTCAAACCAAATTCCTGTCTTTTTCCCAAGACACAGGCAACTATGATGAGTTGAAAGCACCTGTTTGCTTCTCGCAAAGGCTGTGATGCAGCTGCATTAGCAATTCTTTCCTCTATTTACTCAATCACCAGGTGTATCAAGGAATCACTCCTCCTCTGGGCCAGTGCAAAAAGTATATATTAATTATGCTTATTATGCACTCTAGGCAGCAAATGCAGAAAACATCCACCCCTTCCTTTCCTCTAGTTGATTTTTTGTCTACACTTCTTACCTCTGCATCTTCCCAGTGTGCCTAACTTAATGCAGAG
>WEIV01027106.1:47580-60990 GCA_013390005.1 Calyptomena viridis | reverse complement strand
GCACTCATTGAATTAGTCCAGGAACAGCTTCAAAAGGGACATATAGTCCCTTCTACCAGTCCTTGGAATTCACCTTTGTTTGTCATTAAAAAACAATCTGGCAAGTGGCGCTTGCTCCATGACCTCCGTAAAATTAATGCCGTCATAGAGGACATGGGAGCACTCCAACCCGGTCTCCCATCGCCTACTATGATACCCTGAGATTGGCATTTAACAGTCATTGATTTAAAAGACTGCTTTTTTGATATTCCTTTGCATCCCGAGGACGCACCAAAATTTGTCTTTTCTGTCCTGAGTATCAACATGCAGGCACCCCTGCAAAGATATCACTGGGTTGTCCTACCCCAAGGCATGAAAAATAGTCCCACTATTTGCCAGTGGTTTGTTGCAAAAATCCTCACACGGAGCACCAGTTGTCGCGGGACGGTCGGCAATGGAAGAGTACATACCCTGCTGATCCATCAGATTTCACCTTGAATCAGAATTATTAACCACATCAAGACAATTTGACCTAACCAAAACCACCAAGACTTTTACTGATAACCTCAATATAGCTGAGAAATTTGCTGGCCCTAGTATCAAAACAGTAGTTTCTGCTACCTTGGATCACTTGTTTAATTTTTTAGTATGTAAAAGATTATATTTAATCAGGTTTTTAAAATGCTATCTTAACTTTGCCACATAAAATTTAGATTTTGCACTATGCAGGGAGAGGTGTTTTCAAGCTGTTGACCAGCAGTGCATTATATACTATTAGAGCAGTTTCACTGTGGTTTCACTTGACTACAGGAAAGTTTTTATTCAGCTGGAGGTTTTCAACCATTGCTTTGAAGTATGGCTTAAAAAATGGACCTTTCTTATACGAATAAGGAGGTGCTTTATTTGCTTAAAACTTTAGTCCAATAGCATTGAATGCATGATAGAAGAAGTACATAATTATCAGGCACTCAGTGATGCTTACACAATACAACATTAAAGCTTGTATTTGCTTACAACCACTGTCTCACATGCTTTACACAGTATGATCTCTGAAAACTTTGAAGAACTTAAGTCAGGAAATAGGTTTATCACTATTATCCCAACCAGTCAAGGAAGTAATTCACTTTTTTATGAAAGCAAAAGTAAAGAGAATTATGCATAAGAGTAGTAGGCAGTTTTATGTGTAATATGTTGAATGACAAACAGCTATAAGTAAACAGAATTAGTGAGTCTAATTTTTGCATACAATGTCAATTAAGGCTGGAGCTACTATACCTGGATATGAATTTTCTCAAACAACATGTCACTATTTATAAAATATTGATAAGTTAATGTTTACTTGTAGCCTAAAATACCACCCAAAATAAGCAGAACTATACAGTAGTAAATATCAATTAAATTTTCCATTTTTTTCTCAAAGACAACTTAAAGCTGAGTTAAAGCATATGATACAGAAAATGCAGAAAAGAGGAAAGATGCAATCTGTCCTCCATACCCACTGTAGTCAAGATCAGTTTTAATGGACTTAACTTCTGTGAGGAGTACTCAGATTAAATATTAAAAAGCACTTTCATATGGTAAAGATACTGAAGCAGTAGAAAAGATTGCTTGAGTTCATCACCATGGCTGATCTTAGAAAAGAGGCTAGACAGATTTCCAGCCTGGCAGAATCAGCTGGATAAGAATGAATCTAAACCATTATTTCTCTGAAAGTGCCAACATTTAGAACTGCGCCCAGGTCTAATTGTCTAGTATCTAGATGTTGGGGAAAGGAAGAATCTCAATAATGAGGTTTTTTCCCTCCATTTCAGAGAAAAGGAAAAAAACTGATTTCTAACCCTCTTCTAGAGTCAGACTTCCCTTAAATATACAGCTCTGTGTATATAAAAATCAATATCTCATTAAGCAATTCAAATTTAAAGGAGACTCAGAGGCAGGCTAAAAGAACAAAGAAAAGGGTTTTGTTCTGGGTCTTGATCCACTTGTCCAATAGGCAATTTAAGAAACTTATTGTACCTTTAAAGTTGAGTTCTTGGTAAGATGAAAAAAGAGCAGGCAGTGCTAGAGAATGGGAAATATGGTTCCTTTTGGAAGAGCTGCTCTCTATGAGAAAAAACAGATACTGCCATTGACCATGCTTTTTCTGATCTGTAACTAGCTGAGAGTTTTCACCTCAGTGCTGTCAGAAAGCTACCTCTAAGCAGCCCTAAATTCCTTCAGAAATTGTAAGGGGGGAAAAAATGTCAGCAGAGATAAAAATGTTTTTTTTACTCCTTAGGGGGAAAAAAAAGGCATAGACTTTCTCATGTTTATTTTATCTTGAAGGCAGATCAAAGGTTATTCAAATTAGTTTTATGACAACTCAGGCAAGACAGCAACATTTACTTTCTCAGTTAATCACAAACTGTTTGACCTTGAGCAACCTTCCATACATCAGAGAAGAGGGTTCAGAGAGACTTTACAGACTATTCATTCACAGTCTACCATTAGGCACCCTGACTGTCAACAGAACAATAGTGATCAGATCATACAAGTAATCCAGTTAATGAGGCATATCTCAGCAGCTTGCTGAGAAAGTAAGCCTGTGAGTGATATGGGTACTTTGTCATGGATTAATAGAATATTAATCAAGGCATGTTTTCATATACTAGTGATAGAAGGATTAGATAGCATGGGACTGTTAAAGCTTTAAGTACCTTTAAGAATGCAGAATCTAGTTTCTTTGCTTTTGTTTCAAGTAAAATGAATAAATCTAAATATTCTGCAGTCAATGCTTATAATTTTGAACTATTTCCTCAGCCTATCTTATGGAAACTTGGTTAAAGAGCATCACAAATCTGTCAAAATTTCCAAAGGAAGACCTACACTATGTAATTCTAAGCCAGTTTCCTTCTGTCTTCACATTTTTGTCTCTTCAAGGATGGGCCATGGGACACTTTTCTGTGTTTTCGAAACAATAATATAGAATTGCTAGACCTTGAATAACAATTAAGGAGCTCAAAGTCTGTTGTTTCTCTAACGGTTGAAGTATCTCAAGAATTAGTATCTCATGGTATCAAGAAGTATCTCATGGTAACTGATTTTAAAAATTGAAAAAATATCTTTGATAATAAAGTACTTTTTAAACAAAAAAAATTATTTAAATATATTAAGGTTATTATTGTTCATGAGAGATATCTAGATAATCATAAAAAGTCATATAAAAAGTTATTGCCACTGTAATAATTGAGTTTTTCATCTATTTATTCCATTCAATAGTACATTAGAAATTTATAATGAAACAACACATGTAGTCTCATAAACTGGTTTATTGTTTTTGTTTTTTGCTGATAAACATAGTGAAGTTAAAATTCCAGGAGCAGTAGGACTTCCAACAGCGAGGAGAAATGCATTCACTGAAAACATTAGATCACAGCCTCCTTCCAGCATCCATCCGCTCCAGCGTGGGGTCCTCCAATCCTCCACGGGCTACAGATGAATCTCTGCTCCCTATGGCCCCCCTTGGGCTGCAGGGGAGACAACCTGCTTCACCATGGTCTGCACCACAGGTTGCAGGGGCCCCATTCTGGTGCTTATGGCATCTCCTCCCCCTCCTTCTCCAACTGACCTTGGTGCTAATCACAACTTCTCGCTCTGCTCTTCTCTAAATGGCCATGTTCATCTGCCCGCACTTTTTTTCCTCCTTCTTAAATATGTTATCACAGAGTTGTTACCATAACTCCTCATTGGCCTGGCCTTTGCCAGTGACAGGTCCAGCCTGGAGCTGACTGACATTGGCTCTGCTGGAAATGGAGAAACTTCCAGCAGCTTCTCAAAGAAACCTCCCCCATAGGCCCCCCCACCAACAAAAAACCTGGCCACTAAAAGCTACCACACTCACAGTAAAAAAATTCATAAGAAAATTGTCTAGAACTCTCTGTGAGTTTTTATAATTTTATTTATTATTCTATTGCAATTTTTTTGGCAACTTATTTTCTGATTTTTCAATATTCGTGTTGCAAACCACCTGTGAAGAGCCAGCAAGTAATTCTGACATATCCAAGCACCTTATTTGCACTTTGTTTTCAATCTGGGGCTTCTCTTTTTTGTTTTAGGCAGAGAATGCTCCCTCTTCAGCAGTGCTTTTCTGTTACTGTTGTCTGATGTCAGTGTTTCTTAGATGCCTCCCCAAGACTTGTGTTCAGTCTAACCCAGTGACTGACAAACCTTCACACAGATCCTGCTGCTGCATATACTTACATCACCCTGAATTCTGGAAGCTTTAAAGAAAAAAGGATAGCTCTGCCAGTCACACAGAGAGGGCTTGTTTGGTTTTGATTAAGTGCAGAATGAGTAAGGCAACAGCACTGAAGAATTTGAGGAAAATAAGTGACAACGAGGTGAAATAGTAGATGGCTCAAAGGGTTATGAGGCAGGATCATGACAGAAATTACTTGAGTTGAAGCTGAATTTTCTCAATAATGTTCCCAAATTCATTCTCCCAGATCCTAAAGTCAGTTTCAATTGTAAGATGAAAATATAGTGGCCATTAAGAGGGAAAGATACAGAAATACTTATGGAGGAGACAGGAAGTATCCAAAACACGCCATTTATTTTGATCACAGAGCGTTAGTGTGGATTTCTATGTAAATTTGTCAAGAATTTTTGTTCTTGGAGAAGGTCTTAAGAGGAAACACGTCAGCCTTCTGTCTCCCTACTATTCATATCTGTGAGCACAAAGAAACCAAACTAATCATACAGATTAGCCTGACTAATGTTCTGGCTTTTTTTTCTCTGTGAGTACATACATGGCAGACTAACAAGGTTCAGCATCAGCTGTCAGAAAAATCCTAGGGAAATGTTGCTTAAGTGCCAAGAGGAAGGTATTGTATATGTTACTGCTGATGACTGCTGCCATTGTGAAATGTACAAACTGGAAGCTCCTCATCACCTGCGGCAGCTTCTGCCAGTTGAAAAGTACAGTGCATTCTTGAAAGAACAAAAATCCTCTAGCAAAGAAGTAGTTGGCATCCTTTATCAAAAAGGTCTGACTGTGTTTTTTGAAGGTATTCCCATTAAGGTGTCTTCCCAATCAATAAAAATCCTACAGATTCTTTTGGCAGATTTTAAGTCTGTCTACCTTTGGATTCTAGGAAGAAAAAAAGTTACAGGTATAATACTCCTGGAAGAAACACAGAGTTAAGTTCTTTGGAAAGAGGAATTGAGAAAGGTTAACTTTATGGGCAGTCTTATTTCCTATAGTTTAACAAAATTCCATATACAGTCCTGAAGAAATGTGACTCTATGACTCTACCTGTGTTATATCCTAGGGCACAGACTTGGTCCACTTGGTGGCAACAGTGAATATAGCACCAGACACTTTGCCTTGGTATTGGTAATGAACAATGTCTTTAAGAATGTAGGTGTTGATTATAACAGAAAACACACTTTTCTGCTTATTGTGCTACCTACCAATGCCTTTATGTTCTGTCTGTTCAGCAATAAAGGCAATATGGTGGTTTCCCTGAGCCATGCATTTTGTCGTGGCTCTACTGTAGCTCTATGAGACCACTTAACTTTTGGATTTTGCTACCAATTGCTGAGCAAATTGTAATGAAATTTTGTTCTTCAGAACCTATATGAACCTTAGATTGTGAACAGTCTTTCTGCACCTTCCTGCCGGTCTGATTTCACTGTTTCACTGGTGGTTGTTTGACACATTTAAAGTGTTGCTTCCCCAGTGAAGGAAAAGAGAACGTATCCATACTGCCCCAGCAGGGAGGGAAACATGGTAGTCCCAGTGCCCAGTTTGATGCTAATGGAATCAGCTTTTAGGGCTGGAGGTGGGAAGTCTAGGAAGGGTAGAAATTACAGGACAAAGTGAACAAAAGACAAGAGGTACAGGCTGAGTAATTTGTCAGTAAAGACATCTGCTTATTTGACTATAGACAGTATAACTTTGAGCACCCTGAATAGTTGTGGTGGACTACAGAGACATTGGCAAATCAGGTCTGACAGATTAGATACAGTGAAAGCCAGGACTATGCTATCTAGTGCTCTCATTTATCCTAACTTTATCTTTAGCATTTATTTTTTAATAGAAAAACCAGGTATTATTTTCATGGTAACATTACATTGTGCTAACTTTGTATTGCATATTACCTACAGTAATATTATGTTACATTGTTATATATCACAGCAACATCCTGAACAGCAATAATAAAGTGTCTAGAATTCAAACAAGTTTCTGAAGCAACCTAATACTTTCTCAATTGATTCTGACTGATATTCACCTTATACTCTAAAGAAGTAAAGTATTTTGGATATCCAAATTTTAGAATTGCCATACAATGTTTGTGGTGGGAGTTAGTGTTCCAAGGCATAGAACTTCATACAGTAGGAAGGGAATTGGTAGTACCTGTGCTTGAGCCTGGGTTTTAAAACTTTAGCACTTAAATAGAGCTGAACTCTGAACACAGTGCTGGCGTGTAAGAAACTCAGAAGACAGTAGAAGAGACTCTTCAGCAATGTATTGTAGATAAATTAATTTGTCATAGTATGGATACGGTGTTTGTATATTATAGTTGCAATTGTCCTCCTTCTTTAAAGAAATGGCTCTGAAGAAGGCATTTAATGAAGTTTTGCAGTTATCCATTGCGGCTAAGGAAAGAACAGTTACAGTCTTTAAGCATTGTATTGCATGAAAATGTAGACAACTATTGTATTGCTGCAAATCACTGTCTCTTTCCATTGGCCACAGGAAAAAAAGAAGAAACAAGAAAAACAATATTACGTCCTTATACAGCTCAGGAACTTAATTTCTAAATAATTTTTTGAATGTTTTTTGTATCTATTGTAAGGAGAGTATTGACCCCTAATTTTATTTATTTGTTTTGTCTTTTCTCTCATAATTTTCATAAGATTTAGAAGAAGAAGCCACTCTGTGAGGAGTAGCATTAGCTGGGACTTTTGTCAGTAGTCTGTGTTCACAAAGACGTGCAAGTCCAATGACATTTGTATTCATAATGCACAAGCTAAACTCTGGGCTGTTCTGAAGAAATGGTCTCAATGCTCTTTCCAATCCCTGCCTTGCACCATAATCTGCAGTTAAAGGTGAAATACCATAATGGAGGAACAGACTGCTATCTTAATCTGTATAATTCTCTTCACAAATTTTCTGATCCAGTTTCTGTTGTAATGATTGTAAATATTTCATATGTAATTAGATCAATGGTTTATTTTCTGGAATTTTCTTGCAGCTTTTCTAATGCTATCAGATCTGATAGTGCATCCTCTTTTTCTATAACAAGTAGAGAAATGTAGTTCTTCCATTCTCATTGAAGCTAAATAGAGTCTTATCTACATTATTAAACGGGGATCTTTGGGAACTTTGAGTGAACTATAGTGAAAATTATTTACATGACTTGGATTTCCTAATATTTTTCAATGGGGAAAAATTAGATTGATCTTGACCTATTATCAAAGTACATGCTATTGCATGTTCATCAGTCAACTACTTTATCATTGCTTTAAAATAATGATGGATTACTTTTCTCCATTATAATACATACTATCATTTTAATAATATTTCCTGTAAGTTTTAACAACTCCATTCAATAATATATGCAAGATAGGATTTTAAGGGCCGATCTTTGGTTTGAAACTTAAAACTTCCATGGTTCTCTCTCAACATAAAAGCGTAATATTTTTTCCTTTGCCTTTGCCCACCTCTTGCCCCTATGCCCCCAGTCTGTAGCAGTGGTTTGCAGCTCTGTCAGTTCCCTCATATACTATGGTAACATTTACCACTCAGTGTCATAGAAAAAAACCCCACACAATCAAATCATCTACTTTAGAATCAAGCCTATTGTCCTGGTTTTAGCTGAGATAGAGTTAATTTTCTTTCTAGTACCTGGTACAGTCCTGTGTTTTGGATTTAGGATGAGAATAATGTTAATAACACACTGGCACTTTAGTTATTGCTGAGTAGCATTTACACTAAGTCAATGCTGCTGGCCTATGCTGCTGGCCAGTGAGGCAGCTGTGAGTGCACAAGAAGCTGAGAGGGGATGCAGCCAGGACGGCTGACTCAAACCCACCAAAGGCACATTCCATACCATATGGTGCCATGCAGAACAAAATAAATGGGGGAAGGGGGTTGGAAGTGGTAGCCCTACTCAAGGACCAGCTGGGCATCGGTCATGAGGTGGTAAGCAATTGCAATGGTGCATCACTTGTTTTGTATATTCTTTTAGAATTATTAATATTTTCCTTTTCTGTCCTATTAAAATGTCTGTGTCTCAGCCCACAAGTTTTACTTTTTTGGCTGCTTCCCTCCACCATCCCACTGAGGGAGGATGAGGAAATAGCTGTGTGGTATAGGTGTTTGAGTAATTAATCCAAAACACTCATTTCCCTAGTCCTTTAAAGAAAATCAGGCTCATAATGGTACCACAGAGAGGTCAGAGACAGTTGGGTACCAGTGCACATATAGCTGAAGTGTAAGCACACAGTGTCTAACCATTTGAGTAGGAGATATGATAGGAAGTAAGCCTGAAAACATCACTGATCATTGACAACTATCCTACAGTTCAGTGGTTTTCAGCCTATGATCCACAGACTCTGGGGAGTTACTCTTACTTTTAAATGATTGGCATAGAGAGGAATAATTTAATGTGTATTACACAGCAGTCTGAATAAGATGAACTTTCTAAACTGAACTTTCCAGCACTAAAAAAAGTGCCTCTGGAACCATGAATCACAGAAAGGTTTAACATTGATCTGTACATAATAGATTATAAATAATAGTTTACAGGTTGAAGACTATGAAAGGTATCCAAAGTGAGGAACTTTTTTCCCCTTACTTTCATTAGTATTAATTTTAGTTCAGGTGATACCAGAGTTGCAGCGATAGTTGCTATTTATGTAGGATTTCAGTGGATAATCTTTCAGAATCTGTTCCTTGACTTTAATTTTTCAGACCTGCATAAGTTGTAATGCAAATCCTAAATTGAGGTTTGAGCTCTTGAAACTGTTTAAACTTGAATTGCAGCATATTGTTTTTAATTTGTAGACATGACAATACCTTCAATAGTAGGCAGCAGGTGGTGTTAAAAATGTGGTCTTTACTTTTGAAGGTTGATAATAAAAACAGTCATATACAGCTGACAGGTGGTGATTAAGTCTGTGAAGCCACAGAGATTCAGGGATTTCGCTAATTTTGGCAAACAGTTCATAGCAGGTAACTTATCTAAAAATTCTATTCTTTTTGTTTGTTAATATCCCAATTCTCTAAGCTCATTCTTGCACAAAAATGCTCAAGTGTTCGCTAAATACACCAAATAATTAAACAATTAAGGTCTTATTTAAAGCCTTCTGTAGCCCATAAAAATAATTCCATGATTTTACCATGTCTTAAATATAATGCAATTGTCAGCAAAACTCTCTACCTCTGTATAGTCTTATTTTAAGTCAACAAGTCTCTTGTTACACATACACCTTTTCATACTGAGGAGAGAGAAATTCAGACTTCACCTAAATAATTCTGCAAATAATTATTTCTCTCTAAGAGAGAATTGAGCATTTTTCCCCCTTTGTGGTGCTCAGTAGTCACAGCTACACCTGGAAGTCATGGGACATCACTATTCTTTGACAGAAGGTGCATAAAAGTCCAAACATTCATATTTGCAAATACAAAATTAACATCTGTGGTTGTTCTCTATTATACTCTTAGCATCTACTGTATCTGTAAGTAATCATTCCAGTAAATTCAGACCTTATATAGAGCAAAAGGGAAACAAATAAAAAATTAGCACAAAAAACAATCTAAACAAAATAGAGTAGGAAACAGAATTTGCACATCTTTAAAAAGTCTTTTTGCCAACTAAATTACTGTTCATGATAATAGTATCATAGAATCATTTAGGCTGGAAAAGACTGGTAAAATCCTCAAGCCCTACTGTTAACACAGCACCACTGTGTTCACCACTAAACCTTGTCCCTAAGCACAAATCAACACACTTTTTGAACACTTCCAGGGATGGTTATTCCACCACTTCCCTGTGGACCTTGATGCAATGCCTGACCACCCTTCCAGTGACAAAAATTTTCCTAATATCCTACATGAATGTCCCCTGGTGCAACTTAAGGCCATTTCCTCTCTTTCTGCCATTTTTTAGTTGGGAAAGGGGACTAAACCCCATCTTGCTACACCCTCATTTCAGGTAGCTTCAGAGAGTAACAGGGTCCTCTCTGAGCCTCCTTTTCTCCGGGCAAAACAGCTTCAGCTCCCTCAGCTGCTCCTCATAAGGCTGGGGTTCCAGGCCCTTCACCAGCTTCACTGCCCTTTTTTGGACATGGTCCAGCACTTCAATGTCCTTCTTATAGTGAGGGGTCCAAAACTGAACACAGGATTGGAGGTGCAGCCTCACCAGTGCTGAGTACAGAGGGGCAACCACTTCTCTGATCCTGCTGACCACACTATTGCTGATACAGGCCAGGATGACATTGACCTTCTTGACCACCTGGGCACACTGCTGGCTCATGTTCAGCTGGCTGTTGACCAGCTGGGCATCTGGTCAGCCACTCTGGCCCAAGTCTGTAGCACTGCATGGGGTTGTTGTGACCCTAGTGGTGGACTTAGCCCTTTGCCTTGTTGAACTCATACAATTGGCCTCAGTACATCTCTCTAGGCTGTCCAGATCCCTCTGCAGAGCCTTTTGATACTCCAGCAGATCAACCCTCTTGTCCAACCTGGTGCCATCTGTGAACTGACTGAGGGTGCACTAGATCCCCTTGTCCAGATCATCGATAGAGATATTAAACAAGACTAGCGCCAATACTGAGCCAAGCTACACAATTTTGAAACAGGTATCTATTGGTACCTAGAATGCTGCTCATCTGCTCTCATCCCTAAAGCTGTTGTATACTAATGATGACAGTTCTAGGAGAGGATCTCAGTAAGATTTGCTATGGCTGTGCTTAAGAGAAAGGCTATTTTAAGCCATTGTCATCTGTGGGCCATAATGAAATGGTAAAACAGAGATGTGGCTTTGTCAGCTGGACTGGACTTACTCAGATCAGTATCACGTGTTAAAAGAATGTGTCTCATTTCATCTGGCATATTGTTCAGTGACTTCATCTGTGTCTAACTGTGTGAAAATCTGTGCTGCCCCTCAAGGTCTTCTTTTGCAGGGTTAAAGCAAAATAATTCAGTTACTGCAGTTTGTTTCAGCACTTTCTGTTAAGTTTTTTTAATTCTTATGTTTAAATAAGTAAATAAAGAGGACATTGTAGAATTTGAGGGTTTTTGCCAGGCAGTAGTTCCATAGAATAGCATCATTTTGCTAACTCATTTTCTATAATAGAATGTTTGTCGTTCTACCATTATGTGTAAAACAAGTCTTTCATAAATTGGATAAAAACTTACAGCACAAGCCTGTACTCATAAGCAGTGCTAAATTGCTATAAAATCAGGTAATACAAGCTAAGTACATATCTTCAACCAGTATAACATATAAGCCTATGGCATGTACTTATCTAAGACATAGTTTCTAAAATACTGTATTTACTTCTTCAAGGAGAGAAATTGTTTGTTTGGGCAGATGTTTCATGTGCTGATTCTAAAATGAATTGCTGTTAAACTAAGTGGTAAATTTTAAACCTCTAGCACACTGTGGACTCTGTGTGGGGTGTTGTTTATATTGTTTTTATTGGAAGTTATGGAGGGAATTAATTTCTCTCTTTAGAACTCATTGTACTCAACCTTACTTTTCATTGTAAAAAAAATGTGTCACTGCAGTGTGAATTCAAAGGAAATTACCCTGGTTTTGAGATTTCCCAGCCTGGCTTAATTAGTAGAATTCTCATTAGCAGCTTCATTCATGTCTATGGAGGTACTAATTGTGCAGTCTTTGTTCTGTACGTGGTGCATTTCCTTTCATTCAGAATGTCCAAACCTAGGAGTCCAAAATTAATTTTCTCCTCTCAGACAACTGTATTAATATTTCAATCAAATGCCTGTTTTTGATTAGTAATTTCCAGCTATGCTATCTCATAAAGAGTGGGGTGTGTGTTCACATGAGATTCCAGAATGAGACTCTAGGCACAGGGATCTCTCTCCATCATTTCACTTTTGATAGACTTTAATATGATGGTTATGGGTTGTTGTGAAAAGCCTGGTGTGTGTACTGCTGCGTGCTTAGCTTTCTCATAGGAAAACTTGGGATTTTCCACCCCAAGTGATCTTTCAGATGTGGCAATAGCTGGGCACCCTTGGATGTGATGTTCAGGAAGTGACTATCTCATGCTGTGAAAATCAGGTAACTTTAAGAGCTCTTACATCAGATATTCAGGAATTCAGGCTTTAGTCCCTTCGGCTTTAACCACCAGTTAAAACTATGCCAAATTGTTCCACAGCAGAAAGGGTTACTGAGTTGGGAGGTTTATTATTCTCTGTGTTTATCCATAGTAATTCTTATATTCTTTGCTATAATATCAAAATTCTTCCATGGAAGGCATACATATTTTCAGTTTATGTTATCAGTGTAGTAAATTGACTTAAGTCTTTGTCTGAGCTTCTTAATGGAAAACATAGAGAAACAGCAGTTCATTTTTATTTCTTCTTTACTGTTCATTATACTATGGGATCAAATGGTAATATGTGAAATACTATTTTCTGAGATGATTCTTGTAAGGCATGGCAATACAATTTTTACACAAATAGGAGGAGAACAGCAATGAAGGGACAAAATGAAGGATAACGAAATGGGCAGCATGAGACTTTTGCTTTTGGCAAAAGAGAAGAGTGGCATAAAAATTGTTTGATTAAACCTAAAGCAAGGGCAACAAGACTTATAAGTAATAAAAGTGTGACAAATACACTTGTAGGTAAGTTGCAATAAGACAAATTGTAAGGACAGGAGAGTCAGCTGTACATAGTAGTTAGAGGTAAGTTTTAAAAGTGATGTCCCTGTGTTTAAGTCACCTCCTTATCTGATCTTAGCCCACTTTTTGTGTAGAGAGTATCTTCCAGAGGGCTACAACTTCACCTTTTTTTTAACCTTGTCTGTAAATTTTCCTAATAAAAATACTACCTTCCAAAGCAGTAAAGGTATGGAAACTCTTTAAAGGTGATCACAAGCGAAGGGAAACAATGTGTTCTCTCTGAAACAAAAAGAATTATATTGAGTTGTGTAATGAAAAGACATGGGAATGCCTACTACTGTTGGAAGTCACAAATGGCTCAGCATCAGAGCAGAAAGACATCACAGAACAAAACAGATTGTGAAGTATAAGAAAGGAACTATGAAATACATCTTGAGATATTTTTAGGTGTTAGAAATGCAAAATAATTTGGCAGGGGTATGACTTTACCTTCTGCTGAAGAAAGAAGCTATAATATTCTAAATGTGGGTTTGGGTACTGAATAGATTAGTTCTTTGTCCAAAAAAA
>WEIV01027106.1:27885-47575 GCA_013390005.1 Calyptomena viridis | reverse complement strand
AAAAAAAAAAAAAAAAAAGATTTGCAGAGGACAGAATAAGAGACAGAAAAGTACATTTTGACAATGATACATGTGTCACACTAGGTAAACTTACGGGAAAGACAGATGTGAATGCAGAAAGCAGGTGAACCAACTTGTTCACCAACTGGAAACTCATGTTTTCTGACTCAAGAATATTAAGAATTTTAAGAATACTAGGATTGAATATTAAGCATATTAAGATTGAAGCTCAGTTAAAAGAGTCATGTACTTGAAAAAATAGCTCACTCTGACTAACTGAATTTTCATAATTTTTTATAGAGGAAAAAAATCTTTCCACGTTGTTTTCTATAGCCTTAAGTAGTCAGAACTTTTATTTCACTTTTCATTTGTAATTTTCAAATTTGTTTTTTAGAATTAGTTTCTCACTGTCTTCCACGATCTAACAATCTCAGTAAAACTTTTATAAATATACATTATTTTGTAAACAAACCAAACTTAAGTATACTTGAGTTTTTCTTCTATTTTCTCTCAAGAGAAGGAGAAAAAAAAATATTTCAAATTCTTTGTTTCTCTTTGCTGTCAGGGAAAAAAAGCCATATTTAGTGGTTCATTAGTTTGTTCAATTGCAATAATTTTTATGTTCCCTCATGTCAACTTTCTTAAGTTTTTGTGTTCAGATGTTCTACTCTTTCTATGGCACTTGGGCTCTTTTTGGTGGTTTGTCTCAAATTACTTTCTGAGGTCTCTCTGTTATCAAACTGCAATTTTTTTGGAAACACTAATTGATAAGAAAAGATCATTATGAAATAGCAGTAAATAAGTATAATTTAACACTGATTTTTTTTTTTTTTTTGTTCAGCCTGAATGGTCACAAAAAATATTGTGCTTTCAAGTGTTTTAGATAAGAAAACAGAAGTTAAAAAAGGGCATTTTGTCCAAGTACTTTATATATTGTAACCGCAAATAGACTTTCGAAATGTTAAGTATATTCCTTCCTTTCTGTATATACAATATTTCCATGTGTTCCTTCAACCCCCTTCCTTAAAAAAAGCCCAAAAAGCCCCTGAAAATTTCATGGAAATATGTCTTTATTTAATATAAAATGTCTGGCTTGTAGCCTAATATGGTGGACAACAAAACAGTTATCAAGTTGAATTATCATTTTTCAGACCCCAAGGTTAAAAAGAAATATTTCCTCTGACCATATTCCATGTTTTAAATCTGCATTAATATAAAATACATTGCAGTGTTACTGCATATATCCATGACTTTGCCATCCCCAAACTTGAATTATTTTTACGGACACTGGAAGATTCTGTGCTTACTGTTTCTTACATTGCTCCTGGTAGTGACCCATTTCTTACAACTTGTATAAAAACACCTTAGATTATGATACTTTTAAAGATTATTTTATTTGTGTGTTTTCTCCTGTGCACAATTCTGGCTCAATTTTAAATTAAAAATTTCCATGAAAAAAATGCTTCTTATTTCTTATTAACTATTATTAACTACTCACATAATGAGTCATAAGAATAATAGTGAATTCATTGACATCAAACAAAAGCAAATTACTCATAAGAATCTGATCTGAACTGAGGATGTGACAAAGACATAGTCAAAGCCCTGATGACTCTTAGTTAAGATGCTTAATTAAAATTTACGTATGTATAATGGATTCTTACCTTTTAAACCTTTTTTTCTTTAGGTTCCTGTCAGTTTGGAGTACATGAAATGGAAGCATCAGCTATTTACAGCCCATTTCTCTTGTACATGCAGATTTTGAAGAATTCTATTTTCATGTATTAACTGGTAATTGGGATTGAGAACTACTAGAATATGATCCAAACACTTTCAGGAAGTTTAGGTACAGTAGATACTTTCACAAAAAATAGCAGTAGTTTCTGCCACTGCTGCTGCCATTTTAGCCACCGCTCACAGCCTCCAGCCACTGCCTCTAGCCTCTGGCAGCCTCTGCCGCCCTCCTGCTGCCTGCAGCTGCAGCCTCTGAGGATTTTATTCACCATCTCTGCCCCAAGAGGATCCTATCTGGAGCTCTCGGGTTTGCTAAAACACCCCTAGCCCTCTGAAGACCCTGAGTCTCCCTAGATCCCTACCTGCAGCACCCTTTGTGGCACCCTCAGCCCTAACTCCAGCCCACGGGAGCTCCTGTGATTCCCCACACTTTTTCTTCGTGGCAGTCCAACCACCCAGAAGCCCCCTGCAACCCTAGAGACACTCCTCTCTGCATTCCAGCTACTTGAGAGCCCCTGCAACCCCCCCAAGACCTCCCGGTAACCTCCTGCTACCCTGAATTGCCTCCTGCCGGTCAAGGGAGCTCACTGCAACCTCCTGCTGCTTTTGGCGATCCCCCCCTGGCCATTGGAGTGCACAGCACCTGCCTGTCTCCACTCTGGCGCTCTCTACTGGTTGCAGCTGTTACTGCACACAGGACACGGAGAAGGAACAACTATTATCTTAAAGAGTTCTTATTTTTTGTAAATGTTGTGTTGATTAACTCTGCTCCCCCTCCCCCTCGGAGTGGCCACTTGAGCTGTGAGTGTGGGGTAGAGGGCTGGCTGGAGAGGTTTGTTTCTTTTTCCATCTCACCCTTCCACCTAAAGCTGAATTGTTGGGATGGAGAAATTCATCAGAGAATTTAACCCTAAAACACATGGACTTAAATTCAATGCAGTCATTGGTTGTAAAGGAGATGTCCATGCAAGAAATTTTTAAAATGTGGGATTCTCTCTGTTAATACTAGAATGACTTGCTATATGTCACATGACATTAAATAGATAAATTCAACATCCTTTGAAGGAATGGTCTAATAATCAGCGATACCTATGTGTATGTTGTCAGGGATAACAGCTGGTCTGTTATCAACCCAGAAGACACTCCCGACCTTGACAGCATTCCTGTGTACCCCTGAGAAGCTATTCTTGTCCACCTGGGAGATAGGGAGGATGCAGCTGGAATGTCCCGAAATATGTTTAGTAAACATGGTACAGAACTGACCACTGTGAGGGTTGAGTGTTGGACAGTGCAGAGGGTGGTGATGGTCTTAACCTTGAGCCAATTGTATCGAAGTGTACTAGCCTTCTGATTTGTATATTCACTCATGCGTTTGCACGATAAATCAGTTCTTCACTTTCCTCGTGTGAGGTGAATTCGTCTCGCTCCGTCCGCCTCAACAGCGACAGTGTGTGGCAGCAAAAGACTAAAAACTTATCTTTCTTACTGAGAATAGTATATAATTATTCTTTGTGTTAAAACAAACATACCTTCATCCACAAAGAAAACATATTTTCCCATTGTAACCACAGAGAAAGATGTGTTCAATAACACTTTTTCTTCACGACCTTTCGATTTTCTGTTCTGCCCATCTTTTTTAATTATATCTTTTTTTAATTATAGTGCAGATCTTGCTTTTGTCTTTGAAGTAATCATATCTTCAAAGGAACCTATGAATAAGAGTTTGACTACAATTTTATTTATTATGGTAACAGACTTGATGACAGACATATGTTTGTTGCCAACTTCTCTAAAATATTTTATGCAAGTATTGTAACTCATAACCTTGCTGACTAACATATGTTTGGATATCTCCACATATATCTGTGCTGGTTTTGGCTGAGGTAGATTTGATTTTCTCCATAGTGGCTAGTATGGGGCTGTGTTTTGAATTTGTGCTGAACACTGGGTTGATAATATAGAGATGTTTTTGCTATTGCTGAGCAGGGCTTACACAGGGATAAGGCCTTTTCTGGTTTTTATACTGCTATGGTTGCTGGGGCCTAAGAGTGCGTGAGAAGTTGGGAAGAGACACAGGTGGGACGGCTGATCCCAACTGCCCCGAAAAAGAGATTCCACACCATATGACATTATGCTCACTATACAAAGCTGGGGGAAAGAAGGAAGAAGAGGGATGTTTGGAGTGATGGTGTTTGTTTTCCCCCATTGCATGTGATGGAGCACTGCTCTCCCAGAGATGGCCGAACACCTGCCATCTGGGAGACAGAAAATGAATTCCTTGTTTTTCTTTGCTGGCATCCTTTACTTTTTCTACTAAATTCTTTATCTCAACCCATGAGTTTTCTAGCTTTTACCCTTTTGATTCTCTCCCTGATCCCACTGGTAGGGGAGTGGTTCTGTCTTAAATCAAGCAATTTGTCCTATCCTATCTAATTTAGCAATGACTTCTGGAACATTCTAAATTATTTGATAACTGCAAATAGTTCCATTCATCCTGAGGAGACCTTTTTACTGTGAAAAACTGCTCAGAGAGATGCTCAAAAGAGTTTTCCATGGAGAGGGGAGAGGGGAACTGATGGGAATATTGTAACTTGAGTGATTTTAACAGTAAAGAATCAGAAAGAATTGGTTTCATTTTAGTACTATAACAATGTTAATTTCTTGGTATTGGGTTAGTTTAAGTATAGATTTATATTCCTGTAAGAGAGGTTTCTTCTGTAGCAAGGCCCTCTTCATTTTTACCCACAAAATTTTTCTCATTAGCAATTAAAGTCTCATATATTCTGAAAGAGAGTTCCCACGACCAAACCCCACACTACATGTCCCTGCAGGACAAAGTCATTACCAGTTCAGTGACAATTGTTTCAACTAGCATTTTGATGAAGGGAAGAAATAAAAATCTTTCTTATGAGTTCTTTGGTATTGACAAATCACTTTCAGCAGAAATAATTCATTTCTGCCTCCAGCAGAAATAATTTATCTCTGCCCTTTAAAATGATAACTACTATTCCGCAGCAATTTTCCCTGTGTCCAATCTTTTTACATTACCTTAATGACATAATTTTCCATGTTCAAGCTGTGAGACCACTGTTGACTTATTGTATTCCATAGTTTATAATGCTTGCTGGAAGTGGTTTTCAGAGTTATGTTTAACAAAACTAAAAGAAACACACAAAGGCAGACTGCACAAATTTTCATTTCCATCAGAAATATTTCTGTTTCTGGCTAAATAAACATTGTATTTTAGTTATCTGTTTCTTTGAGAGAGGAAAAGCTAAAAAAGTTCTTTCTGAAGTTAAACACCCTTAATGAAAATATAAAATTGCTGAGATCTTAATTATTCAGGAAAAAAACAATCCCTATAAATTAGAATTAAAATTGTATTAAAGAAATGGATCCGTGGTCCTGTCTGGAGCTTAGTAGAGATTGCAGTATTTTGAACCATGCCTTGCATTTTGAATAGACAGTAAAGAGACTTAAGTACTAGGAAGTACTTGCATATTATCTTTTTTCCCATTTTTTCCCTTTTTTTTTGGTCATTATTTACTTTAACAACTAATTGTTGAATAATACTCCTTTTAAACACGCATCCCTTGTAATGTAGAAGAAGGAAAAATCAATTATTGGAATTCTAGCAATGAAACAAGTATTACTAAAGCAAATATTATGCAGTTTAATAATTTTTACTTACAGAATTTACAAAGAAGCCATATACATTTCTATTTACACAAAAAATACTTCATATCTCTGTATTCCTTGGATATGTATATTCTACCGAGATCTCAGAGACTGTAGTGTGGTATTAGAAACTACTGTATAATGAAGAGCTTTAAGTATGTGTGTTTTACAAATTAGATGATGAAACTGGAAAACAAAAAAGCATTTCAGGAATTAAACTTTACACTGAGTTGGAGAAGAAATATGAAAAAGCATTTTAAGTGTTGATTGACATGAAGGCTGGTGAAAATAGTATAACAGTTGCATAGAGTTTGTGATACCAGTGCAATAACATAATTTATTGCGCTAATTTCTTCTTGGTCAATTCTATACAAAGATAGGCAATTTATGGCATCGGTAGCTATAACAGAAACTAGGTGTTGATTTAGTTGGATCAATCAGAGTTATGCACTTTTAAAGAAAAAGTTGTCTGCTATTAATTTTTGCCATCATTCTTCTTTATCACAGATATAACAGATATGAAAGACATTAATGTTTTACCAGACAATGTATAGTACAAAGAGAAGCACATATGTCATCAGGCGAGTTTTGCAGTGTATAGCAACATAGTTATTGATTAGATTGGCTCAGACTCTGCTTTATATAGGAAGTGTGGAGATTTTTTTTTTACCCATCCCAATTCAGAAAATAGGTAATGAATGTGATGTTGGTGATATAAAACATGTCCTCATCTCAACAGAGTTTGTTGGTGTCATGTTTAAGGAACAGTATTCCTCAATTTAGTGCTCTCACCAAAACTGTTCAGGCACTCACTTCCTACTCCTACCCCCACCCCCTCCTCCAGATGGAAGTACAAAAGGCAAATATTACAGATTGAAAGAACAACTTACTGGAAACAACAATTAGCTAAGAAAACAAATGGCAAGAGCAACAATACTAATGACAAAAGTGTACAAAGAGAGAAAATGATTTATATGCAAAATGCTCACCAAATCCTGGACAATGAAAGATGAAAGAAATGTATAAATAGAATTTTACATTAAATATAGTTGATGAAGACATCATAATTTTGCATCTCATCTCATAATGAGGAATGAATTAATGTATCACTGAATGGGTGACGAGTTTACCAGTTTGATCCAGAAACACAGGTAGAAGTGATGTGCTCTACAAAGGATCTCAGAATGTTGAATAATAAGGGGGTTGCTTCTTCTTCTTGGTTTTATTTTCAGTTTTTTTACAGAGAAATCTGAATGGCTATTGAGTTCTCACATAACTGATTTGTGTATGTGGAGGCATTGCTCCCCAAATCTTTCTTCCCAAACCTTCCCAAACCATCCCAAACCTTCCCTTCCCTTTTCTTTCTTCCCATTTTTCTTCTTCATCTTTCTTCTTCTTTTCCTTTTTTTTCACCTATAAACGTTACCTCTTTGAGAGTCTAACATTAGTCTTTTTACTACTATGGCAGTGTGTGGTAATCAGGAAACAGTTCACTGCAGCTCATTTCCCTTGAATCCTAAAATGTGTAATTCCTGGGCACGTATGTTTGTAGAGAACCAGGGAACAACTAAATCTCTTCAGTTGCTGTCAGCACCACAGTTTCTCCAAGAAATCAAGCTGAAATATTTATTTGCTTCTGACATTGCTTAACATAAGAACTTTTTACTTCCTTAGAGCGCCTCCATAGCTCTCAAATTGTGACCTCAATTTGAGTAACAGCTGAGATATTTTTCTTTAGAATCTTCGCTTTAGAAACATTCACGTGAGAACTCTAAGTCCCAAACCATACATATAGAAGTGTACTCCATTTATGCATGCAGATTTACAAGGACTAAAGAAAATGAACTATTATTTTGTCTGGCAGATCCAGATGGCTCGCAGAGATAAAGTTCTTTATTTTTCCTCCTGTAGAATACAGGCAGAATGAGTTAGGACTAATGAATGTTAGACGTCACATAAAGCCATATCTTTTAATAGAATGCCTTGACATTTTCAGAGCTGAGTTTCTGATGTGGAAGTACAGCCTGGCAAGTGTGCACACATCCCCTGATAGGGTGCAAAGCACCTTTTACGCTGTGAGTTTTGTTCTGTGATGAGGTGCTAGTTGTTTCTCACTGAAGTACACATTGATCTGACACAACTATCCTCCTCCAGTGGACTCTAACCTAATCTGAAGAGATTCAAGAGCTCAGAAAGAAACATAAGTGGAGAAATGGGTTTCATTAGTTTCTCCTTGCTAGTAGCTTACACCTTGTGATTTAAGTTTGGGAACAGCTACAAAGGGGTCTTTTAAGGAGTGTATCTGTGTGCTTTTTGACATACTCAAGGATAATTGACCTAGCTTTGTAGGGACAAAGAACCTGCAAACAAAAGCATAGTGATTTGCAGTTAAAGGCTGTGCATGCTTTCCTTTCTGTATAAGGTCCTAATGTGAAGAAAATATTCTCATCCTTTTATCTCAAATTTGGGGAAATAAAGTCTGTTCATTTGAAGCTAGTGCAAGCATTGCTATGCTACACTGTTCACAGAATTTCTTTGAAACAGCAGACTGACAGATCAACTCTTCTGCCCTTTTTCATTTCACATTTTCAAATGATACATCTTGCATTTTAAACTCTTTCGTTCAATGGATTCTTTTTAATCCCAGTGCCTATGACTTGATTGGATTTTCGATGACAGTTTAGGAAATGTTTTATGGTATGGCTAAGAATGCAAATAATTGTTTTTGCCTGTGATCTACTAATACGATTTACTAATATCTTTGGTATTATTTAAAAGGTGGTATTTTTATAAAGATATTTCACAGAAAGAATGTTTATATAATCTTGTCTGGGATCAAATATTGAACGGGCTATATTACAGAAATAAGCCTTGCTGTGAAAATTTTGTTCTTTCCAGGGAAATTGGGAAATAGCATTAGAAATAATGTTGGTTTCAGGGCTGGACTTTTTTTTTTTTAATAATGATGCCAGCAGTCTGACCCTGACTGTGCACCATCAGTTCAGAAATGAAAAATAATGAAATCACAAAAGGTGACAAATTAGGGATGTAGGCAGATCTTGCTATTTTAGCTACATTGGTTCAAGTCCCTCTAATGTAAATGTTTCAAATGTAAACTGTTCTCTGTTCTTGAAGAGAGCCAAAAGGTTGATCATTGCAAAGGAAACAGTGCCATGAACTGGTAGAGAAGAGGGGGAAAAAACAATCCTTGTCTAGTTAAAATAAAATCTACACCACCATTGAAACATATTTTTCTACAATAGGTTTGACAATGCTGACATTTAAAGCTTATATTGCTCTTGGATGAGTATGACACACATCATACCTTGTAAAAAGTAGACAATATAGCATTTTATTAACTTTCTGTGACCCATCATTGCTCCATTTTGGTACACAACAGTGTAGTGAAATATACACCAACTGGACTGGAGAAACAAAGCTTTGAAAAACTAAAGAGAATAGAAAGACTGTCCCGGTTCAGGACAATTATACATATTTCAAATTTAAGGACACTGGACCATGAGATGCAGAAAGAAAAGAAACATTCACTTCCTTGTCAGATATGTCTTTAATATATACATAAACAAAATGAACACAGAATACAAAACTATATTCCCAGCAAGAACTGAGCAACTTTCCCCTTTTTGCACCGACTAATTAGTCTCTAACCGGCCCGTGGTTGAGGAAGGTGGCAGCTGCACCTCTAATGGTGGGCGGCAGTCCAGAACTCCTTTGGGGCTAGATGAGGGGAAGGGAAAAAAAACAATCTCACAAAAAACTCTTTGGATGGCGGGTAGAGGAAGAAAAAATCTTTGGATATGAAAGCTGTCCTTCAAAGGAGCTGGCTTGATCCAAATGAGCAGCGTCTGAGTGGCTGTCAAGGCACTGGAGAAAATGGACTGAGCTGCCTTCCCCTCCAAAGGTCAGCACTTTTCCTGGCCCAGAAATACCTCCTCAGCTCATCATGTGCACTTCTAATCCCGCACACCGCTGTCTCGCCGGGAGTCACCACCTGCCACTGACTGCCCCATTGATCCAGGGCACTGCGGGCTCTTTGCACTGCCACCACTGGCCCGGGGCTGTCCAAGCTCAGCCCCCTCGAAAATCTGAGAAAGGGGTCCACATCACTGTCACTGCCATCCCTCAGCCTGGCATGGTGTGACTGCTGCCGGGGCCATGCCACAGCAAAGCCTACACAGAGCTGCCACTGCCGCTCCCAGTGGGGCCGAGGCTGGAGATGGGGCCATAGCCACTGTCAGCTCCCTCCCACCTTTTCCCCCATCTTTCCCCACACGGTACCACAGCAGGTGCCACCACCTGGGGAGGGGGGCTTAGGATAGGGAAAAAATCTTGGGACAGCCAAACCACAACAAGGACTTATAACTGCAGTGGTATTAGAAGTCCCTTGTGGCAAAGAAAAAATGTGAGAAAAAAACCCATATAAGATCTTAAAGAAATTTCTGACTTTGTAGAGAAAGTGCCCTGCAAAGAGAGTGTAGGTATGACTGCTCCCTTCATTTGTAAAGAATAGGTGAATAAACAAGTTGGCTTTCGCATATACACTGTGTGAATAAAAATGTTTCTTTTTTGTGCCTTACAAGTGTTTAGTTTATAAAAATAGGAGCCCCAAGAACCTAAAGGTGTAACTGGTAGATACCAAACTCAAGAAGAATGGAAGAAGATAAACCAGCCCAGAAGCTGCCAGGCGAAGATACAAAATGATAAACGCAATTCATGGAAAACTGAGCATGCTCTAACAGGTGGGATCTGGGCCTGGAAAATTTAAAATACCTCTTAGAAAATGTAAATGAATTTTTAGAATTGATGAATATGTTAGTGGGTTTGTAGAAATTGACAAATATGTTAAAGAATTCTCTGAAATTGTATGAATATGTACAGCCTGAACTGTATAAAAACTAGAGAAATGCCCAGCAAGGTGTGCTCTGACCCCTGTCAAGCATCCAGCGCTACAGGTTTTTCTTTGCTGACTTTGCTCCTGAATAAAATCCTATAAGAAAGAGCAGAGGAGTGGGCTCTGTTTCTCACAAAGTTATCTGCAGAAGCTTTTTGTTTACTGGTTCGTGTATTTTGTTAGGCTACACCATGTGGTCAAAATCTTAGCTGCTGTGGTAAGCAATCCTCTGAAAGAGATGAATTCAGAGACCTTACAATTCATTACTAAGATTCCTTGCTTTTGATTAATGTTCATTTCTGTTCGAGTACTCAATCTAGATTTGGAAGAGTTCTATTTTCTGATGCTTACAAAGTTTAAAGACTGTTGTGGTTTTAAGTAGCCAGAGCTTTTTATTAGCTGGGGGGGCTAGGAGAGAGGCTTCTTTAAGAAGCTGCTGGGGTTCTTCTCTGCTCTAAGCGAGCTCAAGGTCAACTGCTAATGCCCTTGTGATAACATATTTAAGAAGGAGAAGAAAAAAAAACTAGGCAGAACATCATGGTGGCTTAAGAGAAAGGAGGGTGGGAAGTTTGATTAGCACTGAGGTCGGAGAGAGGAGAAAGAGAAGATGCTTTAAACACTGGAATAGGGCCCCAGCAACCTGTGGGGGATCATAGGAGCAAGGATTCGCAGCACACCCGTGGAAAGATTGGAAGATTTCCACGCCGGAGCAGAAAGTGCTGGAGGAGAGAGGCCGTGGTCCTGTGGGACATTTGCTGGAGCGGAGGGGCCTGATAGAGTCCTGTGGGCTGTAGGAAGAAGAGACCCATGCTGAGTAGCAGAGCAGCATTTCTGGGGAGGAGTGGTGGCCTGGAAGAACCCATGCTGAAGCAGCTAAGCAGCTGGCACCTGAAATGACTGCACCTATGGTAAAGTGACTTACGTGACAACAATACCTGAAAAGCTGTTGTTAGTAACAAATCCGCTAAGAAGCAGTTTGCAACAGACTGTTTCCGTGGAGAAGACCCCACGAGGAAAGCTGGGGTGGGACTCTCTCACTCTTCTGAACAGCAGCAAAGAAAACCTCTGACTGTAACCCCCCCCCCACACACCTGCCTTCCCATGCTGTTGGAGGAAGGTGAAGGATCTTAAAAGGGAGGGGTGGGGGGGAGAAAGGTGTCTGTAACAACTATCAAACTGCTCACCCTTAAACTCTTAAGCTCTGATTTTAGTAGTAGTAGTAGTAGTAAATACTTAACATTCTAAGTTAGGGCCTGTTTTGCTTGTGTGAAGTAGTTAATAAACAGTTGCTTGTAATCCTTATCACAAAAGTTGAGGGGTTTTTTTTTACCTTCTCTGAGAAATTTTAGATCTATGTGTGGGCTCTCGGCTTTTAGCCAGAGTCAAACCATAACAAAGAAATGGAAATTTAACATTGCTTCATCTAATGAACTGAATAGAAGGCTAGAAAGACTGAAGTGAGAAAAGCATGTTTTTTTTTCCCCTAGTCCTGTACACTCTTCCCCACTGTGGCACAGAGCAAATAATTTAGCATTTGTCGAGTAATGGTTATGATATTACTTTCTTGCCTAATTCACAGTTGTTATGAACACTAATCAAATAATCTTTTTAAATGCTTCTGTTGAGTACAAAACTTTCTAAAAGAATGTAACATTTTATTCATCACCTTTCTGCATCTGGTCTTCTCGATGGGGGTAAAAGCATCTGCTTTATGTTGCAGATGGCTTCTGGTGATATAGAAAAGGACAGGTGAAGGGACAATTAGGTTTGCTTTTGTTTTATAGATAGATATTTCTGATTCTTACACTGAGTTTTCCTCTGTGGTCTTGAGCAAAGTGCTTGGCATCCTTTCCTTCTAACAATCCTCCAGCCACCATGTGTTTGCAGGATGAACCTGATGTTTGAATCATGTCAGAGAAAAATCAAATTTGGATACTCTCAAATCATCTCAGAGTCAGGGCATGCAACCTTTGTGACTGCATTCTGCCTTGAATTTTCAAACTTGATGCTTTTAAAATGAATCCAAATGTTTTGGAGAGATTCAGGATTTGAAATTTAATTACCATTTTTTCAAAGGAGCCGATTTTCTGTTGAATACCTACACAGTTTGCTGCATTTTCATGGCTCTGTCAGCAATGTTCAACTACTGCTGAGAGCTGTTGAAAATCTGCTCACATCATTTAGGTACCTGAAAGGGATCTCTAGTATCTTGAAGTGTTAGAATTACAGACTATAAGAAAGATGCATCATTCCTTACAGAGCACTATGTTACTCCCTTGGTGTTTTGGAATAGTAATGTTAATAGCTGCTGCAGAACCCAGTCATGTGAGTCCAGTGGTTTCGGCATTAATTGTGCTTAAACAAAGATTTTTAGTAACCATTTAGTAAACCATTGAGAGTTGTCCTCACTATATTACACTCAGGAGCTGTATATCTCTTTAACACTCCCTGGCTAGTGGCAACCAACTTACTTTCCATCTGCTTTCCACGAATGAAGGCTGCTCTCAGTTTCTAGGAAGCTAAGTAAGGCTTTTGGTAAAATTGGCTGTAAACTGCAGAAGAGGTCTTCTTAAATGACTTCACAGGGGAGACAATAAAGCATAATCAAAGTTTGGTAAAGAATATAGAGAAATTTCAGAAAATTAGTAGTGTCAGCCATCCTTAAATCTGAATATTTTTATGTAATGAATGAGGAAAAATAACTCTCCAAGATTCATAAGCACAGTAATTCAATAACACAGTCACTTGTTGGTTTGTAGATTAATAATCTTGGTATTCTGAGTTGCAATGAATTAAGAGGGTACCATGACCTTGCCAAACCACCCGAACATCAGGGATTTTTTCCATGCAGTATCAAACTATTATTACATGTGACTCAGAAGTACCCATACCTTGGGACTCAGTTTTGACTCAGGTTCTTAGAATGGGATTTTTTTACCTTAAACATAAAAGACAACTAAGAAGAACTTACGTTATAGCTTGATTCGTCTTTGCTTCTGTGTTACTCTTTTCTATACTCCATCACATTTTCTTATGAAGCCTTTATTTCTTATGCTTGTTTCCTTTTCCTTCAAAGCATTGCTGTTTTCTCTCCTCTCACTTCTGACAGCTGTCTTTCTTTTTAACACAATTCTGATATTTTTCCATAATGGTCCCACAGGCTGGCAACATGGTAAGGAAGAACCTTCTTTGAAGAAACACGGGACACCTCAGCCCTTGTTTAGTGATGCAGAAGAGAGGAAGCCTTAATACATGCCAGTCTGAATCCAATGGCAGTAAAATCGGCTTCCCAGGCAAAAATGTTCCTAGATGTACAGGCTCATCTGGAGGCTAATTTTATCGAGATTTTGTAGAAGGAAATTGAATAATATTAATTAATCTGATAATCATTGATAATCATTGGCAAATATTCATCTTCCAAATTTTTGTCAAGTATTATGAACCATTAACCAATATATATCTGAAAAATTATGAGAGCCACAAAAAATTTAAACAAATTAGTTTATATTGATTTAAAGTAATTATTTTAAGTATTTTATAAATTTCAGCTTTGATGCAAACTCATACGTTGCCCAAAGTATATTTAAGACTGAATGCCTACCTTGGGAAAATTTTGATTTATTTTTTTATTGTTTGAAAAATTTTTATCAGCGTGAAACCCCTGACAATACATGTCAATTTAAAACAAAACCCACAATAATTTGGAGAAATACATGTATACATTTGTTTTTTCTCTATGTTTCTACTTCTAGAGGCCATGCTATCTTTTTGGGATGTTTGAAGGAAATGACAAATTAAGTTTACCTTAGAAAAAAGTGTTTAATTCCACAGATGAATATGCAAAAATTGTTGGGACTTTTTCCTGCGTAATGAAGAAATTTTTTTTATGGTTGTATACAAAAACAGTAGAATGTCAAGTATATCATATGACTAATCTTGGAAATTGTCCTTTTCCCACTGAACAAGGTAGAGAGCTTTCATTCTACAGACTGTTAGATGCAGAAATGACTGAATGGCATTCATATATGGCAGAAATACAGCAAAAATAAGGGCTTGAGAAACTGGATTCCCACTCTTAGCCATTTCAGCATGTTCAAAACTTTACTCACATGAGTATGTTATTCAATGTTATGAAACATTTGCATCCTAAGAACTTCATTGTGTATTCGTTTTTACATCCTGCATGAAGAAACAGTCAGCTACTTAGTATTTCCCCTGAAATCTAACATGAAAATCTATTCTATTTGAAGGTCACTAGTAGAACTTGTACAAAATTCTGGACTTATAACAATAAACAGAATAAATACCCACAAAATGATTTATGCCATCTTAAGGTCTCATGGCATTGACCAATAGGCTGCATAAAGGCACACAAAAATGATTTATGTTTCTTAAAATCCCCTGGTAAGAGAATAGGAAGGAAAAATGGAAAATTCAGGCACTTCCTGTTCAGTATAAATGTTCACTAGAGCAGAAAGGAACATGGTCAACTTTAAAAATGTTTCTGTTTTAAATTGGTGTAGGAATTTCTTTTTCACTTTTCTACAAACACATGCTTTTCTAAGTATAAGGCTTTAAGCTACCTCTGATAAAGAAATTTTTACTCACCTTGATAACTATCATAAATATCAGTGAAAGTTTGCAGGTAAAAGAAAGTAACTATATATCAATCATTTGCAGGACTTAGCTTAATATAAAACATAGCAGTAACTTCAAGAAATATTTATGCAGTCTTACATTCCCGATATTGTCTCCAAAGTGCTCACAATTTAGAACTGAATATAGCAAATTTGGGAATATGTCCAGCATTTTATGTTTTAAACTAGAGCCACACTAAAATATACTAGGCAAAAATAAAGCTATGAATATAGCTAAGCATTTAAATACAGTCCTTTAGGAATTGAAACAATAATTTAAATTTTCCATCTTTAGCTGTTTTCTGAACTTGTGACTATGCCTGAAATTCTTTGAATAATCTTTCTGCTTGCTGCTAATGACTCTTCACAGAATTTTCCTTTCTTATATTATTTTATTATAGTTTTTTCTACTTTCACATTTTTTTCAGTTTCCAGAGGGATAATAGCAACAAGTGTCCCCTTTTAAATTCTTGTACATGTTCATAAAGAGAATTTGGCCTGTCAGTTATCAAAAAAGAAGTCTCTTATAAACAATGTCATCTCTTCCGATGATTTCAAAATAGGTCCTATGGAATACAGGGAATAATGCTCCTGAACAAGAGTCCAGTTTTCACCTTTGCATCCTGCTCCACATTCCATTCAAATGAAAATCAAAGCACTGACATAGAGCAATGTCAGGTTCTCACACCTCAGAGGATGTTACTGAAACTTGTGATCTAAGTCAGGATATGAATTAAATCTCTTTAGGGCTTCAGTGTAACATTACAGATACAGAAGTAGATGAGAATCCAGCTGTGTATCTAAGTTTACCTGAATTATGAAGTAAGTTTCGTCTACAACAAGATATTCTTTATCTTAGTCATCCATTTTTTTCCTGTAAGACTTGCTCATTCCAAGTGTGATATAAAAAGAATGGTGATTATTCTAGAAGTTTTGTCTCTACATCCAAGTCTCAGCTCTATAATTAAGCACATTCTCAGAATTAATGTTTTTCAAATATATCTTTAAGTATCATTTGGAGAAATTCAAACGTATTTTCAGAGACAGCTGAAAACTCACACAAGCTTCCCAAAGAGCAGAGATCAAAGAGTGAGCTTAAAGGTCAGCATATTTTACTTGGATATTTAGATGCCTGTGTAGGGCTATTGATTTCAGTAGAGCTATGCAAATGAGCCCCAAATGTGGATCTGGCATTCATTCTTTCCTTCAATCAGTATTTCAAACAGATGATCTGTTAACAGAATATTATTAAACATTAGTCTTTTCAAGTACTCATTACCTTTGCATGAGAAAGTGAACTTTTCAAAGCACAATGAATAATACACCTGCTTTTAACAGTAATTGCTTTGGTGCTGTGCTTATATGAGAATCAGGTGTACCAGCCTGCCTGAATATAAATGGAATGATAGGGGGCACCTGTTATATTATGGACTTGCAATTAATAACCAGAAAACTAGGTTGGGTAAGGTGAGTATTGAACTAGGTCCATGACTGATGGAAGACAACCATTGAAATGAATTCCAAACAAGACTGTCATTAAAAATATATCTGAATTGGAAATAGTCTGCATTGGTTGATTAATCTAATTTTTATAGTTTATAAATAGCCTTAAATTTGTTTGCACAGTTTAGGTAAACTAAAAATAAGAGGCATGCTAATGGCAAGTGAAGCTTGCAAAACATCACTCTAGGTGTGACTGAACGTACGTTAGTGGCTGATGGATTGTGTCCTGAGGTTTCGTCTTTTTTTCCTCTTTCCCTTGGAGTGTTCTACAAGATACTGGTAACTACTTTAGGCAGGTTGGAGAACAAGATGGATGAATTTCCAGATTTAGTTTGGAAAGTCCTATATAGCAATCAGTCCTTCTTCCTGTTCAACATCACCTATCTCTCACCTCTCTTCCTCTTTAGCTTATATTAGGGGCGGCGGGGGGCGGGGAAGGTCTGTTTACATTTTGAGAAACTATACATCATACTTTTTTTTTTTTTTAAATTATGAAAATATTGAGTTGTTCAGTTTTCCAAGCAGGTGGGAACTATTTCAGTAACCACTCCCTGATATGTGTACAGCATTCAGCATGTACTATACATTAAATTTTTAACAGTGAGTCTATATTATTTTCTATGATCACCTTAATCTGTGCAAATGTGATACACACATTTTAGCTTAAAACTGTTGTATATTGCCTGCCTGCAAATAGAAATTCTAATTCCACTATCAAAATGAGTGATGATTTACTAATGCTTTTCAGTATTAAAAATTTAGTATTCTCATCCTATACTGTATGAAAAGTTTTATAAGGAGTTAGTGAATAAATAGATTAGCCTATCCAATATGCTAGACATTCTCTTACTGACATGGTTATTAGAGATGTTAGTATTGAAAAGAAGGAACCCTGTACCAGATTATAGTGAATGGAAAAAACTGTCATAAAACATGGAATGGTTATCTGAAATTCATGGCTACGGACTACAGTACGGGGTTACAAAGTATAAGCAAAAAGGATCAGTTACGTTTAAAGTATATCATCAAATATTTTTTCAAAAACGAGGATCTACATAAAGGAAACAAAACTTCAAGTTTTAGAGCATGGATCATTCTGACTTTAGTGACTAGGAAGAACGTGCTGTTGAGCTATTCTTCTGAAATAGCCAGTGTTCATTTTCAGATATGGTTTCTGTACCAAAAGGATCTTTAGCTCACAAGAAACATCAATACCTTTAGTCTTAAAAAACACAGATACGGGAGTTAACAAGTCCTGATTTCTTGGTGTGTTGACAACCTGTGTATGCTATAATATAACTTTATTATTTAGGTTAAGCAAACTTTCCTCTACTCCTGTATTGAATTTTTTAAATCTCTTGACATTTGAGCAAGATAAATATATGTACACCAGTATGAGGAGAACCATGTAGGGTTACGTTGGAGGTCAGCTCGAGCAGTGCTGACCCCCAGAGAGCCAATTGTCTGATAGCTGCTAGCAATTAGCAAACACTACCAGGAAAAAAGTCCTACAATTACCTTGTGTTTCACACAGTATTTATGTTCACAAATTTCTAATTAAGCAGTCCTCAAGCACAGTACAATTCTCTGTTGTGAAATATCATAATCTGTTACCTTCTTGACTGGAGATTTCCCTTTACTCCTCAACCTGATGAAGTTGAAGAAGAATAAAAGTGAAGTCTCACATTGTTTTGCATTTATTGTATCAGCAGTGTTAAATATTCCTGGATCCCTGTTGTATGCTTCAAATATTGGTCTATTTTCTGGATACTTTGCAAGCAAATTGAAGATGAAATGCCCAGATTTCTTCTAATAATGGCTATGCTGTGGGTAAAATTAGATGAGACAATTTTGGACTGTGTAATAGCTTGCTACTACACCCAAGTACCCCACCATTTTCTCTCTGCTCCCCTCCCCCAGCTACATCCTCCACCACTTAATCACATTAACTCACTAGAATTACCAAAAAGATATTTTTAAGTTTCAATGTGTTAGAAGGTTTTATCAGCCTATAGATAGATGTAGTGGATGGTGGCAGAAAACAGGGTTGAAATCACTGGCCAAGAGTTGGAGAAAATCTAAAAAACCGTGGAGAATGGCTCCTGAATTGTTAGATATGCTGAATAGCCTTCCACAATTTCACCCTGAGAAGGGACAGGATCAAATATCTGCTGTGTTATGTCACACGGAGAAAAATATTCAGAGAAGCTTGGGTAAGAGTACTTGCTACTTTTGATATACATGTAATGGAACTAAAAAAAAACAACTATCAAAATGGCAAATATCCCTCTGACTAATGAAGAAATAGTGTAGCAGCTGCTAGTCTACCTTGATAACCATATATCAGAAAAGTATTTTTCCTCTGCTAGAGAGAAAAAAAGAATATATACTTCTATTACACAGATAAAGAAGTATATTATTAAAAAAAATAAAAATCCATCCTTCACAGGATTTGTCTGTTTTTAATTTGCTATCAAGAGGATAATTCAAGGTTGAACTTAGTTTCCTTTTGATTTTTTACCTAGAAAAAGCATATTTGCTGTTTAACTGAAACTCTAAATTTGGAGCCCGTGACGCTATGCAGTTGTGTAGACAATACATAGAGCAAGCAGTTTTTCCAGTTAGGAACTTCTCTGGTCTTATGTGCCTTTCTTTCCATTATTTATAACCAGATCCCAGATTCCTCCCTTGGATACTTCACTGATGAGACTAAAAGTAGGTGAAATACAGGTAGACCTTTGTATTCAACCAGTGCTATATTAACAATTACGCTTATTAAGATTATATTTTTCAGATATACCTGTCACTTTTCTCGTGATTCTTGGGCAAGCTTTTAAAACAGTTTTACTAAAACTGAGCTCATATATACATGTCATCATGGCTAAGCTTCACAAATGAAGATATGGGAAGGGGTCTACCCATGCTTGCTACAGGCATGATGGTGGCTAAAAAGGCTGATGCGGGATAAACAAGTCCTGGAACAAAAGGCACAGCTAAAAGTGTCGTTGGGTGGTATTGACAAGGTGCGGTTCTTTCTGCGATGTCTTTTCTCCTCAAGACTAATTCTACATTAGTTGCATAGTCAGTCCAGTGGATGTTTAGGATGGTACAGAAGCAGCGCTGATGAAAACGTTCAAGAAGTCATAGATGATAGTGGTAAATGACCCATGATTCAAATCCATATAGAAGAATAGACAGTACAATGGCTTTATAAACACTAATCTTT
>WEIV01027106.1:0-20735 GCA_013390005.1 Calyptomena viridis | reverse complement strand
CTACTTAAAACCACAACACATGCTTAAAGTAAAAAGAGGACAAAAATTATGAATTAAGTAAAATAAGATGGTCTGGGTCACCAGATAAGGACTGTGTGGGAGAAGACTGTAATAAGTATTCTGGTCAACAAAACCCAGTCTCTCCAAAAGACGACAATTGAAGTACTCAATACACTGATTACACTCTTTCTCCTAGTACAAATCTAATAAACTGGGAAGAGAAAACATTGAAGTTCTTTTGTCATAGCAAGGGATTGAAATAATATTTCCTTGATACAGCTAAGGTCAGCAATGTCAGTGCACAGATCAGAAATGAAAATAAGTTTTCCTAAATTCTCTTTCAGATGTTCTAAGCATAGAAAATAAATTTATTTTTTATTCACTGTCCAGACTAACAGTTTCAATTTTGGGATTCTTCTCTTCAAGCATTAGATGTTAGTTCCTTTCTTAAACACCAATGGATAATAGTGGCTGCTGAACAACCCCAGTTTCTCCTTAAGTTAATAGAAATAGCAGCATTCAGTCCAACAGAAAACTCATGAAGTGTAACATTCTCAATCTAATTTCAAAAGACCTTCCAGAAGGTACTCATAGTCTAGAAAAGATATCTGGTGTTATATGATGAAGACCTACTCTTTTTTGGTCATCAATGCAATGCCCAGAATGTGATTTACTGGAAAGACATGTCATTTAGGAAAGGAGATAATAGAGAGACAGATAATTAAAGATTTTTGCAAATTATACAAAGAGCTGGGATCTGCTTATTTTCCTTAGGTTTTGATGGATCTAAGAAAATCAAGATGTTCCAATGTAACTGAGATCTATTTGAACTCTTCTCTTGATCCTACTTCTGATAATGGGCTCACATTCTCTAGTTTATCTGAAGACATTCGACACTGTCATCAGCTGAAATTTATAATAAAATCAGAATCTGAGCATAAAGCAGCTTTCTATTAGAAGCTTTGGTACCCTTTTTGAATAAGAATGAACTCTTACAAGCTGCATACTTCAAAACATTCTTCCTTCCTTCCTTCCTTCCTTCCTTCCTTTCCTTTCCTTTCCTTTCTTTTCTCTTTCTCTCTTTCTTTCTTTCTCTCTTTCTTTCTCTCCTTCTCTCCTTCTCTCTCTCTTTCTCTCTCTCTCTTTCTCTTCCTTCCTTCCTTCCTTCCTTTCCTTTCCTTTCCTTTCTTTTCTCTTTCTCTCTTTCTTTCTTTCTCTCTTTCTTTCTCTCCTTCTCTCCTTCTCTCTCTCTTTCTCTCTCTCTCTTTCTCTTCCTTCCTTCCTTCCTTCCGCCTTGCCTTGCCTTGCCTTTCTTTTTATATGTATATATATAGTGATTTAATCAGAGAAGTGACAAATTAAGAGTCTTATTCTGGTCATTTTCAAAAGTATATAGTAATACAAATACCTGTTTCAGTGGATGTTTTTTATTTGCAACATGATGAGCACTTTATAACTGCTGTATAGTTCTGCCAAAGGCAGTGCATATGACACAAGTAGCATTTTACACGGGAAGAACAGTTTTAGAAACTGTCACCATTGTTTTCTCTTTTTGCTTATTACTTTTGAGGCTTTTGTACAAGCTCTTAGTTTGCCTACATTTTGACACACACTGACAAGCTTGGGGGTATTTTTATTTTTTTGCTGCAGCAAAGTCAAAGTGCTTATTTTGGTAAAAAATGGAATTACTCTTTGAATAGGCATGTCCGAAGTAGGAGAAAAAAACTATCTGATGAAGGAAAAGTGTTGGAGGGATAGAAAGAAATTAATCTGGATGTCTTGAGCTTTTTTCTTCTCATTTAATATGTATTCTCTGATATCTGTCTTTCCATTTTTCTATTGGAGAAACAGGAAGAGATCAAAAAGATAAAGACTCACAACATAAAGATAGACACAGAAAATATAATCATACAAACCATAGGACCTCTTGGAATTGGGAAAACTAAAAAATAAATGAAGATCTGCTTTGGGAACTATTTTACATAGTAATCCTAATTTCTCTATATCGCAGTTTACTTGCTTTCATTCTTTTTTTTGAAGCCTATTTAGACCAAGAAAAATATTGTTCTAATATATTCATATGGCATGCAACCCTGTGAGGCCTGGAATGTGTGTTTATGTTATAGTTATTCATATAAAAACCCTTCAAAAATAACAGCTAGGTATGTAGCAATATTGAGTTGCTGAAGATAGAAAATACTTTAGGAAGCACTAAAAAGGAATAAACCCCAGAAGTGGGATTTCAGGTCTTGCTTCTACAAGCTATAAATGCTAAAAAAGCTATAAGGAAAGAAAATTGTCTCCTTGGAAATTATTTAATAAGCTAGTAATTTGTTATTAACTGCAGTTATTCCAGACAGCTTTTGAAGTATTTTTTCTTCATATTTTTCAGATTTATGAACTGATTTAAAGAAACAAGAAAGGAAAAACAAACACAAAACAAAATTAAAAAACATTATGGAAAAAATATCAGAACATCTTTCAATATGTTGAAAAACTGCTTACATCTGCCAATAACATTCAAGTCTACAAGGTGAACAGTTTTCAACACAAAGTCAGTGAAGGTTGGGGGTTTATGGCAATGGTTTCCTAGTTTATGAGTGGGAAGACTTTTATTTGCTTGTAAACTTATACCTGGATATGTAGTCTTATATGCAAAATATTTTTTTTGTGTGTGTGGTATATTGCAGTGCCACCAATGTTACTGAATAGTCTATTCAATTTCATTCCTACTCTACCTTTCAAATTCTTTTCCAGAATTTCTCTAATTCAATGTTATATCTTATAGCTATCATGAACTTATTCTGACTTTTTTATATTATTGAGGGAATAATTAGAAAATCCTCAGTTCTCTCATGAGACACATCCACTTCTAAGTGATGTGGGGAGAGGAAAGTATAATAAATTTTGATTATAGAAAAATGTCGTAAAATATGCACAAGCAAAAATGAACCCAAACAGAGTTCTACAGTTCTAGGAATTTGCAGTTTGTATTTGTTTCAATGAGTTTTGAATCAGATGCAGTGACAAAATCTGCAGTGTAATTTCAAGTGGAGTTAGGACCTCAAAAAATGTGCCACTGCTATTGCTGTGACTTGTGAGCATGCCCTGATATCATAATATACCTGTGTGAAGGAGTAAAGAAGGAAAGTTAAAATGGGGAGAAATCTAATATAGGAAGAAAATTAGAAATAATAACAAAATTACTCAAGGGTTTTCTGATACTAACCTTGAGTCTTGAAAGAGGAGGAACCAGGAATACAAATTATTTTTTGACATGATTAGTTTGATAATATGTGAATATATAATATATAATTACAATTAACATATAAGCTCTTATTTGCCACTTACATGCTTAAAGATGGGAACATTTGCTAATATGAACAGTGAAGGCATAGATATGAAACTGCTTCAAATGTCTTAAGAGTGGATGCAGTCAAGCTAGTTTCCTTGTTGTAAAAAATTAAATATCTATTGGGAATTAATCTGTTACATGCCTATTTAGGCCAAGAAAATCTTCTATAGTTACATGGGTGATAAAAGAAAGATTGGGGAAAATGGCTATCTATGGAAGGAAACAGGACAACTGGTTACCTGGGGTATAGAGTAGGCTAAGGTACTTGTCCTGGTTCCAGTCAGGATGCAGTTAATGTTTTGTAGTAGCCACAAGTGGGCAGAGCCTGGAGCCATGTGGACCTGGCTAGGAGGTTTTTCTATACCACCTCATGGGGTTAAGGTACTCTGGCTTCTGAGAAGAAGAGCAGGGCTTCATATGGAGCAAGTGTGGCAGAGGGAGCACTGGGGTAACACTGGTCTAGAGCCAGAGGGACGGTTTGGGCTGGTGTGGCTGCAGTCCAGTTGAGCTCCCTACTGTCTCTTTTGTACCCTTTTGTTATTAATATTATTGCCATTGCTGTTTGTTTTCTTATCTCATTGCTGTTTCTAGTAAATTGTTTTTATCTCAACCCATGATCTTTGCCTTTTGTGCCTCCAGTTCTCCTCTCCAATCCACTGCAGCAAGGAGTGGGAGGGGAAAAAGAGGAGCTAAGCAAGCAAGTGGCATGTGGTTTTGAAGTCTTGGTGGGGACATTAAACTGGGGAATACCATTCTTAAGCCATGACACGTACTCAATGATTTTTTTTGCCCCAGTCTTCAACAGCAAGTGCTCCAGCCACATCAATCAAGTTGCAGAAGTTGCAGAAGACAAAGGCAGGGACTGGGAAAATGTGGAACTACCCACTGTAAGAGATCAGGTTTGCGATCATCTAAAGAACCAGAAGGTGCACAAGGTGCATCCGTCATATTTGAGAGCTCTGTAAAGTTCCCACTGACCGGAAAAGAGGAAGCACAGCCTCTCTTTTAAAATGGAAAATAAGGAAGACATGGGGCTGTTCAGTTGCCAGGCATGATCATGGATTAGATCCTTCTGGAAACCTAAGGCCTGTGGAAAATAAGGAAGTAATTGGAGGGATTGGGTTTTAATTAAGTAGTGTGGATTGATATATGCTGGGTTGGTAGTTTGGTAGAATGTTTTGTCTAGATCTAATGATCTAGACATTTTGAACTTTTTTTGACCCTTTTGAACTTTTGCCAAGTTGTTTTATTTTCTCCCATAAATTATCAGCAAAAGTATCTCTTGAGGAAAAATCTGGGGCTTCTTCTCTCTACGCTATCTAAATGTATTAAAGAACTCTCTCTATATTTTTAAAGTAAAACTCCTGACTAAGCCTGTGAACTGGTGGCTCTGGGGCTAGAGTGCACCCTTCAGCAAGTTTACCAATGGCAAAAAAACCCAACCATTAACCTAACACTGATAAGTCCACCACTAAACCACATATCTAAATGACACATCTGCATATCTATTCTTTCTGTGACTTTTTTATAAATAATATTCCAGATAGTGATGAGAAAAAAAAATTGGAGAAAAAAAGAGAGCCAGAAGTTCTTGGAGAACAAATGGAATTTTATGCTTGTGCTGTTGCCACTTAAGAAACTGTAATAAGTCTATCTCAGCAAGCAGAGGAATGAGGGATGGTTGCCAAGATGAGCCGCAGGAGGTTGATCCAGATGGTAGAATTAAAGCTAACTCCTAAGCTCCTTATGTTCATCTTAACTCTTTAGTCTTCACTTACTGAACTCAGCAGGTATTTCTCATTTCTTTTCACTAGCATTACTCCATGTGCTATCATCCTCTGTAACACGCTACAGCCTGGCAGGTGGGAACTGCTGGGAATTTCAAGTGCTGGGCATAAGATGGCAGAGACGGTAACTTTCAACAGGACTTGGAAAAAGAGGTTAGAGAACTCTATGTCTAGACACTAGTTTGTCAGATGTTCTTGAACCATTCTTTACCATTTCTGTGATGGTATTTGATATACTTAACCCTGCCTTGCCATTGTCCTCTAATGAAGAACATATCTTTTTCAACTGCATTCTCTGATCTCTGTCCTCAGAGACTTTATAGTCTCGGTGCTGCTCCCAGAGCATTGATAGCACTTCTATCCTGACCCCAAGTCAAATCCATCATTGTTTGAGTTTATGTTTCTCCTACAAGTGATCATGTACTGTGTAGATCTAGAACTGAATCTTGTAACATCTAAACCGTGATGCAAAAGGAAAGGGCCATGAAGGCAACTATAAAAACATCATTGCAAGTGAGAATAAAGAAGTTGTCCTTAGTATAAAATAAAACACAACTTTATTTTATTAAATTGTGGGTTTGAAAACATAATGATGACAAACTAAAAGCCAGTGGCATTTCCGATTGCACTAATGATTGTTCCAGAAGAAACCTCCACCAATCACAATTTTTTCAGTTACCTCTCATTCCTCCTAAGCATCAGAATCCCTACCTCTTTCTTATTTAGACATCAGTAACTCCATCTTTCCTCTGACAGTTCTGTGACAAAAAAAAACAACCCAGCCTAATACTGACTATTAGCCTTGTGTCACCACAGGTTTATGTCAAACTGAAACATAATCTGACATCATATGAATATGTATAAATTTCATTGAAATTAATTGTCTTCTTTCATAAAATCAAAGAATGTCTTGGGCAGTGTTACTGAAGCACTTGCCAGTCAAGATAAAGGCAAAAACCCGGTTAAGTACCACAGCCTTCTTCATATCCTGGGTAACCAGGTGTCCCATTCCTTCTAGAGAGGACTCATAGTCTTCCCTTTATCACTATTGCATCTGTAGAAGTTTTTTATTGTTGCACTTGATTTTCCCGACTACATTTAATTCTATCAGGGCTTTAACTTTCCTAACCTTATCCCTGGATGCTTGGACCATTTCTCTATATTCCTCCCAGGCTACCTGTCCTTGTTTCTACTGTCTGTAGGCTTCCTTTTTGTGTTTCAGTTTGTCCAGGAGCTTCTTGTTCATCCACTGGAGATCTCCTGGAATTTTTGCTTGACTTCCTCTTTGTTGGGATGGAGCACTCCTGAGCTTGGAGGTGATCCTTGAATATTATCCTACTTTCTTGGGCCCTCTACCCTCCGAGGTTTTATTCCCTGGTAGTCTACCTAGCAGATTCCTGAAGAGGCTAAAATCTCCTCTACTAAAATCCAGGGCAGAGAGCTTGCTGTGCATCCCCCTGGCTGCCCTGAGGATCTTGAAATCCACTTCATGGCCACTGCAGCGCAGGCTGCCCTTGAGCTTCATATTTCCCAAAAGCCCCTTCTTGCTGGTGAGACAAAGATCCAGCACAGCACATCTCCTTGATGGCTCCTCTATCACTTGGAGAAGGAAGCTAACATCAACACGCTCCAGGAACCTCCTGCATCTCTTATACCCTGTTGTGTTGTCCCTCCAACAGATGTCAGGGTGGTTGAATTTCCTCTTGAGAACCAGGGCTTGTGAATATGAGGCTGTTCCTATCTGTCTATAGAGAGCCTCATCCTTTCAGTCCTTCTGGTTAGGCAACCTGTTGCAGATCCTCACTTTATTGACGCCTATCCCTTCCCTCTATTTAATCATGACCCATGCATTTAATCCTGAGCTCTTGGCCATCTCCTCATCCATCCCCAGGTAGAGGTCCATGTACTCCAGCTCTTCACTGATATAGAGGGCAACATTGTGTCCTTCTCTTCCCTGCCTATCCTTCCTAAAGAGCCTATATCCATCCATTCTAGTCATAGGAGTCATGCCCCTACATCTCCATGATGTCAATAAAATGACAGCTCTGTAGGTATGCACACATCTGTAAGTCCTCTTGTTTACTTCTTATGCCGAGTGTATTTCCATAGATGTATTTGAGTTGGGCCCTGGGTTAATCTCTGAAGTGACTGGAATTCCTTTGTGTTGCTCTTCAGGTGTTCTCCTGCTGATCTGCAGTCCTTCTCCAGACTATGGACATCTTGTAATGTCACTGGCACCAAAGTCGTAGGAGTGGGATGGATTGAGGTTCCCCTCCTCCAGCAACCTTATTTTAAAGCCTTTTAACACACCAGAGTGTGGATCAAGTCAAAGAAAAGTATACTTAGAGATTTTAAGATTTTTTAAGATATTTTAAGATTTTTCCTGCCCAATTCTTTGACTTGAATGAAAAAACTCTACATATTTACTTTTTTACCTTCCTGTCTGTAACTCAAATAAATATTGAACATCCATTTGATGTCAAAGATTAACACCTCACATTATGCAGAAGTAGAATCCAATCACTTTGAGAAAGGCCAGAGAATTTTCCTTATTGCAGAAAAGAACATAATATGTATAAATGTCACATATAATATTCTTAAGATAATTTCTGTTACTGTGGATGATCACTTTAAAAGGATTATTTATTTTATTCTCTCTGTTTATTTTGTCATTGTTTCAATAAGGTCAAATATTAGAAACCTCTCGCATCCTCTACACAAGCATGATTGTTTACTTTGCTGTTAAGGAAACCTTGAAGTTGGGTACATTAGAAAGTCTAACCTCACTGTAAGAAGTCTGCCTTTTTCTGCTTTTTATTATTCCTAAAGCCTTTAAAAATAACACTGTGCAAATACATGGTGTGCACCTTCAGAAAGAGCATAAGAGAATATAGAGCAGAACGATAATGTAATTTAGTTGATGTGACATTTTCACCACTTAATTATTCCCGCATTTTTAAAAAAGTGACATTAATAATGGCATAACTGTTCCTAATTTGGCACACTTTTAATATATTGTTCTATAATAAGTTACCACTTGCTATGTTATTAAAGTGTTAGTCACTTTAATTACAGTAAAATCGAAGCAATATTCTCAAGATATGAAGTTAGTAGCAGAAAAAAGTGGAGACCCTAAAAATTGTAAATAATCATTATAATGCTCAGTTCTGGAGAATTAATATAGGTATGATGAGCAGGAGAAGTGTGACGAACTTAGTCTAATGGATAACATTATGGTATGTCTGTTTAACACCTATGAGCTAGGAACTTAATTCCTCATTTCAGATTAGGTGTCTATTTTCACTCCGCAGGAGCTGTGAAAACATAATTGTCTGATGTCACACCTTTTACCTGCCTGCGGAGACTTAGGGAGACATAAGTCAGTGGGTTCATCGTGAGTTGTGAAAGAGCTTGAGATCTGCCTATATACAGTCACCCTCCAACAGCTGGCACAAGGACCAGGCATTGACACCAAGACTCTCACCCACTGTAGGCCTATGCTGCAGGCCAAATTTCTGCCTGAGCATGTGTAGAACTGAGACTGTAAATGGACATTGCCTCATTCTTGTAATTGGTCAAGGAGAAATTGATCTCCAGGTCACTGGGTGATTAATGTAAACAATATAGTGTGATATACAGCTGTAACTGTGTAGCAAGAGGCAGGCAGACATGTTGTACTCCTCTTAAAGAGCAGACCCTCTGCCTGACTATGAGACATGGCCAGGCGGAGAGATGTGTCTAGGCCCTGCTAGACACACCTTCTGGGGGCATGGACACAGAGTCTGCTAGGAAGGTAAGATGTGCTTAGCTATGCTTAGAATGCTTAGGATTAGATTGTAGAATGCCAGCACGCAAGTAGTTAAATAAACACCTGAGAAACTTCAGCCTTCTTGTATTTTATGCCTCTTGGACCCCCGGACACAACAACTCACCTCATTCCTGATGGCTCCCCCCAGTAGCTGGTTACTGGAGACACCTGCATCCCTGCTCTGACCTGGTAGTAGCTGCCACCAGTTTTCACTCACACAGATATAGAGGTCTTACCAGTAGCTGGCACTTAGTCACCACAGTGTTCATATGTAGAGAGAGGATATGCAGAGAGATCAATGAGAAAAGAGTTAGTAAAATGATAGGACAGACTGCAATGATGAGGTGCAGGGCTCAGCCAGACAACTGTACTGACCCTTATCTGCCTTGCCTTTGTTTTGTTCCTCCCTGCATGCAATCTTCCTGAACATTCCATTCCTCCACTCTTCCCAGTATGAGTCTGCTCTGGCTTACAGTCTTATCAATCATAAAGTCCAGGTGATTTTCCTGGAAGTGGCATCTGCCTTGACAGCCTGTCAATTAGGCTGTCTTTGTCTCCATGTTTGTTTTGTGAGGTCTGTGTCTCTGTGTATTTTGGTTCTGGTCTCCCTTTTCATTGCTTTTTCCCATTGACATGTTCTCCAGTTATATAACCTCACTGGAATAACTATTCTCATGCTCTCCTATGCTCTCATCAATTTAGTATGATTCATCAGGTTTGCATCTCATCACTCCCTCCTTGCAGATCTGACTCCTTGCATGCTCTTGCCTGTGGCTTCTTCTCTTTATTATTGTTGTCCTTCCTTGCATTGAAAAAAGTCCCTGACCAGACACACTTAAAGAAGTAGACACTCTCAGAATCACAGCATCACAGAATATGCTGAGGTGGAAGGGACCCACAAGGATCACCGAATCCAATTCTTGGCCCAACACAGAACCATCATGAGAGTCACACCATGTGCCTGAGAGTATCATCCAAACACTTCTTGAACTCTGTCAGATTTGATGCTGTGACAACTTCCCTGGGAAGCCTGTTCCGGTGCTCACTGTCTTGGTTTTAAGACAATTGTACTTTCAAAATTTGAAATCAAGAGACTCTCTGGAAAATATAGAAAAAGTAACAACAGCTCTTTTATTTAAAAAAATTATATTACATATATATATGATAAAACACAGAAAACAAAGCAACAACTCAAGAACAACTGGAACTTACAGAGAAACACCTCTCCCATTCAGGGCAGTTCTAACTCTGACCAGCAGGAGGCACCAGCATGGCCTTGGGAGGCTAAGTGGGAGCTGTGACCCAGTGAGGGGTCCCACAGCCACAACAATGATGGCTGTGACAATGGTGGGGGCATCCGGGGCATTCAGGGGAGGCTCTCTGACTGTTCCCTGAATTGGAAGGAGGGGAAAAGAAGCTCCTTTGCAGATGGCATCTGTTTGAGAGTTTGGGGCAGGCTCTGGCAGTGATACCAGGGGTGACGCACTGACCCCGACAGTGGCACATGCCAACCTGAAGCTGGGATCAAGCTGAGACCTCCTGGGAGCTGTGGCCAAGACTGCATGAGATGATAGCAACCAGGCAGCAGAGCCCAGCAGGGAGCTGCGTGGCAAAAGGACAAACTCAAGAGGTGTGCAGAGGGGAAACGGGATGCACTCAGCTTGACCGGGTCAGTTGTGTGCCAGCAGCAACCAAATTCAAGCAAGAGAGCAAACAGTGATTAATTATATTTGTGTATAAAATAAGTATTTTTATGTGTTTAACAAGTTTTGAATCACTCGTGTGATTCAAGACTATAATCATAAGCTACTGACTGCAAAATCTGTTACTGATTTTCCATAAGACTCTTTAAACTATAGCTTGATGGTGAAGATCAAATTAGAGTTTTCTGAAGTACTATAAAAACCATAGTTGTATTTTAATATTAAAAGAATCTTCTAACACAGAAAAGGGTGTACACACTAAGAAAACTTTATAAATAATTCTGTTCAACAGCCGTTTATTAGGACTTCATATTTTGCTACAGTTTGACACAAATTTTATCCAGCATAGTTCTGTATGGGTACATTGCTTTGTGTTAAGGTGCTGTGTTTTTTTTCTGGTATCTCACAGGGATTTTCCCTACTGTAGAGTATTTTGTTCCATTACTTTGGCTACACGCAGGCAAGAAGTTTATTACTTGTTCCATTCTACCATTTTTATCACTTCTTCCTTTGATCTGAGGCATTCAGAGATTTCAGTTACAGTTTTGTGGTGGTAAGATTTAGGAACATTATGATTTGACATTGCACTGTTTTAAAATATTGAGTTTCTGAGCCACTGGTCTGTAAGGGTTATTTCAAAAGAAAACTTACTGACTTAAAGAAAAATCTTTTGTATTTTTTTCCTGATTTATTTTTAAATAATCCGTTATGAGATTTATGTTGACAAAGTCTAGAATCAACCATTTGATTTCAGCTTAGCATATATTTGGTTTACGGACTAACAAAAAGTAATTAGGCTGAGGATATTTTTCTTACTCAAAATCTATATCCGTCTTGCTCATGAAAAATGATAACTGAGTTCACAGAATCATAGAATATGCTGAGTTGGAAGGAACCCACAAGGATGATCGAGTCCAACCCTTAGACCTACACAGGATCATCCCCAAGAGTCACACCATGTACCCGAAAATATTGTCCAAATGCTTCTTGAACTTTGTAAGGCTTGGTGCTGTGACCACTTCCCTGGGGAGCCTGTTCCAGTGCTCAACCACCCTCTGCGTGAAGAACTTTTTTCTAATAACCAACCTAAACCTCCCCTGACACAACTTCAGGCCATTCCCTCAGGTCCTGTCACTGGTCACAACAGAGAAGAGATCAGTGTCTGCCCCTCCTCTTCCCCTCATGAAGAATTTGTAGACTGCAATGAGGTCTCACCTCAGTCTCTTCTCCAGGCTAAAGTGACATCAGCTGCCTCTCACATGGCTTCCCCTCAAGGCCCTTTATTATCTTTGTTGGCCTCCTTTGGACATTCTTTAATAGCTTAATATCTTTCCTATATTGTGGTGCACAAAACTGCACACAATATTCCAGGTGAGGCCACACCAGTGCAGAGCAGAGAGGGACAATCCCTTACCTCAACCAGCTGGTGATGCTTTGTCTGGTGCATCCCAGGACACAGTTGTCTCTCCTGGCTGCCAGGGCACTGCTGACTTATATTCAACTTGCCATTGACCAGGACCCCCAGGTCTCTTTCTATGGCACTGCTTTGCAGCATCTCTTTCCACCATCTGTACGAACATCCGAGGTTGCTTCATCCCAAGTGCAGAATCCAGCACTTCTGCTTGATTAATTTCACATCACTGCTTACAGTGCAACCCTGACATTGCATATTCTTAAGCCTTTCCTTGTAGGAAAAAGAGTAAAAAAGAAAAATAAGATTAATTATTCTTTTTCAGAACTGTTTGAAACTCATAATTACATTTTCCACTTAGCAGTTCAGAACTTACTTTCATACTAAGTCAGGACAAAATTACATATTTGGGGTTTCCTGCAGAAATTTATTTCAGATTAGAATGCCTTGCAGATTTCCTATTCAGATATAATTTTTATTTTAAAAATATGATGTGTTTTAATTTTTGCATTTTAATGATATTGAAAGGATTTTCTGTCACAGTAAGTAGAACATTTGAAGTAGAAGTGCTGTTAGTATGACATACTGTAAAATCATATCATGTATTGACAGTATTTATATGACACTATGCAATTTAATGTAGCATATCCTAATATTTAATATGTTCTAGCCTACTTTTATGTAGGCTTATTTTGTAAGCCTTTAATTAGGGTTTAGCTGAGAAAAGCAGCTGGACATGGTCATATTTAATCTGAATTTAAAGAATTATCTGGGCAGTGAGGTCCTGGAAAAATCTTAAAAATAACATTTTAAAATCTTTTAAGGTGTTGTTTTACATGGTTCTGAAAAGAAATCTTATGGCTTATAAATCAAGGGCCTCAACTGAGTGACTCCAAAGTGCCTCTGCTTGTTTCTATTTGACCAGTAATTTAATGTGAAGGAGTATCTGTTCTTGCTGGTCACATTGCCACTTCTGTGCATCACCAAAATTCTTCAAAAACTGTTACATACTTTGATATATGCATGGATATATTATGTACTTCTATATAATTTATGGATACTTGATATATACTGCAGTAAGATAGTAACTTAATTTGTATATATTGTTGATACTGGGAGAAGTGAGTTTTCTCACAGATAGGAGTAGTAGATTCTGTCTTCTTATGCATGTATGAAGACTAATAGAACTAATAGCATTCCTCTACAAACTTATTTAACAACTGTATCACCTTATTTAGAGCTTAAAGTGTATTTCTATCCATTCACTGAGATGGCTGTAAACCACTGTTTAAAACACTGTGAGAACCACTCTGAATCATGCACAGTAACAGAAATCAGACTTAAATGCATCTAAAAAAGTCTTAAATATACACATTTTTTAAAAATGGCAAAAATTAGGAGACAGGAATTTTAAAGGACTTATGCACAGAAAGATTGTTTCCTGTGACCAGGTCTGTTACCATCTCACAAAATTCTTCTGTCTTACCTATTTTTCAAAGACGTGGCTGAAGTCAGGTATGTTTTGGATGCCACTGGCCATACATGGACTGCCTGGGAAGGAGCCCCTCAAGAGAAGGTGCACTTGCTTTGCTAACGGCAGCTGCAGGACAGAACATAGGCACTGCTAAAGCACTGCCTCCAGAATACCTAGGACACTGCATGTCTGGCAGGTCAGTTTGCTGCCAAACTTGCTTCTACAGACTGTTCACAGGCTGCTTCTAAGGTATCTGCATGTAACAAATTTGGAGAGAGGAATGAGCCATTAACATAACCGCAACTGCTTGAGATCACCCTTTTAGAATGCTATGTCTGTATTGCTCTAAGTTGGAATATTCTCATTATGCTTACAGTTTTATTATAAATAAAATTCAGTTATATTCTCATGAAGCAAACTCTTAAAGAGCTAAATTGACCATACTTAAGTAAGTGTATCCTCTAAATAGTTAATGTTAAGTCTGCACAAATTATGTAGAATATCTCAGAATAAGAGTTATATCAGAGAAGAAAAATATGATTGGAAGTTACAGAAATATTTAAGGAAGATTTGAGTAAATAATAGCATAAAATTAAACAACTGCTAAAGGTAACACCTTTCATTTTGACAAATACAAATCACTCACTGAAAGATCAGGAAATTTTCTTCGTGTCATCTGGGAGAACCTGTTCTGACAGTCTCATGTACTTTCTGTTCATGAACTAGGTTGTTGTTTTGGTCCTCCAGTTCTCCCTATTATGTGTTACTTCATATTCCAGCTCTGCTCCAAGTATTATCCAAACAGTTTCAAGGCAGAGAAACTCAGGCTAGACCAGAACATTTTCTTTGACTGATGCAAGTTCAAAATACAGAGTTACTGATCTATGCTGAATTTTGTTCCTTTTTCTTGTGGCAATTCTCTAAAACTAATTTAATTTTAAATAAGAAGATAGTGGTCATTCTGTGAAGCACTCCAGCAATATTAATTATGTATGGAATCTGGTTTGAAGACCGTCAACTTTCTGCATCACTTGGTCAAGGATCCATGGCGAGCTGTTTAACACAACTAATGCAGGTGGTAGACGTGTGGTCCAAATGCTACATACATATTGAGAATAAAGTAACACATGATAACTTACAAGGTGGAATATACAGTCTAGTTCAAAACCAAATAAAAATTCCTTATGATACTGTAATGGCATATGAAAGTAAATTAGCAACAGTCTCAGCTTAACTTTAAAGTATTGGATAATAATTTGTGACAGTTTATCTTGTGTTTTGAAGTAGCTTGATTATTCCTGCAATGGGGACAAGACAAGGAAACTACTGTACTCATATCACATAAAGCTACTCGCATTTTCAAAATACAGACCTTGAAAACTATAAAACTCTGTACTATGCAACTCACTATTACGCCTTACTTTCAGAGTACAGTTGAGGAAACCTTGAATGCATTGAATCAGCTGAGCATATAAAGCAAATACATCTAAAGTAAATACATTTTCAGGCTAACTGACCCCTAATGATTGTAGTATATGCTAAAACTCCTCCTTGCAGGACAGAGCCTCCAACCAGACTCCTGTTAGTTTGAATTTATGCTTACTTATTCTCCTTGTCCTATGGCATCTTCTTCCTTTCCTGAATTTTTTATGGGTAGAGAATAAGTTGTACAAAAACTGGTAAGAAGACAGGAAATTGCTTAATATCAATCAGTAAGCACTGGGAATCCAAGGTCACTAGCTGTATTGGACATTTAATTGGACATTTAATTTTCAACTGTTTGAGATTCCTATTTCTTCCTGGGACTTATAAATATCATCCTGAAGTTTAGTGATCTTTGAAAAAAAGGATGAGAATTTTTCACCAGTGGAAAATAATCTGCTGAATAATGCCTAAGAGTATTTAGATAGTTGGAAAGTGGTCCTTGAGCCTAACTATTTCTTCTATATATCAAATTAATTTTGTCTCTCCGCTATAATGTGAAAGTTTATATAATAGAAGGTAGTATTGTACCCATGGAGATATAAAAAATTAAGAGGTGTATGGTTTGGAGCGAGAATGGACATATTTTTCTTCTCACACAACTAGAATGGCCTAAAAAAAAACAGGGCACAGGCTCTTTTTAGGATCTGAAACAGGAAAATTTGGTCAGACTATGCAGGATGAACACAAACAGATGGTTCATGATGCCATCTTACTATATCTGGGTGATTCTTAACTTACAATGTGTTCTGTAGTCTCACAGGGAATTTTAGAAAGTGTACTGGAAGGCTTTTTAATATTTTAGGTTTAAAAGGAACCAAAAGGTCTTGATTTGTGTTAGGTAAACCCATAGGGGCTTCCGTGAGAAACCAAGAATGAGGACTGGCTCACTGCAGACAGAAGTTTTAACTTTATTCTCCTGACTGAAAATGTGTCATATAATAGATGTGAAAGCTAGTTGTGTAAAAGAGGTTTGGTTTATTCCTAATCAGTAATGTAGCAAAAGACTTTGGGAAGACAAACATGGTTAGTTTCCCTGTTGCACTTCACTCCTTCATAAATTCCATTCTTAAGTGCAGTAAGCAAAAGTTTTTTTCTAATAAATGCAAAATCACAGACACAGCTGATCTTCAATATGCAGAAAATGCTACACAAAACATCTGTGATAAGTAAGAAACAAACTGCTGTGTCACTGATTAGAAATTCATTGTCAGATTGTGCTGTTTTTACTTGTCTGTTCAGATCAACTGCAGGGGGTGTGTCCCCTGGGTTTGTATTTAACGGGATATTCTGCACTCCAGTATACTTTTTAGAAAATAAGTGCAATTTCCAAGCCTCATTTGAAGACATTGTATCCTTTCTAAATTACTTTGCTCCTCTTGCTGATTAAACGTCTCTGTTTTGTCTGATTCTTTCAGTAATGTTCATATTCAATGCTTACGACATCACCATTGCTTTCACGATAATGAAACACATTCTCAGACAGAACTGGTCTGTCAAAGAGCTTTAATTGTCCTAAATGCTAGAGCTGGGACAATGGCAAGTAAGGATAAACAGCTGATTGGGAAAAGTAATTTCTAAGTCTAAAAAACTGTGATAGCCAATGAAGAAAAGAAATACTTATGAAAAAATTTAAGGGAATATGGACAGATCTTCTGATAACTTCACAAGTTTAAAATACTAATTACTTTTGTTTGGACAATTCTTCTATGCCCGGTTGACAAAGGCCTGCTGGGATTACACATTTATAGCCTGGTGCTAACCCATATTTCTGAGGTAAATTTGGTGTTATTAATGCAAGAAGTGCAAAAATTTTCCATCAGTGACCTGCAGTTTCTCCACATCACTTGAGGGGACGGCTGGCTTTTGTTCCAATGAATGATGGTTCATTTTCAGCTAATGGTTCATTCTTGCTGGTTTTGGAATACGTTTGCATTTGTGCAAATGCACAAACATTTTCTTTTTATCCTAATTACAGGCTTCTGTAATAAAACAAATTGGTTTATTCGCTGTTTAGTATTTTATATTACCTGTCTTTATCTCTAATATATCTTGGGCTCTTAGCAATAACATGAAGCCCCATCACTGCTTTTCTTTAAGTAATATGATGACTCCTATTCTTGAAGTAAATTAACAGAGCTTCCAGCTACATTAGATTAGAGAGTGCAATATAAATGCATACCTGTAGGAATTGTTCAGACATTCTTCAATGAACTTCACTAAGTTCCTTGTGGATGGTATAATTGATATGATTTTCTGTAACAAATAGAAGTCAGAGGTTCATACTCACAAATATAATTTAGAATATGAAATTACTATTAGAAGAGAAGATACAATATTGAATAGCAGTACCTGAAATTTATTACTAGTTACATTTATTAAGTTGTTGTTTGCTCAGCAGAAACACCTCTGCAAACTGTTACAAACTTACTGATCTCTTCTAATTGTGAGCAATTTCTGAACTAAAAACTACAGCAGTTCTAGACAATCTAAATCTTCCAGAATTGTAAAAATTTTAAAACAGCTTTTGTTCCTAGCCAACTAGAAATGTTAATTCTTTTTATGGATATGTTTAAGACATTTCCCACTTTCATCTGACTGGGGTAACTGTAATGTTATATATTACATGGAAATCTACAAATCATATTGCATTGCTTGGTGTGGTAAAAAGAAATGTGATTTAAAGGTTGTAGCTTAAAGTGATGGATTCCAGTGGAAGATGGTGGCCAGTATGTAAAATACCTATTCCTGCCTGAGAAGCAAATGGTATCTATAGAGATAGAACATCAAAGTACAAATGGACAGGCACTCTCAGCATTTAAATTTTCAAGGAAAGTTAAGTCTGATTAATTAAAGAGAATCTTTAAAGGTGTGAAAAATGGGATGCTAATTTATCTGGAAAACAGTTTATTAAAAAAAACATCTTTACTTTTATTTGTCAAAAAGATGTTCAATGTGGGGAACACTTTTCCAGAAGGAATGTGTGATAGAAAAAGATAGGATATTTTGAAGATGCAGCTTTGTCAGTTTATGAAAATGATTGTATAACATGGCCACTGTGAATAGCAGGACTGAAGACTTGATAACCATTATAATTCTATGCTAATTATGGCCTGAGTCTTTCATAAATGAAATGGTGTATCTCCGCAAGTTTTTGCCCTCTGTTCCTCTGCTACAGTTGGGGGACCATGTGTTCCTGGTGGGACATTTTGATTTTTTTCTGGTCACTCATTACTGTCTGATAACAATAACAAGAAAGATGCAGGTTTATGCACATTTGGGAATCATGTGCTTCTATCCTTTTGATTGATCAAGACAGTCTTTGAGATGGGTGTCATACAGGTTCGGACTCCTATTGAAATAACTGATGCCACAAACATGATTGAATTTAGTCCCTAAATTCATGTTTGTACTTTATTCAGTGTCTCTATTAATCTACAGCTTGTTTTACTTTTCTTCTTATGGTTCTCTAATCTCTGTATTCTCCCTTATTCTGGAATACAGAAGAAACATAGTGTTATTAGAATTTATTGTTATTTATCATTCCTCATGAGTACATTAGCTTAGGGCCAGGAACTTTCAGTTCCTTTAGCTGTAGGAGTCCTTGTATGCTAAGCAGTGCACATTGGCACTGGCATTATATCTGATAGAGGAATTTTGACAAGTAATGGTTAACTTATTTCATTTTCCTCTTGCAAGATCTAAGTGTGGAAAATATAAAGGTAACATTGCATCTAAATATATCTATTCATAAAGACATTTGAGATATTTGGACTGAAAGTTCAAGTTGAAAGTGGAACTGCAGCAAGTCTTAGGAAACTGTAATGTGATATGGGTAATGAATGTATATAAATGGCTTTATTTTGATTCTGCCTTGATCAACAGACTAAATTTAAGTAGGATGAATGTTACTCATTAATATTAAATAACTAATAATTATTCAGAAAAAAAATATGAAAAGTAATTTTCACACCCTGATTTGTTTATTTTAAACTACTATTATTTTTCAACTACTACTTCTTTATGCATCTAGGGAGGCTAGGTTAGAAACTGCAGAAGAAAAGCAAAGCTGTTCTTCAAGGATCTATTGCATGCCATAAAATATCTTCAAATTCTGACAGGATTTGTATTGTGACTTGGCAGGACCTGACAGGACTCTAGGACTTACTCTCTAGAGGCAGAGGTGCGTTTGAAGCTGGGCCTCCAGCATTATCATAGACTCATAGAATGGTTTGAATTGGAAGGAGCCTTTTAAGATCGTTTAATCCAATCTCCCTGTCATTGGCAGGGACACCTTTCAATAGATTGGGTTGCTCAAAGCCCCATCCAACCTGACTTTGAACACCACAAACTGGTCCATAAAATCATGCTACTGAATCCAACCTACACACAGACTTGTTAGTCTAATCCATACCCTTGGACACTGGGTACCTTGTGGGATCAGAAAGTGATAATTTAAGATGTCCTTTCTGGAATGATTGATTGATATTGAGGTTAATGAGTATTAAGTCCCAGACTGTTTTGTAAGATTGAAGCTGCTTTGTTCGACTAAATTCATCAAATCAATAAATAAATCATATTATTCCAAATATGTTAGGCACAATCCCAAGGGAATATTAATCATTGCAAATTGTTTCCTCTTTTTAGAAAAAATTTAAAATTTTAATACTATTATACCTCAGAGATCTTCCCAAATAAAAAATAATACCATGGCCATAATGAACTAGCAAGTCCACTAGCAATATTTCTTCAATATATTATGAAAAATGTGTTTTTATAATGAAATATATTCTTGATCAATTTACTTCAGCACTTACAACCTAATTGTTTCATTATGACATTTTGTCCCTCCTCACAATGAAACAATTGGTTTAATATACTGTATAAAATGATTGCGTTCCTCAAAAAGTTAATCAAACTATTGTCAGTTGATTTCTGAACTAATACCCTGGAATTAATGTATGGGATGTTCAAAATATGAGTTAGAAAATTCTCTCCTTGATAGATGCCTCTAATTCAAATACATTTACTGGAACTTTATGAAGTAGTACTCTGCAGCTGAGAGACTTAATTAATGGAACTTTTAAATTCCATTTTTAAAAGTTCAAAACCACAACAGAACAAGCAACACATTGCTGATTTTCATCAAGATATAAATTAAATGCTCTGAATCATTGAGGACTCTGGTAGTGTCTAGTAATTCAATAACTGGCAACCAGTTATTTTTCTAAAGTATCCAGTCTGCCCCATTGAAATGGGAAGTGAAAACATTCATATAGTTTAAAAAATACCACTCTTACTTCCAGACGTAATTAGTGACTTTATCTTGAGCTTTCTTCTGAATCTTGCATACTGGGACTTAAAGATAAACAAATTGGAATGACTGATATTAAATTGATAGATTAAACAGAAATATTTGGCATTTCAAAAAAGCTAGGTTGTACTTAGAGTAACCTGTCACCTGTATCTGTATCTTTTATACTGCTTTAAGAAGTCTCTTAGAAGTGACCTCAGATTTTCTTTGGATTTGTATCTTATTTTGGGAAAATTTCCATTCTGTATACTTTTTTACGAGACATGATGTTATGGTGTTATTCTCACTGAGAGATTCTGGGGGGGGTGGGGCAGGGGGGAAGTTAAATTTAACCCTAATTAACAATGTTGTGAGACTTTCCTAAGCCAGCCAACTTCAGGGCCTGGGGATTCCCCCCTTCC
>WEIV01027105.1:48299-177585 GCA_013390005.1 Calyptomena viridis | reverse complement strand
GCATCTTGGTTTCATCCAAAAATGCAATCTTACTGCATTGGGAAATCATTGTATAATTATGGCATTTGAGTACCTAAAATATTCATGAAGGACTTTTATAAAGGAAAAAATAGGGGTATTCTAAATGGGAGTAAAAGCTGAAAAAAGGCCAAAGAATAGAGCTTATTTGCACAAGATTAAGATCTAAAAACACAGCAGTATGTTAGCCCTGAAACATGCAAGTAGAATCAGAACGTGAAATAAATCCAAGGAGTGGAATATTTACAGCCACTGAATTATCAGGGACGGATACGATCCACCTGCTCCCCTGTCAATGCATGCAAACACACCCCAAACACAGAAGAACCTTAAACATGTTCAAATGAAACATGAAATTCTAACTAGCCAATCATTATGCCAAAACTGTTCAACAGACATAACTAGAGGGGAGGAACGCTTTCATGTTACCTGGGGAAGAAACAGGAAGGAGCTTTCAATGATTTTATTTTACTATGTCTGTTTTCTTTCTAAGCAAACAGGAAGGTTTAGAGGAATTATTTCAGTAGACAGCTTCAAACACAGAGGTTCAGCTTCCTAATTACTGTGCTAACAGCAGAAACTCCCTCTTCTGAAAGGATTTCTGTCCTGGTTCTGTGATAGGGGAACGAAGGCCAGGAGCTGATCTAACCACTGCCAGTTGGCTAAAGATATTGTTATCAAATGGACAAGATTTCTGGGCGGGCAGGCATATGTGGCACAGTCACAGTCCATTGTGATCCTCTCCTCATCTCCCAAATGCAGTGAACAATTAGCAGCACAAAACATATTTCAAGTTTTATATTTTTTAAACGGATTTTTAAAAGGAATATTAACAACATTTATGAAAATATTTGAATGGTAGAAAACTGATACAGGACAACACATTTCTGTGTTACTCATTTTCTTCCTTTGCTCTTAAATCTTACAGGAGTCAACTTTTAGATTGAAGACTTATGTAAGTGTCCCTCAGACTGGTGAGTTATTTCTATTTCTAATCTGACAGAACAACAAATACCTCTGCAGCACTCTGTAATGCCCACATGCCTTCTGTAGCATCTCTGTGTCATTTTCAGTCTCAAGGAAGAACGTAAGGTCCTTTTCTCCTTTTCTCCGTCTTTCGTTCTTTCTCTTGTCCATTACATCTCCCATAGTTTACACATTTTTCCATGCTAACTGGTTTTGAGTTTTTTCCCCTCTCTTACAGGAACACACTAGATGTGTCTGTCTTCCATTTTGCACTAGATGGGAAAAAAAAATGCTAAGTCTGATTGTCAGATTCAAGTTAGTGCAATTTCTACTTCTGTCAGGCATTTTTCTGACAGTAAATTTCTTTCTGCTGATCCATACATATAAATATGTGACCTGATGTTTGAAGTAGCAAGCTGCATGAGTCCATAGGGCTGAGATTTTCAAAGGCAGCCATTCAGTCAGTTTTAGTGGGCTGTGAAGTCATTGCAGCCCTACCAAGATATAGAGCTCCATAGGATCCTCCATAGGATATGGAGGGAGAAAACCCTGCCTCTCTGCTCTCTTTCTTGGCCAACCACTGTACTGTATATTCCCTTCAGCATTTAGATCTCTGAATACTTTCTTATTTAAGTTCATCCTATCTCCTTCAGAACTACTATATACATGCAATTATCATTAATCTCTCTGTGCGTGGAAGCTTGTTTTTAACACTGTTTCAGAGGAAATGTTTCAGAATATGCTGTGAATTTACCAAATTATGAGAATCTGGAACAAATATAGAACAGAGTGGTATATAATGTCAGATACTTTAAGTGGATTTTAATTTTGAACTCTTTATACAGCATAACACAAGATCTTCAGGGACCTGTGGGATCCAGACTGCGTTTGATGATCACTTGACATAATAAATATTAAATATTGGTATTTATTTCCAATTCTAAAAGAAAAAAGATAACATAAGTAAAATCTCAAACAAGGGAACGTTCACACAGTGTTAAAAATAATATGAAGGAAAGCACTGGGATTTTTCTTCATTTTTCCATAATCTTCTCTCTCACATAAGCTATGGGTTGGTTTGCTTTTTTCAGGGAATATATTTCTTTTCTCACTATAGATATTTGCCTCTTTCAGTGTATTTTTAGGGTAGCTGGGAAGCTGAGTCCCTAAATATTTGGAGAAGTGGATAGCTTTTCTAGCATGAAGAGTTTCCCTGAAATTCTCATCTACTATTTTCAGTCAACAAGGTTATTCGCACACATAAAATACATACATAAATACTTACATGCCTGAACACTGCATTTTACATTTGACAAATATAAAAAAAAACAAATTAAAAACATCTTTATAAAGTAATAACTTCTGGAATCTAAACAGGGGTTACCATAAATTGAAAATGAAATGGAAGCTATTACACTTTTTTTAAAATCAAGAGAGAACTAAAATGTATGCTATCTTCCTGCATTTTTTTTTTTTTGACTTTGTAGGCAGTTTACTTCCTGAGTCTCTTGAAGTGCCTTCCCAGGAGAATAGATTAGAGATAGAGTGGAAACTTTTTTTACTTTCTACTGCTTTTGGTAATATTTTTGGATTTCTTATATTCAGTTCTGAATAGATTTTTGACTGCTTTTCCAGTGATTGTCTTTCACACACATTTCCTTATTTCAGCAGAAAAGAACAAAAAAAACCAAACCAAGTCATCCACCCTACCACTGTGGTAGGGCAGAATAAATAGACAGAAAGGTTTATCTTTTTCCCCTCTCCATCCGGATCACCAATACAGTTTGTCATTTATACGGTGGCCATGTTAGCTCCTCCCTTGCAGCTCTGTGCACTCTTTGAGCGTTCCTTTATAGTTGCTACATCAAAGACACGGAAAATTGTTCTATAATTCAGTTCACAGTTTCTGCAAAGGCTGCACAAAAAAATTGTATATAGGAAGGCAAGCATTTATCATGTAAAGTTATTAACATCTCTATTTGCAAAGAAAGATTTTTTTATCCTCTATGAAATAAGGGTTTTGCTGAGGCTGATAAAAATATTTAGAGTAAATTGTTCTCCCTCTGTGCTTAACACCTGATTTCATCTGCTGCCCTGCAAGAGATGGCATCTCCTAGGTTGTCTTGCAAGAACTGCAAAGCTCAGCCAAAACAGAGATCAGTTGCTTTGACAATGAACATCTGGCAAGGTGTTTATTTGTTCTATTTTTCTTTTAAATAAAATTAAAATATCACAAACCTCAGTAAAAGTTGTTTTCAAGCTATCAGTGACTGAAGCATCTATAATAATATACCACTTGTGTCATGCCACAGCATTATTTTATGTTGTTAGACACTGCTTGGATTATTTGAAATAGCATTTGGCATAACTTGACATTTTCCAGAACACTTCACTGCTAAGCGGAAGAGGAATTCTGTCCTAAGGGTCAAAATACATGCTCCTTCCAATTGACTGGGTTTCACAAACTTTTTTTTTTTTTTCCTCTAAGAACAGCACATGGGAGATTAATATTTGATACTCTTCTTATCATTTAGTCTTCTGGTGATTTGTATAAAATTTACCTATCTTGTTTCTGTTATAAAAAGTGCTTTTGAGTACCAAACACCTTGCTGAGGTCTCAAAGGAAAAGAAAAGGCTAACTGAGACTTATAGTGCTCAGAACCAGAGATGTGGGTCTGCAGGCTCCAACAGAAGAAAATATTAACCACATGCTTGAAGATTCTCTACTCAAGAAAGAATTCTGGAGATGTCAGTGGCTCATGCATTGTGGCTTCGCATAGGTTCTGCTCCACTTGAATAGGTGTGTGTACTTCTTGAATCATGTGGAAGTAATCTTTTCACTTAATTCAAGAGGAATGTACATTTTCCTGAAAGGAGTGAAAGAAAATGTGATATTGGGGCTTAGAAGTTGCACTGATAATGATTATTTTACAAAACATAGTAAGTTTTTTCACTGCATGAAAAAATTGCTAGACAAATACTTGTACTTTTTTCCAATCACAATGCTAATTTGGTTTTAGGTTGTGGATATAAGTTCTCCCTTGTCAAAAATCACTCTTGAATTTGCTTTTCTTCAGGGAAAAATCACTGAACCTATTAAAAAACCAGTCTTTCATTTTTCAGGAAGCTCATTTAATAAAGGTTTCAATAAGATAAGAGTGAACCCAATGGGAAAATGATTTTTCTTTGGAGGTGGGTTAATCCTGAGAAATTGAGTTAGGGGAAGAGAATGTAAATTATAATGGAATTAGTGTGAGATTAATATGGTTCATGTCAAGTACCATGAAGAAAATTAGAGATGTTATGCAAAACCAATACCACTTTGTTTTCTCTAATGATCCAGGTATCTAATGGTATGAAACTACTTTTTGATCTTGTTGCACCATGGGATTGTTCTTTTGCAGATGTTGAAATCCAGTTTCAGTTCCCTTATCATCAGAGTAGTATTTGCTCAAAGAGCTCTGCTGGTCTCATGTGGGGGCATTAGTTTTTAACATTAGCTCTATTAACATAGCGTACATCAATTGTTAAACCTGGAATTTCATAACAAATTTTATTTCTTATCAGCTGTACTTTACAAGAGACATTGACCCACAGTCTCCTGGAGGGACTACTTTTATTTTTCTAGTTACATTCAACCATCCTCAAGTGAAATCCCACTGCCTTGGCAGAATGGTTCTGTATGCCAAAATACAAAACAAAATTTTAGTTCTTAGGAGAAATGTATATTCAACAAAGGATTCAAAATAGTGGGTTACTGTTGTTATGCCATTGTACACAAGTACTGAATCTATTCTGTCTATAATGTATTTTTTTCTGTCACAAACTGTTTTCTTTTCTTTGTATAAATGATATAAAGGAACATTTTCTCAGTCGATGTACCTATAGTTGTTTAAAATCACATAAAGACCTATTATGCATCTTCTAGAAAGAGAGACAGACAATGTAGTGTGTCAGCCATAGTTATTCTGCTGGTTTAGTTGAAGAATTGAAATACCATTTTGACCATTGTGAAAGTTTTCTACCTTTAAAGTTATTTCACAAAAATTAAAATTACTTGTGCTCTTTATTTTTTTGCTGTTTTCCTTTGTCTTTAGCTTTCCTTTCCTTTTGGACTAATGTCAAATAAATGTCAGACTCCTATGATAGAGAAAAAATGTTAATAAGTTTTGTTATATTTGGTTTTGGTTGTGAGTAATCTGAAGTTTCTTTCATAATGTTTTCATGAAGGTGTCATGGGAACATACGAGATGTACCACTGCAAAGGATGGTGTGGTAAAAACTAATTATTACCTGAAATTTTACTATATGCATTAAAACCTTTCTATAGTCTACTGGAGCCAATTTGTTGGCTTATATATATGATTTGAGGAATATATTGTTACTGTTCCATCCAAGAAAATTCAAGAGTTTTTTAAATTCTTTTTTCTTTATGTGGAATAGAAAATTCCTTGTTTTAAAATCTATAAAGAAGTCATGACCATGCAACTAGTGTCGTTACAGTAGAGGACCTCTAACACAAATGAGAATGGAACAAAAATGAGAAATCAGACAAGCGTTTAGGAAAAGCCTGTCTTTATTTTAGACTAAATAACAGTGAAGGAAGAAAACGCGTGGAACTTTCTAATATATTTGAGCACGTGGATACTAAATATAATATGTTTTCTATGAATTTCTTCCAAGAAGAAAAGAGAATGTACAAATTAACTTCTGATAATCTTATAAGAGGTGAAGGTTTCACCTGTAGTTATTTTTAGGCTTAAATTTATCACGAAAGTATGTATCAGAAATATTTCTCTTTGTAGAAGAGTTCCCCTTAGTTTCCTCCAACAATGATTTACAATCTATTATGGGTGAAATGGGCAGATCTCATATAAATCAAGTTACTCCAGGGAAAAAAGACTATTGTTTTCTTCATTTACTTACACTCTCTCAATCATACCTTTTCAGGAGACAGTCTCTATTAAACACAATTGCTATAGAAATATCTTTCACCCTGCCATTCTCCCAAGCAGATGGCAATGGTTTGCTTTATCGTGCAAGAATATCTTATAAATCACTTATGTACATCGTGACAACAAGGGATTCTGAAGGCTTCAGTTGGCAAACACGATATCATTATTACTACACGCTTGCTAATATTGTCAGGCAACAGTATCATTGACGTATTAATGAAACCTCAACAAAATTAAGTGGGAAGTTTTGCTTAAGCTAAAGTAGTGCAAAATAAACCCAAGTGATTAGATTAAATATATAATTAACTTTTTAAATTCTGTTTTAAATGACAGAAAATTTAGTTCTGCCTGTAAAGACAAAAGCTTTAAATAGTGTTTGCATTATAATAGCAGATCAACTTTCTGTGTTTTAAATTTTAAAGAATTCCCCAAATAATTAAGAAAAGAAATTTTTCAGAAGAAGACTGTCAGAACTGGAAAATACAGCGAATGCTTAACTGCAGATTTCATCACCATCCTTTCTTCCTACATAATGGTAGGGCCATTTTACATGTCTTAGATATCCCATGTGAGGAAACCGAGGCATCGATTAGTGAATTAATTAACTTTACAGCTATCATACCAAAGGCTATTAATGGTAAAACAAGCAGAACCTTCTTCTCAGCTTCAGTGTTTCTTTAAATAAGACTCTGTCTTTTTACCTGTGTCTCATTAAGAAAAATGAAGCAGTGAACAGATAATGTAGTGGAAAAGGAAATCCTTTTTTTTCATGTTTATTCAGAGTAGGCACTACATTCTTTAAAAGGCCTGGCATATGTCCATATATTTATTAGAGACATGTCTGAGTGCTCTCCAAGATTCAGTCATTGAGTATTTTTGTACTTGTAGAATAGTTTGAATTGCACGAGACCAGGATAATTTAGTTCCAACCCCATCGCCATGGACAGGGACACCTTCCACTAGACCAGGTTACTCAGAGCCCCATCCAACCTGGTCATGAACTTCCAGGGATGGGGCAACCACAGCTTCTCTGGGCTACCTGTTCCAGTGCCTCACCCTTACAGTAAAAAATCTCTTCCAAGTATTTAATCTGACCCTACCCTCTTTCAGCTTAAAGCCATTGCCCATTTTCCTGTCACTACACGCCCTTGCAAAAAGTGCCTCTCCAGCTCTCTTGTAAGCCTCCTTTAGGTACTGGAAGGTTGCTAGAGGGTCTCCCTGGAGCATTTTCTTCTCCAGGCTGAAAAATCCCAGGTCACTTAGCCTCTCTTTATAGGAGAGGTGCTCCAGCCCTCTGATTATCTTCATGGCCTTTGTATGAATTTGCTCCAGCAGGTCAATGTCTTCCCTGGGCTGAGGACCCCACATCTGGACACAGTACTCCAGGAGGGATCTCACAAGAGCAGAGTAGAGGGTCAGAATCACTTCCCTTGACCTGCTGGCCACACTGCTTTTTGATGCAGCCCAGGATAGGGTTGGCTTTCTGGGCTGCAAGTGCACATTGCTGGTTTATGTCCAGCCTCTCATCCAACAGCAGCCCCAAATACTTTTTGGGGTGCTCTTGATACATTCTCTGCCCAGCTTGTATTTGTGCTTGAGATTGCCCTGACTCAGATACAGGACCCTGAGCTTGGCCTTGAACTTCATGAAGTTTGCACAGGCCCGTGTTTCAAGGCTGTCAAAGATCCTCTGGATGGCATTCCTTTCCTCCAGTGTGTCAACTACACCACTCAGCTTGGTGTCATTGAAACACTTGCTGAGGGTGCACTCAATCCCCGTGTCCCTGTCAGCAACAAAGATGATAAACAATGCTGGTCCCAACACTGATCCCTGAGGAATCCCACAGGAATTTTTCTCTAGTGGTCAGATGGACACTGGCCAGAAGTAACAGTGGAAAAAAAGGAAAAAAAAGTCTCAGTTTAGATGGCCTAGAGATGATTTTAATGGGTGTCAGAGATAATTCAGCAGACTGGGATTAACTTTGTAGGAAAAAAAAATGTCAAGAATGGTGAGATTTTGGGCAGACACAAGATCATTTGGTTTAGAGGATGGACCTTTTCTTAACTTCGCATAAAAATTTGCACTACACTTAATATGTAGCTGCAAAATAGGAATGGTTAAAGTTTGTATTAAGTAAGATTGTGGACCATCTCACCGTAACACACTGCCTCATAAAACCTGCAAACACAGGAAATGTCAGATAAGCATGCAACTCCTGCTCATTTAGATGAGATGTTCTGAACTCACATCACCTTGATCAAAACTATTATCGTAGTAGTCTCTGAAATACTTTGTGCATTGCATAAATCACAGAAAGAAGCATATCGTTATTTCTGGACTCTTTGCGGTTTTGCAGAACTTGGTATTGTTATTCCTAGACTTAAGTAGATAAGCTAGCACAACATTCTTTATGTGGAATCTTATCAGAACAGAAAAAATACTGTACTTAATACTTTAACTTAGATGAAAATAAGTATTTTTAGCTACCATAAATGCATGAGTGCAACAATAATAATACCAAACTTTCAAATCTAAATTTTGGTTGGTTGGAAAGTAGTAAAAAAATTTTCTTCAAACATAATTCCTACATAAAAAAGCTTGTTTACAAACAAAAAAGAAGAGAAATTGGAAGACTATATTTGTTCTGAACAGACTTGTCAGACTGTTTTATTTATGTATGTGCATCCATATATATACATATTTATAGTTTGTTCATATTGCTTCTCTATGAAATATTTAACCACATGTTATATCAAATGTTCCTCCTTATTCCTCATAGTGCATGAATGGAAGTCAGTGAAGATTTCAAGGAAAACACTATTTAAGCTTTAGTCTGGTGATGCATATGCAGCAATTTAGGAATTTAAACTGCTGCAGGATCTGAAAATAAATGCTAGTGGTCAAGAAGGATTAATTTCTTACAAGAGGTAGTTCCTGTCTATTATATTCAACAAAACCTTTTGTTGGGAGGCTCAGCGATCTTCCTCAATTATTTCTTGTATTTCTAGACAGTTTAAGATTATTTTTAAAAATTTTTTGCATGTCCCATGATTCTTGCATGCAAAAAAAAAAGGAGCAATTGGCCCCTTTATAGAGGAGAAACAGAAGAAACCGCTGGTCCAGATCCGTATCACTCAGGTTGTTCAAGAGCAAAACCAGATGATTTGGGGTCATCTGAAATGAGTTTTTTGTAGACTGGCTACCTCTGTGCTCATTTTCCTACAGCAGTTCAACTTCATTGCTATCAACAAAATGTTGCCATTTTACCCACTGACTGATACTCTGCCCCATTCTTGAAAAGGAACAGCCAAAATCTCTGATTTCTGAATAAACAAACAAAAAAACAAGCAAAAATTATGGTGACCAAACATTTCTTATCTGAAACATTGTCTTGAACTTTCAGAAACAACAACAAAAATATTTGTGGCAATTCTGTAAGTTTTACTGTATGATTTTTGTCAGTGGATTACTGTAATATTGTACTGTTAAAGTTTTCATTGAATCATGTTACAAGTTAAAAATCATCTGCAATAGATTTTAAATAATTGATATGGCGTATTTACTGGAAAGAAAAAATGAAATCCTGAGCTCCTGAAGACTGATGATTGTTCTGCCACTGAGTTCCAGGAAATTCGTATTGTGCCTGAATATTTTCTTTTGCACCTCTTACGGACTTTATAATTTAGACAAAACTAGTCTGCATTCAGGGTTTTCGACAGATGCATTTAAGTGAAAATTAATCAGTTAATTAAGTGAGGGTTTGAAATGTATATGCAATATATTTGATGCAAGTAAGCGAATGTGTTCACATTCAAATAAGAATTTTCCTTCAAATTTTTACTATAGATATTTAAACTAAATTTATTATGATAAGATTCTCTCAAAAATTATATGCATGTCTTTACCCGAAGATCTAAATAATGATTTTCCAATCTAAAATGCTAGAGGTGAAATACAGTGAGGAAGCTGGTAGAGCAAGATCTTTCTCAGTAATTCTGGAGGAAAATGTGTGAGACACAGCATATCTCATTCTGAAATGGAAATCAAGGATGACCTTATTTTAATGATCTGCCCTCAAAACAACAACAACAACAAAAAGTATTCAAACTTTGCTGCAATTTGAAAGGGAGGAGGAAAAAATATTCTTTCTGCACAGTAGGAAGTTCTTCTGCCTTTCATATTTCTAATTCCAGGCAGCATGCTATCTGCTCCAAAGAGCAAGAAAACAAATGCCAAGCTTTAATCAGAATTACACTGGCTGTGTAGGGACTTTCAGATCATTTGCCCATTCCTAACAATGTCATGCAGATTCCATTCAGAATATCAATGCAAAGGCCTTTGCCCTTGCTGTGAAGAAAAGGTTGCAAAATACTGAAGATGAGCAGCAGATCCATTTGAGGTTAACATTTCTTTTTGTGATGGGGGTAGGAGGAAAGGGTAAAAGTTTCGCTCTAATTTAATTCCTTAATGAAACTAAGAATTAGAATCCCTGCAGTGTAGCGCTAACCTTTTCTCTAGTGTCAAGTAATTTTTTTCCTTAAATACATCTTGGATAATGCTGTAGGCTTATGGTTATCCAAGGGTTGGTTTAGAGGCCATTAATAAGACATACCATACTGAATTTGATGGACCTTACAGAACTGAATTTGATGGACCTTACAGAGCTACCTTAATAAAAATCTTTTTTCCAGAAAGTGCAGCCCTGTTTTTCAAATGAGAAATGTTTGATCATTGGAACATATGTTTATTTCAGAAAATGATAGCTTTTACCTACATCAATTTTTAAAAATATAAAATGTTGGTTTTTGGTGCTTCCTTTTCCCCCATTGTCCCTAAAATCCCCCAGTCCTACTCCTCTTAGTTTGTGCAATAAAACATGCCCAGGAAGACATAGACTTCAATGTGAGTAAGATACTTAGATCACCATATTATTTGGACAGTAAGGCTGCCAGAAAAAACATGACAAGGAAACCAGCTCTGTTTATCACTTTTGGTTCTGAGGAAAAAAGGCAATTGTTTTAGATGCATTGGAAACCCATTGCTGTATCTCCACCCCACCTTCCCTTAGTCTCCTGGTCAGAACTTGTTCTAATTAGTCTATTTTTAAAATGGCCATTGTCTAGCTATTTAGTTATATATAAATATATATTGTATAAAATACATCAATCTACACAATGGCAATATGGTTTGAATAAATTATTATCCTGGACAAGTGTTAGTCAACATGGTGTAACAATAGGAAGTAATTGTATCTTTCACCCATGTTTATTCTACAAGCTTTTCTTGAAAGAGCTATGCTCTACTTGATAATTCAGTTTACGTATTCTTAGCAGAACCTCTTCCATTCTGAATTCATCTTTCCTGGACATGACTGAACAAGTGTGAAAATTCTGGATGAGATTTCACGACGGTCTTTTACTGCAAATACTGCAACAGAAACATATTTCTGGAGGCACATAATACAATGGTTTATAATTGTTTTACAATCAACTAATTGTATTTTCCTAATCTTTCTAATTTCTAATTTTTACAATATGTTCTGGTACCACTGTACCACTGTGTTTGTCCTTTACATTCTTCTTTTCTACTTTATGCCTGATCTTCCCATCCTGGTTCTTCTAAATCCCCAGTTCGCTTTATAGTATGACTTCAGGAGATATTCAGTCCAGATAAGTTCACATGTTAGCTTTGTACTTTTGTTTATCTTTATCTATATTTAATTTTCTTTTACAGACCTGTTCCTAATGTCCTAATGTATGTACTCAGCCTTGAATACTATCACTTCTTCCTCTTTTAGGGATTTTTGTTTTGGAAAAAAAAATGCTATTCTTCCTATCAAAGAATAGCTAATCTTTTTAATGTTTATTCTTTAATCTATGTTTTTAAAACTAATGTCTCCCCAAGTGAAATAACACCTACTGTTTAAACTACCATAGAATTGCTTTGTGCATAATGACACACGGTCCCATCTTGTTATAGCTAGACAATTTACACGGGTGGTATAATTTTATGGGTGCATATTGAATATATTACTGCATATTAGAAGGGTGATTCAAATATTTGCAACAAACATTGACTAAAAGACAGCAATGAACGAATTCTTCAGATAAACTCTCCTTCTGATGGGAAATGTTACTGTTTCTCTTGTATTTAATTTCATTAACATAATAACTGTCTCTTTCAGACTTTTAAGAGGTTGACAAGTTGTGATTTCACAGAATATTACTAGAATTGTTAGTAACTGGGATTAAATTTTTGAGTGCATGACGGTGTGTTAGGATACAACATTATCAGCTAAGAATGTTAGAGAAGAACTTCAGATCATGTTTCTCACCTATTTCTGTTTTTGTCTTCTTGGAGTATGCTCAAAACCAATTGCTCTCGATCTTTCTTATTGTGAAATCTGTCTATACATCTACCTTAACTATTTAACTATGCCATTTAGAAGGTGATCAGTTTCTTCATTACATGATGCATTTAAGCATACATTCAAGATTTTATTGGCTTTTTTCCCCCCATTTATTATAATGCATTACGTATTCACACTCCATTTTAGCATCTTGCTTACATTGCTTAATCAATGATGAGGAACTGTTAAGCCACAGGAGAAAAGGACATACACTCAAGGAACGACCAAAGCTAGAAGTGATGCATGCTACCTCAGTCCATCATCCTTTTCCATCACTTGCAGTGAAGTAAATTCACAAGAGAGTGAAAGATGTATTACTGTGAGACAGTGAGATAATTCTTGTGAAACTGCCTACAAACTCCATATTGGAGTTTCTTCATCTCTTCCCAGGTCAGTCTAATGTGAGTGAGGGGCTGAAAGCCAAAGCTGTATTATAGCTTTCTCTTTCCCGCTGAATGGCTGTTTGTTAGAAGTCTCTTTTACATTTGTGCTAACTTCTTTATTTCTTTTAGTTCTATTTTTATTTATTTTCTCAGTTGTCCTGCATTTAAATGTTCTTGCATTTAAATCTTCCTACAGATGTTCCTTCATTTAAATGTATCCCTAATCCCCCCTAAAATAATAGGAGACTAGGATGCACCCTGTATCTGTGTCAATTTCGTCAACCTCTAAGTATCATTTTCTCAGTATTTTTGTGAATATGGCATGCAGAATAGAAAATCAGAATAAGTCCAGCTGCACACAAGGACTTTCTAAAACTCAATTTTTTATAAAGAGTTCAACAACATAATTTGAATGGGAAATTAATGTAGACAGATACAGGCAATGGATGGCTCAAAGGACAGAAAAGTCATTAAAGTTCTAAAACACTGTGCAGAAAACTAGTCTATAACTTCGAGCAAATGATATGAGAATTTTGATGTTTGGCAGAGTTGTATTTCAGAAGCATTGTAGATATTGCTCTTAACTTTCAGAAAAATAAAAAGGCTGAAAAACAAAGCAAGTTCCTTTTTCAATGTTTAAAAAATTAAGAACATGGATAAAGTACATTCTGTACTTGTGGAAATATGTATGTATGTATGTAGTCACTTTATAAAAAAATTGGGATACTGAACATTAGCAAGAGAGAAAAAAAGAAGCAGTACTCTTTTTGGAAAAGGTATCAGTTCCTTCATTCACCCAACATCTAATCTTCCACTTTTCCTCTGAATCACAACTTGCATAGAGTTGTTTTTCCTCAAAAAAAATATTTATGCTTTTGGAATTAACTAAAAAAAAAGCGCTGTCTTTCAAAATGCAGCAGTATTTTATTTCTATTAAACAATACATAATCACTTTAACTGAACTATCCAGAATATTTGAAACATGCAATTTATACTTATTCTGCTTTCCTTTTTTGTTTTTTTTCTAGCCTGCAATATCAGGGTTTTCTCTAATACATGGTATGTGACACTGAAATACACCTGGAACACACTGAGCTATCTTTGCAAATGTAAAGCCATGCTGCAGAAAAGGCTTTGTGTGAACTAACTTGCTTTAGCTACTCTGTGCTGAAATGATTAGACTTCTAGAAATATTTATATCACGAGTCATTGCACTACAGACACCTTATCATATATCCATTGATAATAAAAGACACAATGCTCATTGTCATGGCAATCATGTCTGAGTGCTTCTCAAGAGGAATTAGATATTTAAATAAGATCTTACATGCCTAAATATCTTTGTGGACTTGGACCTTGGCCTCCTAAATTAATTTTCTAATTACAGTTACACTGAGGATACTTGCAGGACACATAAACACTTTAAGTTTGTCAGTGGCCTCCCAATCATTCCTCTGATGGATGAGGTGAGAAACTAAAGGAGGTGTAAGAAAATCAAACAATGCTTCATACTGGAATATGTATTGTTCTTCATAATACGATCTCAAAGATCATCTGTGTGGGTGTCCTTCATGCACGTTTTTCTTCTCTCTTGCTTGTTGTATTTTAGGAATTGTCTTACCAGTGGATACATGCAGCTGGTGTGATAAGTATGGTTTAACTCCAGCCAGCAACTAAGCCTCACACAGCCACTTGTTCCCTTGCCTCTCGTGAGATGGGAGAGAGAATCAGAAGTGAAATGTGAGAAAACTTCTGTGTTCAGATAAAGACCATTTAACAGGTAAAGCAAAAGCTGTGTACAGAAGCAAAGCAAAACAAAGAATTCATTCATTACTTCCCACAGGCAGGAAGATGTTCAGCCATTCCCAGGAAACAGGACTCCATCGCCTGTAATGAGGATTTGAGAAAACGAACACCAACACTCCAAATGTCCTCCCCTTTCATTTTCTTCCCCCAGCTCTACATGATGAACACAATGCTATGTGGTGTGGAATGTCCCTTTGGTCAGTTGGGGTCAGCTGTTCCAGCTGTGTCCTTTCCCAACTACTTCTGCACCTCCAGCCTCCTCACTGGTGGGGCAGCACAAGAGGCAGAAAGAGCCTTGGCTCTGTTTAAGCTGGTGAGCAGTAACTAGAAACATCCCAGTGTTATCAACCCTGTTTTCAACACAAATTTAAAACACAGCCCCTTACTAGCCACCGTGAAGAAAATTAACTCTGCCCCAGACAAAACCTGCACACAGTGATGATGTAGCCGAAAAGCCTAGCTGTCAGTTGTTTTTCCAATTTTTTTATCTGAAATCGTAGGAATCGTCTCTCCCATTTCTTCTGCAGATCCATGAATATTGCATATACAGGGCCTATTAGGGGTATCCCTCAGAAGTACACCCGGTGTTTCCTTGGGTTTAACAGGGCTCTGCTCTCTAGCAAAAAACTTCCCTGTGATTCAGTGAAAACCTCTAAGACTGAGAGGGTTTACTGTATGAACCATTAGAGATATGTTTTTGACCTGGAACTACACAGAATTTGTATTAAAGGCCATGGTAAATGAATAAAGAATTTTCTTATATAGTAGGGAATATCCACATGCTTGAGAAGGATAAGTTTTGCATTAAAAATGGATTTTATAAATGAGCATATGGTCTCAAAGTAACATGGTGAAATTCAATGAGAGTAAGTATTATATCTTTTAAGTCAACTTGGCCTCCTATCCCCAGCAAATACCAAATGAAATCAGGGGAGAAAATCCTGCTAGAATGGGGAAATAGCTGATCTGGGAGTTTTATCTGTTCAAATACGGTATTTGAGCCAAAATTACATAGTTGCAGATATGACAAAGATCACCAGGAATATAACCAATGCCATATTCAAGAAAAGAGAAAAAATTGTTCTTTTGTTAGTTGTTTTCCTTAAAAGCATCATGTCAACAGTTTTAATAGAGATTTTTACAAGGTAGTCTTCCTCAGATGGCAGAACATGAGAGGTAGAAAAATGGAAGCTTAGAGGATGCACAATACTAATTTTTACACAGTAAACTGTTACCATGTTAAAAAATATTTTTCTTGTCATCAAGAAATAATTGACTTGCTGCAAAAATTATTTATTTCAGAAACCAGGACAAAAGACCTGCTTGCAAGGACAGCTAAACAATAGAAGAGACCACCTTGTGAGGTTTCAAAAAGTAAACTAGATGACCATGAGATAGAGATAGTTTGTACAGGCTAAGACAGACAGCTGGCTGCTTCATGAGGTGTCCTCAAACCCTATGAAATACACTTGCTATACATAATCCAGTCACTAATGCCACTGGTAGTTTCACCACCAATTTCAATGATTAAGTAATCTAAATGCTATTAAAAGACCTCTCTGCATGCCAGTGAGATACACATAGCAGCTATGTATTGTTAGCTTCCTTTTACAGATGGAAAAATCAAAGTAAAGGAGGCAAGACAGCAATCGTCTGAAAGAGAACAAAATATGAGTTTCTAGAACTCAGAATTTAATCACATTACTTTCTTCTGGGGAACAAAGGTGTTGAAGGGCCTTGAGGGGAAGCCACATACGAAGCGGCTGAGCTCATTTGATCTGTTCAGCCTGGTGAAGAGGAGACTGAAAGGGAGACCTCATTGCAGTTGCAATTTCCTCCTGAGAGGAAGAGGAAGGTCTCTGTAGTGACAGGACCCAAGGGAATGGCCCAAAGTTGTGTCAGGGGAAGTTTAGTTTGGATATTAGAAAAAGGTTCTTCACACGGAGGATGCTTGCACACTGGAACAGGTTTCCCCAGGGAAGTGGTCACAGCACCAAATCTGACAGACTTCAAGAAGTGTTTGAATAATACGTTGAGGCACATGGTGTGACTCTTGGGATGGTCCTGTGCAGGGCCTAAGGATTGTACTTGAGTGAGTCACTGCTTAACGATGCGACTTAAGGGCCTTCTTGCCATAATCATAGATTTAAACATTAACTCCCTTAACTGTTAAAAGGGTTAAAAGATGTGAAGATATAAACTAATAGTACCATTTGCAGTACTCTGTGGAGCTATTGGTCTAGCTTCTCTGGAGGCTTTTGAAAGTCCCATCTAATGAGTGAAGATAGCAGCAAGGTGTTTTAAGAAAATTATTTGAAAAATGTACTCCTGCATTTATGGCACTGAAAGTCCTTATTTTTGAAAGCTAAAGTTTATGGAAAGAACAGCTGGGATGACATCTCTTGTCCACATTTGGGAATTCAGATATAAAATATACTGCTTCACCACTGATAGAGTTTTACAGAAATTAGTTTGTTTACTGCTTGTAAAACTGATGATTTGACTGAATCAACAAGATGCCCAAGTGATAATACACAATTTGCACCTGCTTGTCTTGTTTTGATGAATGTGGAACTGCACAGATTAAGTGTTACCAGGTGTACTATAGGAACACATATGCCCAAGCACTCTGTTTTTCTTATTCTTTCCTCCTTTCTTTCTTAAATATGTTTTCTCATTAAATTTGTGAGGGTTTTTTAAGAAACTTAAAGGAAGGGCTCATAGCCCATCTCTTTCACTCTGATAATTGTGCATCATTGTAAGCTTTGCATCTATCTTTCCTTCATTTTACTAATCTAAATTACTTGTTTAAAATACCACTTTTTCTCTGTGACTGCCAAGAACATGATACTTTCTTTCCTCTCTACTGAAGAGCTAATAATGAGAAAATATTGTATGTATCTTTGACAACTAAAAGGCCCTAGAGAAATCTGAAGAGCTTTTTTCCAGGAGCATCTCATTACTAATGAGAAACTTTACAATTTTTAACTTACTCTAAGATTCTTATTTCTCTTTTGCATCTTTGTGTGTATTTTCATGGCTTTTATTTTTGAACTCCAGATTAAATTTGAAATATTTGTCATTAAGTACAGTGCTAAAGAAAGTCCCAAAACCAGTACCTCCAACAGAAACCAACAATTCTTGTCTTCCCATTTTTTTTTTGATCCTTCTGGAATCAACAACCTGTGTTTGTGGGAAGTGTTTTCTCTCCAAGTGTTGTTTTCACTAATGAATTACTTAATAAAAACTGGACTTCTCTACATTATGAATATTAGGTATTGTTTCCAGCTCATTGATAAACTGGAATTGTTCTGAGAGTTGAGGTGCTAGATCAATCTCTAGGTATGTGATTATTACTGTTAGGATATGCATATGCATAAATATGTAATGCAATCTTGGGAAAAAAAGAAATATAAAGGAAAGAAATGCATCCATATGTATTGTCTGGACCTGTGCGAAGTACTCCATGCTTAGTTTTCTAGAAAAAGAAGACACAAAACAGGAAATTTCATTCAGAAAAAAGGATGTTGTTAAAATGCATGAGAAAAATAAGTAATTTATCACTGAAAATTGAAATCTGCACTAAAATCTAGAATTCCTTGGCTGTGGCACATCACTAAAAGGAAGGGGATGGGAATGCCTCTATCACTAGGATTCCATTTTCATTGATATTGTATGTATTAAACACGCAGCCCCAGGGAAAAATGTGGGACAAAATCTTATTACAAAGTAATTCCTATCCATTAATGAATGTATAAGTGGACAAGTGCTTAATACATTTACAATGTTCCCTACACAAACAGAGGCTGCTGACCAAAAAAATGCATGGGCAGTCTATTTAGTATTTATGTCAAGCAAGAATAACATTCAAATACATAAACTTTCCATTAAACTGAAAGAAATTCTGGGCTTATAACTTGAGAAATCCTGAATGTAACATGGAGGTTTTGTGGACTCTATTATGATGGAGTGAAATGTTGTTATGTCTTAAACATTGTCAAAATCATAGAAAGCCTTTTTGTCAAGGAAGCAACTACCTGCCTGCAACCACCAAAGCACGTCCTGTCCCCAATACGCTTCCTGAATGCAATTTGGACTGTGAAGGGAAAACTTGAGGCAAGACTATTGTCTAATCACCTCAGGTCTAAGTAGAAGTAAACAAGGCTTATTGAGTGGTGGAGGAGAAGGGTTTTGGGGTGTGATGGCAAAATCTCTCCACATCAAACAGAGTAAACACCTTGGGAAAACCACGTACACATGGGACATTCACATGAAAGGCAGCTGAGAAGGGGTCATAAACCATTAAAGACCTCCAAAGCATCACCCAGGCTCGTTCCTGAGGGCTTCCACCACCAGTGGACTGCATGTGATCCAAGTGAGGCAACAAATCCAGAGCCTGTCGCAAGAGACTGCAAAGCTTCTCCACATTCTCGCAGGAGGTGCCTGGCATCTCCTGAACTTGTACTAATCCATTGCTCTCTATGTTTTTGGGACCCTCACCACCAAGAAGACCAGAAAAGACCCACAAGACATAGTCAGGTTCCACAGAATGGTGATACTTTTCCTATCTGTTACCGTCTTTCTTCCCCTCCTCCCTTTTCCTATTTCTTTCTATATCTTTCTTTCTGCCTCACATTTACTGTTAAATAAAATCCATACTCTTGACTTTGGCATATGGTCTTATTTGCACCTTAGTTTGGGTAGAAGCATTTCTAATAATTTTAATAACCATATCATAACATATATGAACAGAACCGTGGCCAGTAGAGACAAGGAGTGCTTTATCCTCTACTTAGCACTCATTAGGTCGAATCCTCAATGCTTTGTTCAGTTTTAGTCCCCTTATACAAGAAAGACATCAACAAATTGGATATTCAGCAGAGGATCCTCAGGGTGGAGGTAGTGGGAGAATTTGTCCTATGGGATGATGCTGAGAAACAAGATCTGGAACAAGGATGGCTTTGGACACACCTAAGGGCAATCTCCCAAATGTCTTCAAGGATGTTATCAAAGAGATGGGGCCTGGCCTTCCACAACTCTGTGGTGGGGGAAGAGATTCAACGGCCATAAACTGAGACAAGAAATGTTCCTTCCGGATACAAGGAGAAATTTCTTCACCTGGAGGACAGCTCAGCAGTGAGGCAGCCTGCCCAGAAAGGTTGTGCAGTTTTGGAGGTTTTCAACACCCGGTGGAACAAAGCCCTGACCAACCAGGTCTGACCTCAGGGCTGGTCCTGCTGTGGACAGGAGATTGGACTGGGTACTTCAAGAACTCCCTTCCAGCCTGAGTTTTCTGTTGTTCTATGACTCTATGAAAATCCTATTTACTAACCAGAACAATGCAGATGCTATAAATAAATGTGAAAGCCATGTTTGTGTGAGATTTTGTCCAAGAAGTTGCGCAAGAATCAAACCTCAAAAGGCTTCCTTTTTCAGCTTTATAGGAAAAAATGTATCTCCTCTGAAGGGCATTACAGATAGACATTTATGAAGAGATCTTTTTGTTTGCTTATTTTTCATTCTGAAATATGAATAAGCGGAAATCAGCTTGTGGCTGCTTTTTTGTGGACAAGTTTTTGCTGTTATTGTTGTTACGGATTAGAATTAGGAGGGAACAACATTAATGATCTAAGGTACAGTTAATTATAGCAAACAAAAATCCCAAGGAAAAAATATTAGTGTGGTTAAACCTTAAAAGAACTAATTTCAGCCTTATTTATTGCAAAAAAAGGTAATAAAGACTATATTTCTTTCTTTATACTATAACAATTATACTATAATAATACTATAACTACTACAAAAATAACAAAAACTTTATTTACTATCTTTTCTGTTTTGTAGTTTCAAATTCCCTTCCAGTTCTTTCCAGAGACATCCTGCTTCTCACTGAAGTCTCAACACATTTGTTTATGAATTTTTTTTCCAGAATTTTTATGCCAGAAGTCTAAGAACAAGAGGTGAAAATACTAACTGTGAACATAAAGGCCCTTTGCTGGTCAGAGAGACATTGTAGGTTTTTGCTTTGGTAAGTGCACTCCTATAACCTCATTTTTTCCTCTAATTTTTAGTAAACCACAGCAAAGTCTCTTGGGAGATATCATTTATTCTGATACCAGAGAAGTGTCTGTTTTGTTTTCTTTTATGCAGGCAGACACTGTAGGCAGCCTGTGTCTGACAGAACTGAACATACAGAGTTCTGTTCCTTTCCTGAAGGCAACAGACTCACTGCAGATCCCCTGCCCTAAGCTGTCCACTGAACATTGTCCATCTGCATTGAAATAGAAAGCAAATAAATACTGTAACTCAGAGATTTCATTTACCATTTACTTTGAAATCACTTCAAGGAATTGTTGTTGCTTTGAGGTTTGTTTATCTGAAGTGTGGATAAGGTGCCTGTAAAACCAAGAGTTCGAAATTCCTATATACCACATTTTCTATTGATTGCAGGGAAAAAAATACCCTTGTCTTTCACTCACATTCTAATTAATCCCTGGTACACTTGCTCTCTTTCTCAGTCTTGGTTTACAGGTTAGCCAGTTTATGGACCATTTGATATATAAATCATAGAACAACATATCCATAGGTTTTGTTCAGACTGCAATCTCTGACTTGTGAGTCAGATCTTTTGGCAACATGCTTGCAGAACTGCTACACTAGTAAACAGATTTGTGGAAGCAAAAGTTGAAATAATAATAATGATTTATTACTATGACCACTTCATTCAGGATTCCTTTATGTTGAAGAAGTATATAGCACAAAAAATGTGTCTCAAAAATTGATATTGACATAACTGCACTTGAATTTCAATTATAACCATACCCTGAAGAATCGTTGTGTGTGGATCAAAAAATGATAAAACAGACAAGTCATTTTCATTAGCTTAGCCCATTTGAGTTCCTATTTAGATATGCTGTTGGCATTGGAAAAGTTAAGTTCCAATAGTAATACAACCATTGTAATAATCGATGTGACTTCAGTGAAAATATTAATAAAACTTGTGGCTAATAATAACTATAAATTGATGTTTAATATAATTTTACAAAAAATGTCTCATAAAATCCCAGAGAAATTCATATTTTAAATAGATACAATAAAACATAAAGTAAATGTTTTGATTTGTTCCACAGCTGTATCTTTAGTCAGCCATCCCATTGATTGCATTGAAGGTAAACATGGTAAACAAGGTAAAAGGCTAGATTTTTGATTGAAAGCAACTGTTTTGACTCTAGAAATGCCTATTTTTTAATCTTTATTAAGTATATTTTTTACTTCCTGTGATATTTTCTTGGTAGTTCCTTGGAGATTAACAAAAAGTCTCAGTATAAACTGATGGTCAATAGTGGTTGTTGGATATTATCTTATCAGTTTTAAAGCCAGAGTCTTTTTAAAAAAATGTTTTAAATCATCTTATTGAGCCTGAAGGAAGTCTAAACCTTGATATGCTGGTTTGTTCTATAACCACAGACTAAATACTTTGCTATTCTGTGATTTATTGACAGTACATTCTCCCACAGGAACAAAAATAGGCTACATCAGAATACAAAATGCTTTCTGCTGGCCCCAAATGCCTTTTTCACTGCCTTTCATATGCATCCATGTGGAACATAATATGGAAAAATAGTTAATGATAATTAATAAAGTCACCAGATCTGATAGGGTTTCTCAGTACAACCACTTTTAGTGCTGTAACAGCAAAGCTGGATGAACATGTTTGAGTTACCTTAAACCAATTGGTTCAAATCTGAGCCATTACCCATACTCCTGGGCAGGCTGTAAAGGCTGCTCTAAACTCCAAGCAGTTCGGCTTCAGGTAGATCTTTTCAATTTGCAAGAGGCAATGTGTCTACTGCAGTATTTGTCAGACTCTTTAATGACACTTGCGAAAGTCCCACCTTGGGAATCTGGAAACTTTGTATCATAAACAATGTACTTACTGGCCCTGACACGGAAAAATTAATTGCATACTATTTGTGTGGGTTTATGCTTTTTTATATATATATGTGTGTGTGTGTGCATAAAAAATATGTATTTTTGTATATATTATATCTATCTATCTAGAAGAATAAACCCATACAAATGTATATGTATATGGGTGTAGATTGAGATGACTTTCAGGCATCCAGTACGTTTTCAGATTTGTACTCCAGTTACTTTACTGTACTAAATACTTTGAGAGAGAAATCAACAAAAATTAACAGTGTAGAAATCTTAGTTTATAAATAAAGGTCAGAGTAGAATATAAGGTTTTAAAAACCTTCAGATATGAACACTTTAATTTGATGAAAGGAAAAAAAATGGATTTTTTCCTTGGGACTCTCAAAATAATACATACTTGTTCCTAGTGAATCTTCATTTATTCAAACCATATTCTCTGAAGATTCCAGATTGAAATTTATTTCATAATAAGTACCTATAAATTTTTCATGTCCAGTACACAACATAATGCTTTTAGAGTAAATAACAAATGCTAATGAGGCAGTAGCCATCTATCCACCCCACACACTGACATTATTAAGCTGGAAAATAGGAAATAAAAAGTTATTCTATTTCAAGTACCATTTTTTTTGAGCAAAACCATGTAAATGTTGATGCATGGTGAATTAAAGTAAATTAATCTGATTATATGAGTGAATTGAACAAGCTGTGCAATATAAATATTTTAATCACTTCTTGATCCAGAAGTACCTCATTTACAAATGAGCAATTACTTTGTATCTCATGGGAGTTGTCTCTAATTATGAGGTTGTCTAGCTGGTGCTATACAAAAAGTACATGTAAATATCAAACATCAGACCCCTCAATTTGTCATTTGTAATATGAACAGCATTTTATATCCCTTAGTGCAACCCTGTTTGTATTTTACACTAGTGATTTTATTTGTTGTGGTTTTATCCTGAGCAGACCAGTCATTATAAAGATTTAATTTAATTTGTGGACATAGAAGCACTTCCCAGTGGAAGTTTGAATGTATGCCTATTAAATTTAAGCATAGACCTATTTTATTAAATTCCTTACAGACCAGCATGCCAATGCTTTAGGCCTGAGGACGATAGGTTGTAAACAAAGTTCTGGATATAAAAGTAAATTATTATATATTGTTTGTCATTTGTGAGATAGGTATGTCACTAGTCTTACTAAAAGCTTGATCAGCCTAGTGTGCACTTAGTTCCCATAAATATAGCAAAGGATATCGGAATCTATGAGAAGAATGATATCTGCAAAAGAAGACCAAATGGTTTTATGCGGCACACTATGGTGTACTATGCTGTGCTCTCCTTATTCGTGGGGAAGGAAATAGCTTAGGCAGTTTCAGCAGGTGCCATTTATGTACTGTGTTTGTTGTCTTCTTGATGAAAATTAAGGACTTGTGTTCACTTGCTGCTGATTGTCTCAATTCTGTGTAGTCTGAATGAGAAACACAAACTAAATGGACTGAGAATCTCAGAGGCAGAATTGTTTGTGTCCCAGTTATTAATTTCTCCTTAAAGAAGACAATCAGACTTTCTTTTGTGACATCTATAAAACACTGATTTTATATAATGTAAGAGTGAAACTCATACTGAGGAAGAACTTTTGTCCACATAGAATTTCATTTTAATATAATATATATTTGAAGACACTGGCTCGTATTCAAACAGTTTGTATACTGTCGAGGGGAAAAAAGGGAAAAAAAAAGCTTTCCTGGGTCATTTCAGAGAAGTGCTGTTCCTCCACTGACTCACTGTTGTAACAAAAATATGAAACAGAAGAAACTGAATGATCTGTTAAAAGATATGTGGTGGTGTGAAATATGTGTTCTGGTTTTGCTATCTTTCCAGCAAATGTCAATTAAACATAAAAAATCATTGTTTTCAAATATCACCAGAGATGATAATTACCATGAATCTATCTTCTATGCAACTCTAAATTTCCATAATGTACCCTTACTGACAGTGACAGGAGAAAGAGTGTCATTATTTTTATCAATGGATGAGGAAGAGTTCTTGGAATTATTTCACATGTATATTGCTTACTTCTTCTGCCACAAATCCCTGATTGTTCTCCGACATATTTATTTTCAAGATCCTGACTTTGATTTTACTCCAGTGATATTCTACAAGGAATCTTCTTCATTTTCTTCTTTCTATTTCAATCCAGCCTATTGAAGAAATATTTCTTTTTTGAAGCACATGGTTCTTTTGAGATGCAGATAAGTGACAAATGATAGTTTCTAAGTTGATCTTTGTATCTTCTAGTTTTCTCTTTGGTTGGGGCCCATTCAAAGACTTCCATCATACTGTAGTATTGTTTTGTAGAAATGAGACATGAAAATCTCCGAAATATGAATCAGGGTGTCAAAATGACTTCTGGGATCTATTCTTTGAGGAGAATACATGCTGTTACAAGGGATTAAGCAGAAGAGAATGGACAGTGCTACAAACAGATAGGAATGGAGAAGGAAAAATTAGAAATGCAGAATGGGCAGTCTAGCTTTCCCACATCCTGCTCCCTTGTAAACATGATTTGTTTATAAACACTAATGAAGTTTCCAATCAAATTAATCTGAAAAGATTTCAACTCTTTAATGGGAAAAACCTGGCAAATGAAAGTGTAAACAAATGAGTTTCCAACTGAACATTCCGTATTCCTAAATTAATGTCTTTGAAAAGCTTGTCTCCATTTCTTTCAGTAAAATAAATACACTTGGAATATGGAGTTAACAGTCCAAAGGGCAAGGTAATTCATAGGTTATGAATATTAATATTAATAGATTTAAAACAAGTGTGGTTCTCCTTAGTTTAATAATTTGAAATTAAATCTATTCTCATTAAGTATGAAAGATTTTATTTTTCCTGTCACTTGCAACATCATCAATGGGTCTTAACAGTATTATTTAATAAACTGAAACTTAAAACTTTGAAATTTTCTGTAATTAAAACTTACCTAATTGATACCTTGGAAAATGAATTATAATAATGAAGCAATTTGCCTGAGTATCATGTTTGTATTTCATGCATTTATCTGCTAATAACAGACACATTAGTAACACAATAGATGCTTTTGATTTTGTACACTAAGCGATAAAATAATTTTAAGATGTCTGACTCCTCCAAGTTTACTGTACTATGCCAGGTTCGATTAAGTAAAAAAAGCATATGGCTGACTTAATTCAATGGAGAGATCCAAATATTTTTAATTAAACACCTGGTCTTTATGTTCTTAACCTGAAGCTTTGACAGCTAGATTCCAGTATTTCTACTGGATTTCTGCTTGTAATTCCAAAGTTTTGTCTTCAGTTTTTATATTGCTGCACTCTCTTTTATCCCGTCCTTCCACGTGATGAATCATGGAAGTTAAATATAACAAGCAACTATCAGTTTAGTCTGTCCTTTGTGTCAGCAGGGACAGGCTAGACAGTAAGTACCCTCTGCAGTTCATCGAAAAAATTAGAAGCGATTCTGTCTCTTTTTGGGGTGGATGTTATTGGGTGATAGGGTTGAAAAGATGACTTGTTTCTTTTATTATTAAATAATCAATGCCAATATCTGTCCAACTATATCTACATCCATATCCTTGTTTATATCAATATGTATAGATTGACACACACAGAGAAAAGATTTTACCTTCTTTTCCCCAGCCTGCTGGTCACAGAAACTAGAGGATGCTACATCCATTAGTGTTTCTGTTCAGGATTTTGTGCTTTCTTTTTCCAAAGCATTCGCTAAAATATGTTACCTTTTGACACTTGCAGACTATGAGGCTTCTCTGCTCTCAAAATAAAGGCACTAGTGCAGTGTATCTGTTGGTCTTCATTTAAAATTAGTCATTGTGATGAGGTTAATTTAGTGTGGCTGCATACACTTATTTCAATATGAAAATCTAGGCAAGGTATTAGTGTTTAAAGAAGTGGTTCCTGTTGTCAGGCTCCTAAGCACATGTTGTGACCTGTCATCATGAAGTTTACCTGGAAGATGCTTCTAATATCTTCTGCTGTTTTCCTGAAGTAACCACTACTACTGGCACTGAACTGGGTCTGGCTGGTATGGAGCCGATTTTCTTCATAGCAGTCGCTATGGTGCTTGTGTTTTATATTCCTAACTCTTGTTATTAGTGTTTTAACTCTTGCTTCTTTTCAGTTTTCATGGTATAGAATTACATTCTTCCATAAATATATTATCTCTGTATGATCAATCAGCAGAGATTGGAAATAGTAAGTTTGGTTTTGTTTTTACTACTGGGTAAAATCATTACTCTAGAGCTGAGGGTTACTAAGTTACTTCATTGATGAGTGTCTCTGTACTGGATTGTACCCAAACAGAAGTTTTAAGAGTGACTATGTGGCTTTTTAAAAACAAAAGTATTTCCGTGTGTATTTTTCTCAAGGTCTAAAATTGTTATATTTCCTCCTGATGAAAAGGTAACCGTCATATAAACTTAGTGGGCAAGGACCCAAATTAAAGTCAGTTACACTGACTTTAACAGTGTCCCTTTTTGTCTCTGCAAATTTTTATGTCATTTCCATGTCTTTTTATGACTTTGTCTTTTGTATCATTGATATGTATGGAAAAAATCAAGAAAGTTAAAATTATCTTTGTCTACAGGAGAAAATTGCAGCTAATGATTTGTACTCTGTAAACAACAAAAGGCAAGATGACAGCAATGCAGAGTAGTGTCACATTTTCCCTGGGCTGTATGAACCTGTGGCACCATCCTGTGAAAAGTGTGGTGTATTTCTTGTCACACTTGAAAATCCATCACAGAACTGATACACTAAGATATTATTATGTAGTACCTTTCTCCATACCCTTTTAGAAAACATATTTTCTGCAGGTTTTAGGATGGAGACGAACTCTGATTTATTATCCACTGTCTAATGAAAAATACATCAGGCAAAGAGGGGGTTTATTGTTTATTGCTATATACATGCTTGACTTCTGATCACATAAACCCCAGAAAAACTCCATAAATAGGAATTATGCATCTCTCATTTATTTATTTTATAGCTAGTTCTTTAGTCCATTGTTTGATTAATAACTTCTCACCTTACACCTCAATATTTTGTTGTTTTTGTTGTTACTCTTGACAAATGCTGGATACCTTTGAAGCTAAAGCACAGATCAAGTTGGAGTAGGCAAAGCGAGGTATCTTCCATCAAATGATAGAATGGTGAGGAAAGCAGGCTTCCTTTTTGCTCATTTTCATTTGCTAGAGACTATTGGAAAAACAAAAGTAGAAAGTTGGCAGAGTCCTTAAGCTACAGGGCTAGAAATGCTAAGGTAATTTACATTTCTTTTCATTATCCGGCTACTACTTGGTACATGGAATTGTATGTGTTCTATGTTAATAGCTGATACAGACATATTGGAATTTTAAGAGTTGATTAATTTGATGATTACTCCTGCATTTAAAAATATTGAGTAATAAAAGTGATATCACATTATCTCTGATAATCTATTAATTACTTCTACTTAATTCTACTAATTACTACTTGAAGAATATTAGATACATGTTCATGTGGGCACTGTAAGCAACTAGTGGTCTGATCATATTCAGAGATAATTAAAGTTGCAAAAATAAAAAGAACTTTGGAATCCCCTGCCAAGCCTTTCTGTCTCCTGTAATGTAATTTATCAGAGAGGAGGAAATTCTGTAATCTTTATTTATCACTGTGGAACTAACTTCCTCAGGAAAGACAGCCAGTTAAGCCTTGATATCTCATCAGTGAGATAAAGCTACATACAGTGATAACTGTTTTTCTTTAGAATCTTTTTTTTGGGAGGTCATTGTGACCTGGTAACAAACGGGAATCTCAAAAAACCCTTTTATTTCCTGTACTGAAAACAATGTTTTATTGTTTTTTCCCCAATAAAATGAAAACGTAAGGAGAAAATGTCAAACCACTGCACTTTTTTATATTAAAATGAGTGAAGAATAACCATAGACAACTTTTTCAGTTGCTTTATATGAGAGTATTTAAACTACATTACATTCTGTCTTTATTTTAAGAATGAGTATTTTCCAGTGCCACTAGGTGTCATCATATCTATTATTAAATCCTGTACAATGCCTCTTTCAAGTACGTAGCAGACAAATTTGATGACTTAATCAGTTTAATCAAAATTTCAAAATAAACAGAAGAGGTAAAAAATAAAAGACATTATGAAATTGGAGAAATTAATCCCCAAAAGCTCAGTTAGACAGAAAATAAACCACTCTATAAAATCAGACTTGGAATTTTAAAACTCTTATTTTCCTAATTTTACTACAGATTTTCCTGTTGAATACAGTGACACCTTATAATTTTCATCTGATACCTCCCATTACTGACTGTTATGTCAGTCAGATTCCCAAACGCACATAGGCACATAGCAAGAATGAGCTTTAAATTCTTAAGTATAAAGCTGTGACCTGAAGACCTGTTCACACCTCAAAACTGTTAATCCTGGAAGCAACTTCTCATGGCAGGCACAACCTCTTTTTCTCTAAACATCTGTAATATACATTCATATGTTCATATACTTGTACAGCTGTTCATGGCGAAGCATTTGCCTCCAAGCTGAGCTCTTTAATACTCCAGTGATACAGGGGAGTTCTGCCCAAGTGCTTTGATGACATCCAGCTACTAAGTGTGTTTAGCAGCTATCTAACATACTAATGTAGGACTTGGCTCCCCAGCTGTAAGAAGAACACTTTTGTGTTGGTTTTCTTTCCCTTTAGAGATAAATGATGATAAGGTAGTATTTCTGCTTTTTTGTGCGAAGGAGGATGCGTCTGGCAGATGTCCAAAAGCTGATTCAGGATGTTACAGGCCCTGCTCTAACTTCATAAACACACAGCACACTGGTTTCACTGTCAGAAGCATTCTTTAGCTGTCTGACTCTGCTAGGTGAGCTAGGTATAGTTTCCATTTTTTCAATGGATGACTAGAGAATCCAAGGGCTATAAGGGAGTGTGGAAATCTGTTAAACATTTGTAGTTGGTCATAATACCAACTTAATCCTGGTTTCCAGGATCTGTGCCTCAGAAATATCCAGGTATTTTTGCCAGTTGTTTGTTGAACATCCAGATTCTCTTACTGATGTTGTCCCTCAGACACCTTCTCACCCAAACTCTTCTCATTATATTTCCACTGGAAAATACTACATTCTGTTCTTTTTTGTAAGAGCCTTACTCTATAATCTCTTGGCTAATTACATAAGTATGCCTTACAGGGAGAACAGAGACCTCAGACACCATGTAATGTGGGACTATTTACTTAAAAGCAGAAGTTTAAAGGTGACCACTGGGAAAATGAAATAGTCAAGTATTGACCTTGTTCAAAGAAACCAAAGCACTTTCTTCCTCATTCCTATATTTGTGGTATTTTAACATACTTATTAGTCTCTCTTCTGTCATGATTCTACCTTTAAGTGAATTTAACTAAGTGTACCAATTATGTTATCTTCAGGTTTTATTTTCCAGAGTTGAAGCTGCCTAAAGCACCAGTGTGAAGAACTTAGAAGGTGACATTTCACTAATGACTGCTCTGAGAAACTGACAGAGATTGATAGAGTGGTTTTAAAGATGTCCCCATGAGAAGCATCTCATATAAAATGAAAATGACACTGAAACTTTTAAAAGGTAACTCTGTGTTGTGAGAAGGTTTTTGTTTACAAAAAAAGAACTGGGATAAAGAAGCACTTTAAGGTAGTTTTCCAAATGCATGGTGCATATTTTTTGCTTAGAAATGTCTACAGAGTGTTTTTAAACAACAATTTTATGCTTAGTAAAAAACTCACTGAAAACTCTTTTTCACCTTCCTGCATACCAGAAACATGTACATTACAGGTTGGACTGTGCATTGGCAGCTCAAAGAACGAGTACTGAATGAAGAATTTTCTGTGCTGAGCTTCAAACCTCAGTATGAACAGGTTCATACAGCATATTGCTCTCATGCTGAGTCTCTTAGATCTTAATCTGTTTTTGTTAATTACATTATCTCACTATAGATACTAGAAATGTCCAGATTTCATTTGCACAAGTATTGCATTTAGGCTTTGCTCTTCTGCAGAAAACACAAGGGCCAAGAAGCTTCTTTAGGTTCTCCCACTTGCCCACTTCCTGCAGGCATAACTACCAAATGTTACTGCCCTGCAATCCACACTTTGGAGCCCTGCATCTGCACTTCTGACATCCTACTGTAACAGAGTCTCTTAGTAGCCAGCAACCAAACAAATGAAGAGACTGGTGCTCTCTTAGGCTACAGTGAAAAGAGTGTTTGATCTTTGGAATTCAGTGTGATTTTTATATCCAATTGCAAATGCAAGCAAATGCATATTCAACACTAATGCTCTGTGCCTCTAGCACAGGTAAGAGTGCTTCATGGGAGGTGAGCACTGCTCATCTAAATAGGGTATGAAACCTGACATTATGCAAGTTTGGTCCAAGTGCACAGTTCTCTGCTCTGACACCACCCTTCTCTCAGCTCAGGAATCAAATTGCTACTGAATGCTCCTTGACTTTCATCATAGAAAAACAATGTTGTTATTAATATTTTATACCATTTAAGAAGTAAACCTCACCACTCCAGATTTAATAGTTCAAGTAAAATTTAGCAGGATATAAGTGCTGATGGGAAGGCTGTTCTTCAGCATGAAAGAATTAATTCTAACAGCCTCATCATTACTTCAGGAGAAATTCTTTTCAGAAGAAATAATGAAAAAGGAGGCATTTTATTCTCCCTTGACTTAGATATGATTTTCAGGTCTCAGTTGGTCTAGTCTCTCTTTTAGAAAGATAAGTGTGTGATTAGAAGTAGAAATGCCACCTTCACTCATTCCCCTATATCCTCTCTATCCTTGAAAAATAATTAAAACTAGAAACAGAAGAGGGTGTCTGAGATGAGAATTGCCATCTATTGAGCATTTGGTCATAGTTGTACAGTTCTGTATGGTTTTATGCAGTTCATAAAAATCTATTTCATTCACATGATTTTGTGTGGAGGATACATATTGAAAAGTGGCTTAGAGAGATGTTAATCATTGCTGCTATCTGTTTCTTAAATTGTCATTCTGTCAGGTGCAGTGCAGGTTTAAAAAAAACCAATATCCTTTTCTTATGGGTATATCAAAGCATTAAACTCTTTGTGAGAAGCATTGCCAGATCAATAAGACATTTTATCCACATTTTCATGGTGGTCCCTTGAGCCTTCAGTTTCCATCCTAGTTATTAATTGAGCCAAATGACAGCAGATATCATAAAAAAGATTTCCAGCTTCAAATCCTTTTACTAGTCCTATAATAAAACCTTTCAAACTCATATTATTCAGTTGCGTATGTTGAAATTCTCTGCTTTATTTCTTTGGGACAATATCACACCCCGTAATATTTTTTTTATTATTATTTTTATTATTTTCCCCCTGTGAAGCAACCATTACAATGAAAAAACTTTTTATGTTCAATGCCTAAAAGTCGGCAATTGAAGGCATCAGAAGATATTTTTACTTTGGCAATTTCAGTGGAGTTTCCAATCATGTGAAACTTCCTAGGATTTACCTTTATCTAATTATGAGATATCAATGCACTGATGTACATCGATGTGACTGTCTATCCCTTGAAAGTTCATCTTTTGAATCTTCTTGTCAGCTAGGCTTTGCAATGACATACCCAGGATCTCTGGTTCCCATGCATCACTGATTTCATGTACCTGCCTTCCAGGCTTCCCAGCCCTGGGCATGCAAACTACTTTGGTCCTGCTGATGAGCCCAGCTTTCAAACTAATCTTCCTCTAAAGAATACAAATATACCTGAGCACTAGTTTATAGAAACAAATTAAATGGAGAAGTAAAAGCCATGAGACTTATTGCATATTACTGGTAAGGAAGGAAATTTTCTTTTTCAAGTTTACAGCTTGTTACTGTCAAGGGATTATAGGTGAGACACTGTGATAGGGAGTACTGTTTCCTCTTGAGGCTACCAGGCAGAATGGTACAGAATAACACATATTTATCACAAGGATCACTCAAATAATTTATTTCTGAGTATTACAAACAGCTACATTTGGATCTAGCTTGTCTCACCTGTACTGCAGGTTTGCCAACATTACACGTTCTGTATATTGACATGGAATAATTGAACAAGGTAAAAAACTGGCAAAAATCATATGGGTCATCTTGCCTGGAATTCAGTGAGAGAACAGAAATAAAACAACAGATGCAGTTCTGGAATGAAAGAAGATACAGCACAAAGATCAGCAAAGATACAGTAGCAGAGTATCACAGCTGTGTTTGGTGTGGCATATGGGAAAGTTGTGGGTGGACAGATGGCTCAGGAGAAGAGAGGTGGAAAGAAGGACAGAAACTCCAACTCTAACAGTTCAGCAAAAGAGCTGCCATCAATCAGAAAGTATTCTGTTCAGAAGCAGGTCGGTGTGACACTGCTTTAGACATGGGGCATTTGAGGAAAGGCCTCTGTTTGTCTGACAAGGACAAGCTGTGCTGCACTAGTTTTCTCTGCCCAGGCTAATATGGTTCGTTTTGTGCTAAATGCCAAATAAACAATGTGCTTGAATCCAGGAGCAATACTCACTCCCACAGCTCTGAAGGCTGAGCAGGGAGGTTGCAGAGATTTGGGCACCAGCCTTTGAAGTGCACTTGCGAGGTGCAAAGGCTGCAGGAAGTGGAGGCTACAGCCAGAACAGTGTTCCTGTGTGAGGTGAGAGCACATTGATATCTCTGAAATCATCTGTCCTTACTTTGTGGTTGTCCCACAGACAAAATAGTTTTAGGTTAGCTACAAAAAACCTAAATGTTTCTAGCTGTCCAAGAGATTCACTGGTTCAACATCCCATGTTGTCAATTTTCTCAGTAATTTTTATCTTTTTCTATAACATTCCCATCCATGTGAATTCTGTAACAATAATTTAATCTCTTTTCAGTAGTTAAAAAAAAGATTTTAACTTTTAAAGAAAGACTTTAACATAGTCTTTCTGTGTAATGTAAATGTGACAATACTTGAGCAGAAATCAAAAAAATAAGAGAAAAGTAAAAATAAATCTAGCTATCCCATGATTTCAAGTTAGTGTGAGGGCTTGACTTGGTTAGGGTTTTATTGTTTGGTTGGTTGTTTTTTTTTTTCCCTAGTGTTTAGTTTTGGTTGTTTTGTTAACCTGTATTTTTATTCATGATGACAAACTGAAACAATAATCAGTCCTAGCTTCTAATGAAAGGGAACACAGCAGTATCAACTCTTTAATGACTGATAATAATCTTCACTTTGTTAAATTTGAGTATTTTCAAATATTTGTAACCCAAAGATGTTAAAATTGGTTTTGAATTTGAAACTCTGTTGTAAAAATACTTGGATATTATTACTATCATTACTATCACTAATATCACTGCTACATATGTTAGTGTCTGAATGGCAATAGTCACAAACCCAGAGAATTTAAAGTTGAGAGGAAACATTGTTAAATTAAGAGCAAAGGTGAAAGTTTAAGGAAAAAGTTTAACTGATATCGAGGAAAACATAAATAGTGTAAAAACACATTCAAAAAACCCTCTGATTTTTTTTTTAATTACTATAGAAGCACTGATTTCTCTCTCATTCCTGTTTTTTATACCTCTTAGCTCACAAAGAAAAAAGTTCAGTTAATCTCCAGTTCTATGTGCTGTTAATTTGTAGATGGTATGGTAAATTCTTTGTCTTTAACAAAGAGGCTAATTTCTTGAGTGAAGTGCAAAATAAGATTCAGCTTTACCTGTAAATACACAATTGGTGTTTTCATAAATGAGAAGCCTCATCATAACTGAGAATGTCTCACCATAAGCTTCAAGATAGTACAAAGGGGTCTTCTGAAAGAATCATACTACAGTTTGTGCTGTATGCTAACAACTTGCTCAATATGCCATTTTCTACATCATTATTTTCTGGTTGTGATTTTGTTTTTCTCGTTACTGTAGACTTGTTTCCCCTCTATCCCTTTTTCATTTGTCCTTAGGCTTAGCCTTTCCATGCTTCCTTAACTTCAGGTTTTTACTTTTGCTTCTCTGATTAATTCTTTGTGACTTTTCCCCTTAACTATCCATATTCTCTGGAGGTCCTCTGGGGGCATAATTCTGAACTTTATGATCAGAATGACTGGAATGACCTTCAGTAGCATTAGGTTCATTACAAACTTTGTCAATACCAGTTCTTAAATTTTTGCTACAGATTTAGCTGAATGAATAATAATACGACACCAGGATTTAGGAAAACTAAGCCAATTTTAGCAACAGTAACAACATCAATAAATGACTACATATTAACATAGGAATTAACCTGTGAAACACGGAATTAGCCTGATAGCCTGGATAGCAACAATATTGCTAAATCAAGCTAGACATAAATGAAAATCCTTCTTGAAGCTAACAAAACTAACCTAACACCATTAGATTTGTCTTTTAAACAAAAAAAAAGAAGTTTAGCTTCTCTTTATCTGCCTCTCTTTGACCTTTTTGAGCAAACTGTTTCAACAAGTGAAAACTGTTACTGTGCAGAAATTATCCAACTCCAGGATTGAGAAATAGGAGGAAAAGCACCAAAAGACAGCAACAAGCTATGGAAAAAAATTACAAAATTTGGTTTACATTAAGTATTTATGTTAATGGGCCAGTTTGTGTGCATGATACACCCAGTTCAGTAAAAATAGTTGGAAAGAGCCCAACTCCAGTGCTGGATAAGCGGACAAATGCTAGCATGGCACTTTTCCCAGGCTGACATTTGTTACCTCTCATGACTGTACATGTCCTGGTTATCGGTTTTATTCAATGCTGGCTATATCAGACAGATATACCCTTAAAATGCTAACTTATGAAGAACTGCTTTTACATTTAAACCTGCCAAAATGGGCTGTAAAACAAGTGGAAACCTACTTCTCTGTGAGGTTATCAGTGCTACTGCTCCTACTAGTGTTGGTTGGTCTGAAAATAACTTCAGGGCAGTCTGGCACTTCAGTTCCAGCTGGCATTAAGTACACCAGTACAAAAAATTATTATATGATAAATGTGAAGTGTTTAGTTAGATTTTAGATAAATTATACTTTGAGTCATTTGCCTGCAGCTGTTTTCTTGTCTCCATATCAACTTGCTTTTATTCGTTATAAAGAAAGTTCATGTAGACTTCTGTAGCAACTTTCTCTCTCATTTTCCACTCAAAAGGATTCACTTAACTTTTTTCTATGACAAGGAGTGGCTCTTTCTTTGTAGGATGACTCTGGCTATCCACAGTAAAGATGTCCTTTTGTCCTCCAAGACATTGTCTCAGAATATTCAGCCAATGGTGCTTGGGATGCAAGGCTAAATGCCTTGCTTCAGAGTTATATATTGCCATGCATACCTGGCTCTGTCAGTGTTCCATTGGACAGACCTTTCCACTTGTCAGCATTTTCTGCTCAGCTTCCCTCATCACTTTATTCTCTTTTAAGACAAAACGTTCAGGTACATGTTGTCTCATGAAAGCAGCCTATCAGTACTTTTTTTGCCTTTCACTCAAGACACTGCAAGATATTCTGCTGAAAACCACAGCAGAATTTAAACTTATCTTTTCATTTATGGGAGTAGATTATAAGAATGTAATAGAGATACTAGTCTCCCCAGCCTGTACTGTAATTTCCTCCTTATTTGTGTATCTTGTCACAAATGCTCTCTGTTCATCTTCTAAGGTTCCAGGGGCACAGCATGCCCAGGCTGTCCTGCAGGACAAATGCAGGATCCTTTTCACTTTGCAACGTCTTCTGGGCTGTTTCTGGACTGGTGACCTGTGAGTATGGTTGCTGCCTGCTTCAGTGGGTTGGTCTGAGCCTAATCAAGCCTGGGGAAGTTGTAGAAGTCAAGGGATCATAAGAGAAATAACTTACAGTAGACAGATTGATCAGAGCATGCATTTTTATAACACTTATTAAACAATAGACTGCCTGTGGTTGTTGCACTTGTCCTATCTTATAGCTGTTTCTGAGGAGTTCTACCTGCAACTGAACCTCCTTCCTCCCCCCCAAAAAAATGTTATTAACTGTAAATACAGGCCTGAGAAATGCACAGGTATCTGATAAACTGAGGCTTGCATACATTTAAATGAAGACACATTATGAGTTTGATTTTGGGCAACCATGAACTCTTATCAGAGATTTAATAGCAGTTCTTAAAAACAATTGCTGGTATACAATGACATAAAAATTGAAGAACAAACAGTAGGAAACCTTAATCACATTTATATCTCATTTTCATTTATATTAGTAGCAAGATTTTAGACTCCATATTGAATTGAACATTTTCTCCTATTTAATAAATTAATTGCTTGTGTTCAAAAATGTTGTCTGTGTTTATCTTTGTTACTTTTCTTTTTTTTCCTGTGCTGTCCCCTATCTATGTATGTGAAATAACAAGTAGCACAACCAAATAACCAAATAAGATTCTTTTTTTCAAAGAGAATTTTGCTCTCTGACAAATTATGTTTGATATGGCCCTTAAGTTGAAGTTTTTATTGCTTCAGTTCTTCTTTAAGTATGAAACTACTTTTAGAAAGTGATTCATACAGAGAGATTTAATATTTCTTTACTTCATAGGATATAGGCAAAAAATGCCCTGTAGTGAATAATCCACTTGTTTCTGCTATGACTGTTTATATGTGCTTATCAATTATGCATTACTGTATACCATGGGGAATTTATCCACCTTAAAAACAAAAGCATAGCCAGAAAACCTTAAAACTGTATCAAATATTTCAGAAAAATGATTTTATTTAAGCACTATACATTGCCAGTATGCTTACCAGGGAGTTCTTGGTTGATAATGAAACTGTCCTTGGAGAATTCTATAGACTTCAGTGCTCTCAATATTTTGCTTTCTTGATATCTTTAGAATAACCAGCTGGTCCAAGGAAGTGCATGGGCTATCCATGAGGTGCAGCTGCTTGACCAGGCTCACCCCACTTTGTAAGAATATGTAGGTTGAGAGCATCTGTGACGTTAAGGTCATCCAATCAGGGAACTTTTCAATGCAAAAGGGAAATGAAAGTAAAGAGAAAAATTGTAAATGACAGCATACAGCGACACAAGTGATAAACAGGGATAACAGAAGCCTTCAGTGAGTAATTGTTGGGCCACAAAGTACCTACAGGCACAGCATTGGAGAGGCACAACCCAGACCCTATACTGCTGTGAAGGGACAATCAAGAGGAAGATGAGGATTTGGGATATCCAAGGGTAGCCTGTGGGACAATGCAAAGATTTTGAAAGAAAATTTGGGGGGAAGGGATGGGGTGGAACAATGAGGAAATTAAACACAAAGGCGCATAAATGAAGCTTGATGTGTCTAAACCAGGGCTGGTCAGTACACTTCTCTGACGAAGCCTGATGTCAGATCACCCCAGTCTGTCCTATTTTCTTATTAAATCCATTCTTAAATATCTTTGTGTAATCTCACCCTCTACTTTCTTCATGAGGGCTGTAAGGGCTGAATGCTTGCTACTGGTGAGACCTGTGTGAGTGGATTTGATGCCAGCAACTGGTGTCAGCTATGGAAGCAAGTGGAGGTCTTTGCTCCAGCCATTGTGTTACGGTTTATTTTATGGAAAGCTTTTTCCCCTTTGTTTACAAGCAGGGTTGCGCACGGCAGGGCAGGGGGTGCAGGCCAGCCCCACCTTCCCCAGATGTCGTCGGCTCTGTGCTCCAGACCGGGTGGTGCCTGGCTGCTCTGTCCCTGGCGCTGCTGGGGAGCGGAGCCGCTGGCCGCTGCAGCCCCGCCGTGGTTGGGAGCAGCCTGGCGTCGGCACAGGGGAGGGGCCACCCCCCTCCCCGCACTGTGGGGCTCGGTGTACCTCACCGTGCCCGTGGCTCCATGCCACTGCCAGCCTCCAGTGGCGCTTGTCCCGCTGCTGCCACTGCCACTATCACGCCACCAGTGTTGGTGCCCCGTCAGGTGTGGCCCCAGCCGCCGCCACCTGCACTTGCTGTCCCTCTTGCAGCGCGGGGCTGTTCCATTGCACTCGCCATGGCGTGCAGTGTAGTGCTGGCACACGGTGGCTCACTCGCTGCCCCCCCTCACAGTGCTTGGGAGTGCCGTAGTCACGTGGCCCTGGTCCCCTGGGCCACTGCCACTGTGTTGGTGGGGCAGTGTGGGGTGCCCAGGTTGAGGGAGGGCAGTCACCATGTTTGGATCAGAGCACATGGCAAAAGACAAAGAAACTTCCCACGGTTCGGGACCGGAAGTAGGCAGGGGAGAAGATAGACCAATGGGATGCAAGGCTACGCCCTCCTGGTGGGGTGAAAGCATGGGAGAAAGGACATACGTGCATGCGTGAGATGTGAGGAATTCTGGGCCAGGACAAAGGGTATAAAAATGGCGAAGCTTAGATGCCATTGCTCTTTTTGGCTGCACTCAGCTGTTGGACAGACTTGCTGCTCTTTGGGACCTTGACAACACCATCTTTGACCACGTGCTGGCTAGACCGGGACCTAAGAGGCTATTTCCCAACACCGTGGAGCTTCGACATCAGCTTGAATCCCTTCCTCATTGCAAATTCCTCGTTTGGGGTAGGAAAACCTACCCTGCCTTTCCCTCTCTCTCTCCCTCTCTCTCTCTTCACAGCACGGGCTCTGGGGCCCCTCTCCCCATCTCCATCAGGGTCATGGGAGCTCCAAAACCCAGTCCTACCCCTGCGGGTCCCCAAAATTCCAGAGGTGGGAGCTAGCCCCTCTTCCCATCTCCACCAGGCTTCCCAAGCCCAGTTCTGCTCCTGCGGGTCCCCAGATCCTGGGGAGGCAGGGCGAGCAAATTCCACTTTACTCTCCTGAAGCTTATCCAGCCTCATTCTCTCTCTGTCTCTAATTTTCTCTCTCTGTTCCCTGGGAGCATTTCCCCCAGGAAGTCCCTGTGGGAGCCCCTGTTTTCACTGACCCCCTCTTCCCTCCAACACCCTCTCTAGCCACCAGGAGTCATCACAGCTCTGAAACCCCTCCTATACCCTTCACACCTGCTTGCAGGCAGGATTTGGTTCAAGCCAAAAAAAGCTTGTGTTATTTCATCAAGAAGGACTATTTTGTTGTATGCTGGCTACTCGTGTTTTCTTACTTGGATACTCAATTTAATTTTCTGGTTTTTATATTGTTTTGATAAGGGTGTTTTTTAATACGTAAGATACATTTTAAACTGATTTAATAAATTTTTTTTCTATCTTTATACCGAGACAAGTCTCAACAAAGTTAATATTGAATTTATTTTAATTCAAATTCACTGTCCCCTTTAAATGGTGACACACTGGAATGGAATTGGTGTTAACCATTGGGAGGACTGGGGGGAGCAAAGTGAGTGAGAGGCTCAGTGACAGCAGCTGGAGCAGGGCTTTGGGTCACAGCCTGTGTACTTGATGTTGGCTGATGGAGGTGATCTTTGTATCTCCCCCAAACCTGGTGTGCATGGGAGTATGTATGTGTAATTCACTAGCAAACTTCATGCTGGACCAACTGGTAAGTAAAAGAGCCACGTGGAGACTAAGAGCACCTGGCATCCATCTGACAGACAGAGTGAGACCTGCAAGTGTGCATGTACTTAAGAGTCTAGAGAATCTCTGGTGTGTGCCTGCATTGTAGACCTTCAGTCCTGAACAGCTAAAGAGAAAGGAACTTGACTGTCTATATATCTATGAGTCCTGCTAATGTTACGTGTGGGTGCTGCTTAAAGGCAGTACCTTGCCTGGGACAGTCTGAGCAGCTGTCCATGTATATGTTCCATGTGTGTGTGTTTGATATATGCTCAACTTTGCTTCTGTCTGAACCCACAAACAACAGGAAAAACAGCAGTCCCACATCCATGATTGTGGGACAGAGATTCCCAGGTGGGCTACATGACCAGGAAGGAGGTATCCCTTGCTCCAAAGTCCATCAGAGGAAACATTCCCTTAACATCTCATGCCATGTTTCTTCTGCTTTGAAAGAGGAAATTAGCCACGTGCAGCAGTTGCAGAAGAGGCAAATGCTTCTGGAGCATTCTGATGCTTCTCTAAAGACATTTAAATTTCTTTTGTGGCTTATATTCTTAGGACAGGAAAGATTTACAAGAGGCATTATGAAGAAAATCAACTTTGTGATGTAACTGATTAAAAGAATATTCCAGTCATTCTGCGAGGAAGAATGGACATGAATGCTTCACATTTTAGGTGAACTTGAGGCAGAATAATATGAGGAAAACAGATGATGCATATTAGAAAAGAATTATGTGTATATGAAGCAGAGGCAGAGAGATCTCCCATTGTTCTGACCATCTCTGAGAAATGCAAAATTAAGTGCCAATACACCAAGAAACACGACACACAAATCTGCTCCCAGTATACATTTTAAGAAACTCAGTAAAAATTCACAAACTCAATGGGGTTAATTCAGAATTACTAAAGTGCAACTATATGCAGAATTAAGCCTATAGGATTTGGCACATTAGGTAAGCCTCCTGTCTCTGGCACTATCTCTGTGTCAAGTGCAGGTTTCATTTATTTAACGTGTAATGATTCTATTTTAATTAGTTTGTACACTACACCAACCTGTTTGTTTTTCTGGTTCCTTTCCAAGAAGTAATCAAAGAGAGAAATTCATGAAGGACTGGTCAATACCGAAGTCACTTCTAGTTAATTTGCTCAATTCATAATAATTCTGTGGTGTTAAGCCCACTGGTAAATGATTTGTATATTTTTTCAAATTGAGAGAATGATAATAAAGGATGTACAATTTGCATGGTTAATCATGCAGCAGCAATGAATGATACCAAGTTTCATGGTGAGGATAACTGAGGTTCTTGTTAATATATCCCTTGGGGCAGATTAGAGTGAAATGACACTGAATGACTCGTGCATGTGTATATATATTTTTTTGGTTTTAGAACAGTTTGGTTGCAATAGAAAGGAGATATTAGCCACTTCTGTTTCTATTATCTATAATAATATAATAATAAAAAATTATAAAGATATCACTTAAGAAAATGTCCAAGGAAAAGAAAGAGAAGGAAAGGATAAGAGTATATATGGAAAAAGAAAGATATCACCACTCATGGATCCAGCGCTGAGACCTGACGTAATTTAGATATCTGTTGGTCAAAGTAATGGTCGCAGTCTTGATCTATCAGGGCTGGGGGAAGCCCAAGAAATAAGGATTTCGATGGGTTAATATACATTCAGATTCATGTGGGAATGCCTGGGTACCTTGTGCGGGTTGTGTAAAGTCCTCTGATAGAAGGCCCCAGAAATGAGTCTGGGGACATTGGTGGTCGTTGGGGTGATTTTTTTTGAATCAGTGATATGTATATGGGCAGTTACTTCCTTTCCCACAGTTTGCCACAGTGGCAATTTTTGTCCAGATGCGTTAATCAAGATGTGCTAACCAGATCCCACCTCCATCAGGCCTGGAATTAGTACCTTCCTGTTGTAAATTCTTCTCATCTCAAGTTCCTGCTGTGGTGGCTTGTCTTCTGGCAAGTTCCTTCTGTGGCCTTGACAGTGTTTGAGGCAGACCACTGTGCTCTTTAAGTACTGAAAAGTTCCCAGAACTTATTCAAAAGATACTTTTTCTTTTTTTGAGAGAGAGAGTTTAGAGTTACAGAGTTTTAGAGAGAGTTGAGTTTACAGGTTTCATTTAATTCCAAGCAGATTACATAGAATATTTTTGATAACTTTTTTAATAGGAACCAAGGGGAAGTTGCTAAAATGGAAATATACTTACTGAAAAGAAAAATGAAAGGAGACACCATCCTGAACAGACTTTAAGAAAATGAAGAGTAACTGCTTGAAACTCAGGTTAAAAGACAAAAAGAATTGGACACAAAGCTAGAAAGAACGTACCCTGTATGACAATCCACTTTCAAACTTGTCAGTCAGACTCAACATAACAAACTTGTTAAATGAACAGATACCCTCACTTGCTTATACAGCGCCAGAATAAATATATGTATATATATATAAGTAATATATATACACAAGATATCACATGTTCTTTGTACTCATATTTGACAAAACAGCAATGATATTTTCTGAAAAATAGTGCAGCATTATTTAAGAGTCTGTCATGGAAAGAATATGCAAAATTATAAAGATTTAAGAATGTAGATATTCTTCACTTTTATTTCACTTTTTCTGAAACTGGAGCACTAACTTCTGAAAGCTTAAGATTTCTATAACAAGGTTTCTTTGCATATCACAAAACTTCCTACATTCCTATTCTTTCTATTCTTGTCCCACTTTTCCCACTGTACAGGCCACTCTTTCTCTCGTTTCTCTTTCCCTGCTGGCATATCGCTTATGCAACATCACAGTGAAAGGCAGAAAAAGTTGAGATAACCTTTTTTTCCTTTCTTGTATTTTTTCTCCTCTTCAGAGTTCAGCTGTGATTCAGCCTTGCTTCATAGGCAAGCCAAATAAAACTGGTTTCTATGCTTACTATTACTACTTTACTAGCTTTTTCTACAGTTATGGGAATAATAAGGAAAACAACAACAGTATTTACATCTCTGAACAGCATCTGATTGGCCTCCAAAGCTGTCACATAACTTGTGTAAACTTGTCATTCAACATTTCTGAGTAAGGGATGTCATGTAGAAGTAATATCTACCTTCTGTATTTTCAGTCATTTATTGACAGAAATTTAACTGCTAAGAAAGTTCCCACTGTTTCATTTCAACAATTCTACATATAATAGTGGGGATGAGGAACTATTGTGTAACATCAGTGTTTGAACATTTATGACTTATTTTCATATGTAGACTCCCTGCTAGAGTTCATCTTGACATAGCGTCCAGGTCTTAATAGCAATATAGTATTGAATTTGCCGGTGTTGAAGGGTATGTGCATTTCAGGACATATTTTATTCTGAAGAACATAATAATTGTGGTATCCAATGAACAGTTCAATGGAAAAGTTTACTGAGATTTGCCGAGTAAGCACTTTAGGTGGTCTCTTTCTTCCATGAAATCTTATTTCACAATACTTTAATGTACATGCCTCAATGCTGGGACTATTCTAGTGTACAAATTCCATCTAAATAGTTGTATTTTTGAGACTCTGTAATTAGACTCCTAGATCCTTTAGCGTTTTCAATTCTTTCAATCTTAACACCAAATCTCATTGGTGAATGGGTCAGTTCAAATCAGCCACAGATGGTCGAAACAATAAAACCCAATTTCTTCATTTTAGTTTACCTGTGCAATTTTTAAGATTTGGTAGGCCTCCAAAGCTGTCACATAAAATCACAAAAAAGTGTTGCCTTAAAATGGCTTTTGCTACCTTTATCTCTTTTTATTACACGCATATTTTGTGTGCTAGTATTTTTTGGTTTTATTAGTGCAATTTTCCTGCAAAGAGCTGACCTTTACTGTTGTCATTTGCTGTTTCATGTGGTCTGCCAGTGTCCATATTTAGCATATTGTTGGGTACAAAACAAGATATAGCTGGGTTTGAATCCCTTTTAATTGGCTGCAGCTCTGCAACTGCATTCATTAATTTCAGAGTGTATCTAGAGCTGATGCTCTGTTACTTTTCTTTTAATTGTTGCTTTAGCTGTCCTGAGATGCCATCTATCTTAGGTACTGGGAGCTCCCATTATTTTACCAATCTTTTCTCTTCACATGGCCAATAAGATAGGGTGGATGTTCATGTGCATGCGCGCATGTGTTCTTATGTGTGCCTGCTTTCTTGTGTTCTCAATTCTCCCTAGGTTTGAATGTCCTTTAATAGTTTTACTTGAGCTGCGAATTGTGTTGCTGAGGCAGACACTTCAAGATGGTTGTACCCACATTATAGTCCTTAGATTTTTTGCATCATTTATACCAATGAAAAGCTCAGCTGGCCGTTTAACATAGGTGCAGGTCTGCACCTCTCTTGTGTGTTCTGTCTAACTAACACAATTGATGTGTGTTTATACTCTTGTAAATATATGATGAATAATAGTGCATTCAGAGCTTCATTTATCAAGAGATCCTTTTGATGGCCAGTGCTAAAAGGTGGCTTCAACGCACCCACGAAACATGGCTCTCCTCCCCAGTCTCCTTAGACCATCAATATAAGTTTACACTACTAAAACAACATAATGCTTCCAGGTTGTCATTTTCTGGATATCAGGTGACAGGGAATCTCTGAAAATATAAAGAGTTTTCATGCAGATAGAACTCAAGCTCATTAATAGTCTGTCTAGAAATTGATTTCAATGATTTAGGGTCAATCGGTCATCAACCCTACTTCATCAAGACATCCCAGAATAAAATTAACCAAAAATAATAGAACTTAACAGCAAAACAGAACATAAAATCCTGTGAGTGTAGAGAAGAGAAGAGTGCAACATCTATATCTGACTGTCAGAGTATTTGAAGGAATGGAGCTGAACCCACTTTTGGTGCACGTAACTCATTCCTAGTCCTAATGACTGCATAATTTAAGTGTTAGAGGTCAAGTGTCACAGCTCTGTAAACCTCTTTAGAGCTCAAATTTTTATTTGATTGTAAGGCCAGCTGATTAAGTCTGCAGCTGGGAGCCTAAACAAACACAATGTGAATATTATAACGGCTTTAATGTGAGTTACGACTTGAGCTGCACAGACTACAGGCATAACAGCAGTACTGAAGTCAGATAATAAAATCGTAGGATGGCCTGGGTTGGAAGGGACCTTAATGATCATCTAGTTCCAACCCCCTGTCATGGCCAGAGACAACTTCCACTAGACCAGGTTGCTCAGAGCTCTAACCAACCTGGCCTTGAACGCTCCCAGGGATGGGGCATCCACAGTTTCTCTGGGTAACCTGTTTCAGTACCTCACCACACTCACTGTAAAAAATTTCTTCCTAATATTTAGCTTAACCTTACCTTCTTTCAGTCTGAAGACATTGCCCCTTGTCCTGTCACTACATGTAAAAAGTCCCTCTCCATCTTTCTTGTAGGCTCCCTTTAGGTACGGGAAGGCTGCAGAAAGGTGTCTCCTGAGACTTGGCTTCTTCAGGATGAATAACGCTGGTTGTCTCATCCTTTCTTCATAGGAGAGGTGTTTTAGCCTTGTGATCATAGTGGCCCTTCTCTGCACTTGCTCCAACAGGTCCATGTCCTTCCTATTCAAGGGACTCCAGATCTGGATGCAGTAACCCTATAGAGAGATATTTAAAATCCTGTTTCTCACTGCAATCAACTGAAATTTTGCATAGATGCATAGATGACTTTGTGAATTTGAACAAAGATAAGTCAAACTGACTTGCCAAAGATGACATTTAAAATTTGTGGCAAAATGGTTGAGTCAAACCTTGGTCTCCCATTTCACTGCCTAGTACCTTAATGCTGGTCTGAAGTTACTGTAATAATATGTGATAGAAAGGAAAAGAGTAGAAGCCAAGATAATATGTTCTTTGCCATAAGAGGAATCTGAAACTGCTGAGCTGCTATGTGGGATTTTTGTGAAGACTTCCATTTAACTGCAGTAGACTATGAAGTGAGCTCTCAGTGGTTCAGAGGAGAACTAAAACCAGTGAATTCTAATGCCTACAGGGTTCTCAGTGTAACAAATGATGCTCTGCTAAGATCTCCTTTCAGTTGTGGTAGCAAGACTTCTATTTATTTCAGGAGTTTTTGCTCATAGTATTCCCAAATAAGAATTTATCCTCTGGACAAAATTCGGTCAAATACTTGCCAACTCTAGGTGGAATTCTTGTACAGTTGTTGTTTTCTATTCTGTGATTACTCATTAGTAGAGAGACATGCTTTGCAAATTGAATGGTGCTCTTAATTTTCATTTTCAATATCCTTGACCTTTTTGTTAGGACTGTCTCTTATTTTCTGAGGCTTTTTGAGATATCCCCTGAGATACTAGACCTGATTTGTTCACCAAATTAATAAGTCCTAGCATACCTATATATGTATATATACCTCAGAAGAATCCACACATGAATGTAAGCAGTTCAACTTGATTAAAACATTAATTAAAATAAGTGCAAACTCTTAGAATTTATCTGCTACAGTAATCTAAATAATAGGGTACAAATAAATAGATGACTTCTCAGGCCATGATTCTATTAGTCATCTACAATGAAATAAGACCAAAATTTAAACTAGAAATCAATGATACTTTTGTATTTCCTTTACTAACAAGGGATAGGGATTTCAGAAAGTGCTGGGGATCATTCTTTGAGTATTGTTTTCCTTGAAGCTGACTCTTCGCAAGCAGCCAGAAAATGAGATATTAACTGCTGCTATCCCCTTTTGGAAATCCCAGTCTGAATGGCTCTAACTCATTCCAAAGGACATTAATAGTATTTTGCATCCAACAATTGGGTATCTGATCTCAATTCCTTAGTCTACAGCTTTCTTTTTGTGTACTTATTTGCATTTTACTGCAATTGTTTTTCTTAATTAATCCATTTAATTCATTTTACATGTGAACATAATTCAACATAGTTTGCAAATTATGATTTAGAAGTATTTAATGGTTCAGAGTAGTCACTTTAACAGAAAAAGAAAAACAATATAATGAGAAAAACAATATATTATTTGTAAAGGGGTAATTTAATTTTATTTTCCGGGATGACTGGTTGCAATTCCTCTTCATATATAAGGAAAGCTCACTAACTATTACTAATGTTTCTTGCAAATGATATCTTGAAAATTAATATTGTAATATGTAATCCCTACAGCTGTGGATGTACATCAGCTAATATTTTAAAGCAATGCCCATTAAGATCAATGTCAATTAACCAGAATTCATTGTTTGAATATCGATCAAGCATATTTAATTTACCATTAGTGTTAACAGAATGATGTATTAGTCAATTAAGATAGCATTGACTGAGAATCTTAATTAGATATTTAATTCTTTAGCTAGATTTAAGAAAAACATAACCATTGGTTTCAGTGCTTTCACTTTGTCTAGAATATCTGATTATATTACAAGATATTGACTTATGCGTCAGCATGAATGGCCTTTTTTTTCCAACTCACACTGACTTTCTCTATGTTTTCATTTCTCCTGAAATTTAGTATTTCCATCAAAGATTTTATAAACCTTGTTATCATAGTTCTCTAAAGCTAAACAAGTCCATTGCAATGAGCTATTTCCTAACTGCAGAAGAGTCTTTTCCAAAGCAGGAAATAATTCCCAAGATAGTCAGTCACTGGCTGCTGCAGGAGAAGGACGTTGATTGAAACAAATAGTTATGATCCCCAAGTATTTGTGCAGAGGCTATTGGACAGTTTTTAAAATGAGCTGAAACCCTCTCTGTACGTTATTTCCTAACTCTATTTTTCATTTGGTCTGCAGCCTTAGTTCCTAATGCTATTATCCCTTGCCACCTTTGCTCAAATAGCTATGCCTATTTACCCTCTGCAAACCCTGTTCAGACACTTTTGGAACAGATTGAAGTAATGCTTTCTTTATGTGTGGGGTCATAAAGGACAGCAGACTTTGGATTTGTAGTATTTAGATAGGAATGAAAAAGAGAGAAAAAAACAGAAAAAAGATCGTCAGATATCTGGTTCTAAATACAATGTTTCCTATGAGCAGCAAGAAACAGAAAAGAAAAAAATATGCTGTTTCAACTGGATTGAATCACATAACTATGTGCCTTAAAAAAAAAAAAAGACCTCAGAAATGAAAAAATATTTCAACATTGCTTATATTGGATGTTTAATCAATATGAAATATAGCTTGTTTTTAACATTTGCTTCTGAATACTTCAATATTTGATGGTTTCATTGCAAAATGGAACTAAATAATTGGTCATCTCAATGAATCAAAGTTTCATACTACTGCAATAAGGAATACTCTTAGCTGAAAAGAAATGGAAGACTTATTCCAAATGGAGAACAACACTACATTTGAATTTTTCTGTTTTATATAAGACTTTAATAACCAGTGCCACTTAATAAAAGCCCAGATTAAGCAGTGATAAATAGGTATCAAACATATTTGAAATGGGCAAACTCTTTTATTTAATTCAGATAACCACTGCTGGAAAGCTTTAGATTTAGAGAGTTGTGAATTCAGAATTGGGATTTAAGTAGCTATGTTAACAGTATCTCATTTAACAGTTTTTCTCTGGCTAAGTTTAAAGGGTAACTGCTTTATCTTTATATGGTTTATTGTTAAATCATCTCTTATGTGAATAAAGGTTTTTTTCTACAGTGAATCCTGCAAGAAGAAAGTTAAAGATTACTTATGATTTAATTTTTTCCTAAATATTTATTTTTTCTAGAAATTTTAGTGAGATGCTGTTTCCCCTTTAAAAGGTTCTGCTCTTCTGAAGTGAATAAGAAAATTGTTGTTTAGCTTCTAGGGGACACACACTGGAAATACAAGTGTTACAATATTGCTATGGGTCTCCTTACGCTAAAGATGATCTTATTGTAAAGGTTTGACAATGCAAAATTATGTTAGACTTGTCTTGTTCTCTGTGCTTTTCCCTAAGTATACACTAATTGACACTGTCAGACAAGGTGGGTGAAACTTTGATTTAATGATGTATGGCAGTTCTTTCATTTTTATGAAGGTAGATTTTATTATAAAGTATCAAGAGTAAGAAAGGGTAAGACTTTGAAAAGCATATAAAATGTATAAAAAGACTACAGGAGTTTCTCAAAAGATTACAAATTTACATAATCAAAGTTAAAGGATGTAATCATTTCAACCATCTGCAATCCAGAAAATGCTCATAGGAGACTCTTGTTTCCAAATATTTCTTTGGATGTAACATGCTAGAAGCTGATTTTGTGACCTTTTTGGACACAGTAGGACACAGCTTTGAAAACAGTCTGTGGTTCTCTCCAATACCTCCATGAAAGCCCTGGAATTCTTCATGATCTTATGTCATTCTTTAAGGGTGGTACACATGCAAATAGAAACATTATTTTAATCTTCCCTTTCTTTTTTCAGCTGTGTTCTGTTCCTATTTGAAAAAAAAAATTATTAGTGAGAAATGAAAACGTAAAACATTCAACATGAAGCACCTATTTTTAACTGAAAATTTCTACAAAGGAGTGAATCCTAAACTGACTCTTCCTTTTTTTTTTCACACTTTTGGTTTACAAATTTCTGCCTTAGTCCATTGAGCAACACTACTAGCTGAAGAATGTAGTTTTGTTCACCGTTCTTTTTAGGAAAAAAAAGTGTTGACAGAGTGAATTTTAATATTTCTGTAGGGCTGGTGAAATTTCTCTTTAATTGATTAAAAGAAATTGATCAGACAATTGCAATGTGAATGATGCTTCACTTTTTTTTCAGATTAGAGCAAAATGTTAAACTGCTGCCCTTTGTATGTGGTATATTATACACAGACAGAAAATTAAAAGAGAAAAAATACAATCATAATAAACCAAAAGAAGCCAAGCATTGTTAAGGCACAAGACTATGAAACTGAATTGCTTTCCAGTACTTCTTGAATTTCCTCATTTCTATTTCCTATTGCAGAGCAATTACTACATTTTAAATTATATTATATATATTAAAAACCCAAATGACTATATATTGTACATCTTTCATGTACTTTTATATACAATCAGCTTTAAAACTCATTATTTTCTTAAACTGAACTTATATAGAAATAACACAAAGAGGTAAAAAATTAAAGTTGAACTCAAATATAAACTTGAAGTTAATATTTTGACCTCTGGTATTTGAGTTAAAGGTTTTCTTTCATTTTCTTAATTGGTTTGCTCATTTAGAAATGTTCAAAAGATGTGACAAAACTCCACCTTTTAAAACCTTGAACACAGAAAATGGCCACTGATATACAGAGGCTGATTTTGATTTGTGTATACTGTTGAGTAAACTATTCTTGAACCCTGAATAATCATGAACACATTGTGAACAAAAGATCTAAACAGCTGAAACTTCAGATTCATTTGACATAATTAAAGAGAAGTTACTCATATGTCCAACATTCAAGAAGTCAAAACAACTGGAAAAATAGTAATATAATACCTAAAAATAAAAAGGAAAAAATCTTTTGTTGAATTGGATCTCCTTGAATTTGAATTCTAGCATAAGCTGGAAAGTACTTAAAACTTGCTTGATTTGATTTAGACTTGCTCTGTTGCAAGGTGGTACATGTACTCTTTCTGTAAACTGAAAGTGCCATTCTTGATCTGTGTTCCATCTTTTGCTTGAATAAAATGTGTAATTTACTTCCTTTTTAAATTAAAAAATAATTATTTAGATTTTTTAAAAAAACCTGAAAAATTATTGTTTTGAAATGGTTTTCATTTTCTGCATTCTTACGTTCAGTCTTCCGCTTTCCCCACTATCCTTATTTTTTTAATCCATGCCTGAAATTCCCCTCAAAGATTCCATCTAAAAATGTACAAAGATACTGACAGAAAATCTTCCAGTTCACAAAGTCTCTCTCCAAAAATCATGCTCAGTTTACAAATACCACAATTAATTTTTTTTTTAGGAGGGTCCATTACTCATCATATACTATTATTAAACTGCATCTATTTAACTTTATATTCTCCCTACATATTGCATGGATTTTAACTACTGTCTGTGGTTCTGATTTAAATGCTCAAGTTCAGAGTTGGCCAATAACAATTTTTGCACAAGAGCATACTTTAGGTATCATTCTTACAGCAATGAAACCTAAAGCTATATTTGACAAAAAAAATCAGGAAACGAAGGAATATTTAAAGAAGGGATGTAGGGCAGACAATTTAAACAGATCTAGATTAAAATATTTTCTTGAAACCATGCCCTCTCTTACTTTAGTGGTATCAATATTCAGAGAGTAACAAATTATTCAATAATACCTAAGGTAAATGTAAGAAAACAGTCAAGAGAAGACTTCTATAGCTTGCAAATGCAGAGTAGTGTGTTTAGCTGTAGAAAATTCAGATAATCTAGTTAACAATAACAAAATTTATTTGTGGATGAAAGATACATAAAAATTTTTCAGCAAGTGATTTTGTCTATGGAGAGAATCTAATCCAAATATGTCAAGGAATCAATTAGGAAAACAGTAGCAAAGAGCAGGAACAGGTGATAAGCAAAGCTACCACGTAAAACTTGAAATCTGTGTATCTAAGGTTAACATCTAAAAATAAACCTTGCAAGCAAAGTTACTGCATTGATAAGGAGTGGCAAAATTGCTAATTGCCAATGAGTCATCTAGCCACATTAGAAGTGGAAATTAATTATGTTGCCATATCTATAAGTGTTCAGTGCTCGTATTGCATTAGAAAGCAAAAAAGAAGCCATCACCTTCTGCTTGACAGGTGGCTTATGAAGACTGCTTGATCAAGGCAAAGAGACTTTAAGGAGGTATCAGGGAAGTTTATGAAGGTCTAAACTCATTTCCATTTTCTAACATACAGAAAAGTTCGAAGGGTTTTGCAAAAGATGTTTTCTAATTTATGGATTTAGTGATAAACACGAAAGATATGCCTGACCATATTCATCAATTCTGGAGAATCACAAAATATCTCAGTTCCTCAAAACAAATGACCACTGACTTCAAATTTAATAATAAAGAAAATTATGGAATATAACCACAGAAGAAACCCCAAAAGAATATGACAGCTATTTTAAGAGGTAGATATCAAAGCATTTCCATGGAGAGTTGAAACAGAGTTGTCTTAGTGACTGAGAGAGCCTATTAAAACTTGTCAGTGCTGCCCTCCCAAAAGATATGTGGGATAAAACTCCTACACACTGTGTATTGAAAACAATCAAATCAGAAGTCTATGTGGAAGTACAACTGTGACAAAATTGTCACTGATGATTTTGTATTGGAAGAAGCTGCATATCATATAAGTTCTAATCTGGTACCTATGGCTCTGCAGTTGGATCTGCCATAGACAGGGGAGTCAGAAGTGGGTCACCATGCTCCAGGTGACAAACATAAGTTTTGATATTGGCTCTGGCAAAGGAGTACACTTGATTGTATGCTCTTTCAACACTTGTGAGTTGTGGGGATGAGGAGCCAGGCAGCATCAATGCCGCTGTGCCACATATGTGTTGTCTGCCAGCACTGCTTGTAGAGATGGAGAATATGGGAGCACTAGGACATTCTCAGAGCTGGCAAGTCCAGTACAGTCACAGCAGTGACAAATGGCTGGCTATGCCTCTAGAATTCTTCTTGTGACTGAACACATCAGAAGACAAATAAATCTGAGCATCCAGATGAATCAGTGGATTGGGTATCATGTTCAGAAGGACAATCTGGCAAAGTAGAAAGAAGGGAAGATTTCAGAATGTCAGTCCTTAGACTGAATTTAGAATCCATTAAAGAAAGTAGAAGCCATTGCTACAGATCCCTTAGAGATTCTGATCAAGGTTTTCAAAAACACTTCAATGATTTAAGTGTTTTCATCAGTATTAAATTTCTAAAAAGCTGTGATTTTGAACATTTATATTACAGCATTCCTGGAGGCCTGATGATTTGTCCTGGATTTTTCATGATTCTGATCCAAACATGAAGCTTTGTGATCCAAATATGAAAATTAATCTATAGGAAGGAATGGCTGCCTATGGAATTCTGCAATTGATTACTCACATTCTCTGAGCACAAAAAAAAGAATACTACTGTACCAATACTTTTTCTTAGGTGTATGTTTTATATGGTTGTTATACTGACGAAATTTAGTCTAGTGTAGCTCTTAAATGTTTAACTTTTGCCTTTAGCTGGAATCACAGCATGTTTTTGATATGTACAAGAAGTGTTTCAAATGCATACATACTGCAATTTAATCTGTTTAATGTAATCTCTTGACATCATTTCAGTATGGGTAGATAAATAAAAACCAGGCTGCTCATGCTAAAACTATTCAGTACCAGGTATTCAAACAGAAAAATCTCTGTAAAGCTGAAAGAAAAAAAAATACTTTGTTTGATATGTGTAGAGAATTAAGTTATGCTCTAATTCTTTGATGAATAATGCAATAGATGGTGAGAAATAGGATCTTTAAGCTGTTTGAATGAATTTCATAATAAAAAAATATTTCAGTTTAAACAGGATATATTTTCATAAGCATTCTTTGTTTAGTATTTGTAGCCATATCTTACAGGCCACATTTCTCCTGAGCATGAGTATAAGTCATGCTCTCACTGGCTGTGACCTTATTCCCCTTGGTTGGACAGGAGAACCTGGACTCAGGTCATTGGACAACTAATATAAACAATATAGTTTGATATATATTTCTGTAACTGCGCAAGAAGAAGGACAGACATGTTCTGACTTTCTTAGAGAGTAGACATGTTGTGAGCAGACCCTCTCCCTGGTCAGACACCTGGCCAGAGAGAGCCTTGTGTCCAGGGTTCTCCAGGCAGTCTGCCTGGGGAACCATGGATGCAGAGTCTGCCGGTAGGTATTAGAGCTCTTACTGCTGCTTAGATGCTTAAGTTCTCTTTGCATAGAAATTAGTAATCTTATAGATAAATAAAGCCTCTGAACATTTGTTGGAGTCTACCCTCTCGTCATTATGCCTCACGGATGACACCCGGAAAACCTATAAGTATTCTTGAATATTTCCTTTTTTTTTTCCTCCTTTTTTATTTTTATTTTTGATTTTTTAACGATGATAATGCAAAGCTCTTTACTTTTTACCAGGAAAAGAAATTTGATAAGCCAGTCATCTTCTCCAAGTACTCTCAAGTACCACTTTTTATTTTGTTTGTTGGTTGAATAAAAAAACACGTGAATGTGTATGAACTTAAAATTGTTTTCTCCATAAAATGAATATTTGTTCAGACCACTATAATTAAAAAAAAATCACCATGGTAAGCCCTTTTTCATTTAGACAGATAAGTAGATTGTATTTTTAGTACCCTGCTTACATCTTTGTCCACATGAATTTGTAGTCATTACAAATATCTTCTTACCTAAAAGGGCTCATTTAAATACCCCTTAAAATCTACATGGTTGGACATATAGCCCTTACACTTCAAAATATTTCAAGGGACTGGAAATCAAAACCAGTGCTGCCAAGCATTAACCTGCCAGTTTTGTCAGGCTTCCAGCAGGTATTTCAAGCAAAGATGTCAGGACAAATGATAAGATGGAAATTGGGTGTTCCTATATTGTAGATGTTTGTGCAAATGGAGGCACAGGAGGCCTCAACTGCTTGTATACATTTTCTGAAAAATTGTATAATATTCTGAAGCTAGAAAGGTCCTAGTTTTTAGCTGGTTATGTGAAAACAAATGAAAGACAGTAGGAAGGTCCTACAGAGGAATCTGGATAGGCTGGACTCAGTGGACTGAGTCCAGTGGTATGAAGTTCAAGAAGGCCAAGTGCTGGGTTCTGCGCTTGGGTCATAACAACTTCATGCAGTGTTACCTGCTGGGGGAAGGGTGACTGGAAACTTGCCCAGTGGAAAGGGATCTAGGAGTGCTGGTTGACAGCAGCTGAACACGAGTCAGCAGTGAGCCCAGGTGGCCAAGAATACCAATGGCATCCTGGTTCGTATCAGAACTAGCATGGCCAGCAGGATCAGGGAAGTGATTTCCCTCTGTGTTTGGTGCTGGTGAGGCTGCATTTCAAATCCTGTGTTCAGTTTCAGGCCCCTCACTATAAGAAAGACACTAAGGTGCTAGATTGAGTCTGGAGAAGGGCAGCATAGCTGGTGAGGGGTCTGGAGACCAGGTCTTATGAGGAGCAGCTGAGGAAATGGGGGTTGTTTATCCTAGAGAAAAGGAGGTTCGTCTCTATGACTACCAGAAAGGAGATTGTGGAAAGGTGGGAGTCAGCCTCTTCTCCCAGGTGTCTAGTGGCAGGACAAGAGGAAATGGCCTCAAGTTGTACCAGGGCAGGTGTAGACCGGATATTAGGAAAAATTTCCTTGCTGAAAGGGCAGTCAGGTACTGGGACAGGCTGTTTAGAGAAGTGGTGGAATCACCATCCCTGGAGGTGCTCAAAAAGTATAAGGATGTCACACTTGGGGATATGGTTTAATGGTGTACACAACAGTGCTTGCTTAATGGTTGGACTCTATGACCTTAGAGGTCTTTTCCAACCTAAGTAATTCTATGATTCTAGGGAATTGCTGAAAAGGGACACTAGAAGATGGTACCTATTGGAAACACTGCTTAATCCAATGAGTCTTCAAATGTAATCTGGGATATCAGTTGCAGGGTCTGGTAATATCCTATTAAATTTCTGTTGTCATCTAAGTGTGCAGTCACTAGTTGTATTTTCCCATTGCACCTTTAATTAATTGTCATATCTGCTGTCCCATAGGTTTCAGTAAAAAAAAAAAGTAGTAACTTGAAAGAAAGCTAACAAATTCTTCTTTCTGAAGAACATCCATATAATGATGACCAATTCATAAATACTTTCAAAAAGGACTTAAGAAGCCTCTCTAGTAGATTAGAGAGCTTAATAATGAAACCTTACAACTTTTTTTCAACTTTTTTTCTACAGTAAATTCCAGAGAGAATATATAGCACTGAGCTGAACTCTCAGTGATTATTTCAGTGATAATTTTGATACATTGAAAATGCTAAAAGTTTAGGCTGTGGAAGATTTTTTTTTAATTATAATAGTCTTGTTCATGGTTTACTATCTCAGAGCAACAATTGTGTCTTCTGTGCAGGGACAGCTGTGTGGTCGTCAGCTGTATTACCAACCACAAAATCTCTGTCCTTGCTTTGTTTAGTTCCAGTGATATCTTTACTGTGGATGTGTTTTTAAAATCAATCCCCAAAGAAATAGTTGAGTACATTTTGCAATCCATAGAAATGTTTTTAATTGTTGGTGTAATGACAGATAACATCTAGGAAGTAATGGAGTTCTCCTCTTATGACGAAAGAATTGTTTTTCATCTCATTATTCTCTACTACCTTCTTTCTCATGACAGATAATTTTAATGAAAAGCCTGCAATAGCTACCCTTCTATTATGATAACCATTTATTGTAAAAATTCATTCTATATTTATGTGGGGACTAAAGAAAAGATAAATAACAATAATATGCAAGTGCCTGAACAATCTTCTATAATTTAGGAATTAAAAAAACAAACATATATATATAAAATATAACTGTATAAATACATGCTTTAGTGCTTAATATGTTACATATATAAGCCTTCAAAGACATAATTAGCTGACAGGTATGAGGCATTTTAGAATATTCTTCCAGAATGGCTGTGGCACTAAATCTTACTAAACTAATATTAATGTAAATCAGAAATAACACCTCTAGTATCTGTGAAATTATGCCAATACAATAGACTGTAATTGAAATCAGAATCTGACAAATTCGTGAAGTGCAGCTATGCCAAAAGTATATGCAAAGGATATAGAAGCCTAAATTAAACTCGTAAAACCAAAATAATTCAGACATGAGTTCAAATTCTATTCCTAAAACATCTCACTGTGCATTGCTATGTGCTTTGTTTGAATACTATTGAAAGACTCAGGTAATACAGCAGAAAACATAAACTAAGGAGGAATCTAGATTATGATATTTTCATTGTAAATGTAAAGAGTTATTTAATATTTTGATTGTTATAATTGAGAGAAAAAATCTTATTTAAATTAAAAACAAATTGAACATTCAGCACACGGGTGAAGTCAGCTTCATAGGTGCTGAACAAAATTTTACATTTTAATGCTATCTCTACTAATTCTAATCGCTCAGTAATGTTGCACAATAGGTAACAAAATCCAGGCAATGGATCTCTACTCTGCAGAGAGTACATGTGTGGTTCTATCAGTCTCTCTGTGTGTGTCGTGTGTCTTGTCTGGTGAATTCAGTGGACAAAATACACATTTATTCTAGCAGGAAAGATTATTATTGTATTTTGTCTCACAGAATTAAAAATAGAATTAAAATTTTGAATGTATCCACTTACTCTCTTCCCGGATTTTTATTCAAGTAGTTTCTCGAACTAAGTAAGTGTATAACTGCATTTAGAGTAAAAATGTTTGCAAATTGACTTATTTATACATATATGTACCGGAAATAAGTATATAATTGCTTTTAGAACCAAGCTGATTGCAAGTGAAAATTACGGTTTGTTGTCATGTGTTTGACTGTGTTCTTTATGATTCTTCCATATGTGTGAAGTTATTTCAGCTTGTAGTTAGAATATTTTATGAAGATAATTATTCTAACAGAATAACAGATGTTACTATACTGGAGGCACCAGCTTTAAGAATTTACTTTAAATAAAAGAAATGGAAGTAAAATAATTGTAGATTAGATTTGGGAATAAAAAAAGCTGTTTTTCATTAGGCTTGTTTCCCCTGTTATGGTTTCTCGAACTGACTTTCGAATATGATTTCATTATCATGTTAAAAACATTGGAAGTATTTGCACCTGCAGAGAGCAATTCAAGATTTTTTTTTAAAAGGAAGTAGAGGAAAGAGGATCTTTGCAATACAGCAGAGAAATAGATGAGAGCTCATGGAGGCCAACCACCAATTTTAAGTGTAATTGCTTTCATCTTTTGTACTAACTCTAAAAGCAAAGTTCTTTGAGTGCTCAATGAGAACAGGCCTACTTGAATAAATCAAATTATTTGACATTTTCTAACATATTGCAGAAAGACTGTTAATCAAAAAGAAAATATTTCTTGGCAGGCTTTTCTTTTTTATTGTGAACAAATAAATAAACAAGAAAACAAATAATTAGGTAGCTTCTTAATCACTCTTCCTGTCTTGTTCAGAGATGTTCCCTGATTAAATCATGACACTCCTCCCTCCCCAGGGAATTATTAGTCTGGCATTAAATATAGTACCAATATCTCATTTGGTGTGACCATAAGCTGTCCCAGGTTTTCATTGCATATGGCTTAATTGACTTTTTTCGTAGGTTAGTATTATTGATATTCTGCCAAGACTTTGGAGAGGGGATGTGGAATGCTCTGTGGCTACACTACATGAATGCATCGTCTAAATTCCTAGATTCATGTGCTTCCTTCTTAGCTCTTAAACTGTTAAGAACAGTCTTACATGGAAAGTCTTGATAGTACTAGTTGATAGAAAAGTATTACTGATGGAAGTATTAGCCACAGATATACTGGTCAATTAATCTGTTGTCAAACTGAAAGTTAGTTTTTCCTTTTCCTAAATAACAAGCTGGTACTGTATTGTCTTGCAGTGCCTTCAAACCATTTAGAATATGTTCTGAATTTGTTGTTGTGAAGAAACATGATAGGGGACACAAGTTTAAAATGTTGTTACTCTGATTCAATCCTTGTACAGTTTAAATACTAAATATTATCAATATGTTTATATTAGAAACAGTAGTATACCACAAGATAAAAATAATGAATTGTACTTATTAATGAAGCAATTAGATGCATTTATTTGTTCTGTTATCCTGGATACATTTTTGTCTTTCCAAGAAATGTTGAAAATTATAATTTTTGTTATATGTAAATAATGTTTGCATTTCTCCTTGTTCCAAACATTCAGTCATTACAATTCAAATAGTTTGGTCTAGAAAATTCTTTTCAGTCTAAAAGATTATAGAATATTTCTGCTTTGCCAAATTGTCAGTTTATGCCAAGTAATCTTATGAATACAATTAAAAATATAAATGAGAATTTATAAGGTTGCTTTCCCATGACAGCAAAAATGCACTGTATAATTTTACTCTGACAATATATTTGAAAATTAAGATTCAAATATCCTTAATAATTTTGTGTTCATGTCACTAAAGATAATTTTGGTTTTGTTTTGTTTTGGTGGTTTTTTGGAGTGTATAATGTCAGGCTGCTAAAATGCAGTGAAATGACATATTTCAAGTTTCTATTCTTTGGTCTGGTGGTATCAGTAATCTCAAAATATTTTGAGAACATTATATTTTCCTTTTCAATTTTAGTGCAACAATGAAAAAGTATGTTCTAGTAAATCCTCATGTTAAGCAATATAGATTTATTGAAGTAAATGAGTGACTGACTTCAGTGTAGCTTCCTTAATTTGCAGCAGCTGAAGTTTCAGGTAAATGCTGTGCTTTACCACTAGATAAACAACACATAGAAAGGAATATTCAACTAAAATAATTTAGAGAATTGACCTGCTATTCTTTGAGCACTGAACTATGTGATCTAATCATGACAACGTTTGTCTGTTCTGCTCAGAAAACATTTCTTCTTCTTCCCCCGGAGCAATAAAGATACTTCATGCTTCTGCATCATTGGAAAATGTTACAAAGTAAGTTAACCCAGGCTTTTCAAGGTTCTGCCATAATGCTCTGGTTTTTCTTTTTTTAATTGTAACAGCCTTCTCAGCAAGGCTGCTCTCAATCTCTTCATTCCCCAGGCTTCATTGATAATGGGGGTTGCATCAACCCAAGTGCAGGACCTTGTTCTTGGTTTTCTTGAATCTCATGAAGTTCCCATGGGCCTACTTCTTGAATTTATCCAGGTCTCTCTGTGTGACATCCCATCCTTCAAGTGGTGAGAGCGCCCTTAATCCCATTGCCTATATCATTGGTGAAGACCTTAAATATTACTGGTCCCAGTATGGACTCTGAGGAACACCACTGGTCACTGATGTCCATCAGGACATTTAGCAGTTGGCTACTATCTTCTGCATGTCACCCTTCAACTAATTCCTCATTGAACAGTCTACCCTTCAAATCCATCTCTTTCCAATTTAGAGAGAAGGATGTTTTGAGGGATCATGTTAAAGGCCTTACAGAAACCCAGATAGATCACATTCATGGCTCTTCCCTTGTGTTGGAGTCCAGGATGAGGAGTTTACATCTCAGATCGCCCTGGAGAGTTTGGGACCCTTGCAGAGACCCCAGGAGGATACAGTTTTTGATCTGTGTCCCTGGGAAGGGCTTCCAAAACTGATGGAAGCAAGAGCAGCAGAAAAATAATTTGGATTATAGTTTAGTTAGTCATAGAAGTGAAGCTTATAGTTTTAGGTTTTGTAGTATAGATATAAAAGAAAACAAGATAGAGGATTTTGGGTGTTGCCCTGAGTTCTTCTTCTTCTTCTTCTTCTTGCTTCTTGCACTGCAGCAGAGCTGGCATTTGATGATTGGTAGAATAGGTTTGAGGTAGAGTAATAAGTAATAAGTTAGTATTAAATTAGTAATAAGTTAGGATAATTGGTACTGAATTGTAAACAGAAGACATGCTACCTGTTAATTGGTTATTAGTGTCCTTAAAAACTTAGATGCAGTAGCCATTTAGGCATTCTGAGGCATTCCACACCCTACTCCCTTTGCTTTGTGCTTCCACGCTTTGCAGCAAATGCTTTTCACAGCACGCGCTTTGGTGTGTTAAACCCAGGTTAGGGTGACATGCTAAAGTTGTGATAAAGCTCAATAAACAGAAGAAAAACTGAGAAGCTGCGAGTTTCATTCCTTTATCTGGTACTGGACTTTGATAACAAGAAGCAGTTACTACGAGCATTTTTTTAAAAATAATTACACCGTTGTCCACTAGTGTAATCATGCCATTGTAGAAGGCCACTATGTTGGTCAGGCAGTACTTGTCTTTGGTGAAGCTGTGTTCTCTGTCTCAAATCATGGACACGTGCCTTATGGTAGCTTCTAGGAAGATCTGTTCTATGATCTTCAGAGGCACGGAGGAGAGGCTGACAGGTCAGCAGTTCCCAAGGTTCTCCTTGGGAGAACCTTGTATATGTATACCCTTTTTAAAAATGGTTTCAATGTTCCCCTTTTTCCAGTCACCTGGGACCTGGGACCTGACTGCCATGATGCTTCAAATATCATGGGGAGTGGCTTGGCATATTCTGTGGGATTCATCTCTTCAGGTCCCATAGACTTACGTATGTTCAAGTGTTTCAAGTAGTCATGAACCTGATCTTCTCTTGCAGTGGAAGGGACTTTACTCCCCCAGTCCCCATCTTGGAATCCATCTACTCAGGAGGTGTGCTAAGAGAGGCTGACAGTGAAGACTGAGGTAGAAAATTTGTTAAGAACCTCAGTCTTCTCATCTTACCAGTTTGCCAGTACTGTTTGCCAAGAGGGAGTGATCAGGGTGGGTATACCTTCTTTGGTCTTTCTTTTTTGATTTGCATGCCTGTAGAAGACCTTCCTGTTATTCCTTGCATCCCTTGCCAATATCAACTCTAGTGACATCTTGGTCTTCCTGCATGCATCCCTACACAACCAGATAGTGTCTCTGTACTCTTCCCAGGATACTTGTCCTTGCTTCCAGTGCCTTTGCATTTCCTTCTTGCCCTTTAGTTTGACCAGTTTCACTTTTGTTGTTCATGAACTCATGTGTGGTATTGCGTTTTAAAGTTTGTGTACCCCTTCATAATAGTTCATTCCACCCTGTTCTGTAATGGTACATTCTGTTAAATGTATACACCTCTTATTTTGTAAATCCCCGAAACTCCCCCCCCCAACTCCAGTCCTTCATCCAGCCTCTTCCCTATCAATCACCTAAAAACACACCTCCTGTTCCAGCATCTTCCCTGTCAGTCCCCTAATACTCGGCAGGTCATAGGTGCACTGACCTTCCCCATCCCTCCCCTTACTCCTATTGGTTACCCATGTTTATCCATCCTTCTGTAGCCCTTCCCATCCCAGTCTCCCATTGGCCCGTTCCCAGGTTACCACCCCCAGTTAAAAGTGCCTGCAATCTATTGCTCTCCGCCTTTTCTGGGTTGTCCCCCTCTGAGTTCACCAGAAGTCTGGGGATTAGCTGCCCCAGAACTCTGGAATAAACTTGGACTGAGTCACCCAGGGAGGACTCTTTGCCTCTTTATTTGCCGAGGATGCGTGAGTGACCCATCTTTCCAGGACCCATCCTGCCCTAAATCCCCTGACGTTCCCGGCTGTTGCCATAGGGAGTTGGCTGGGCTGAGAAGGGACTCCGGCAGCGTCCAGGAAACGCGTTACTCATGATAACTGCTTCCTTACCTGAAAACTTTTTCAGTGTGTTTTTTAATGCCATTAAAAAATTATTTACATTTGGAAAGTCTACAGAGTTCAGGAAGGTCATTTCCTCTTCCCATGATATTTCTCTCAGCATTTAATTGGCCATGGAAAAAAAAAAAGTGAAAAAAGATTTTCAACCTTATATGCAACCTTATACTTCATTGAGAATGATGCAGTACTGTATTTTGAATTGTCATAACATGTGCAAAAGAATATTTAGCTCTACTTTGACATGTATTTTTTTTTCCATTTTATCAGACAAGGTTGAACTGTGCATATGCATATAATTTCTTACCTTTTTCTGTTGTGGAAATTTTATACTCAGCTCATATATACATTAAAAGAAATGGTGTAATAAAACTGAGCAATACATTTATTGAAATGATAAACTATGTAGACTGCAGAAAATAAATAATACCTTATTTCAAATGTGTGTACATACCATTTTTGCATTTGTGCTTATTTTCCTAGGTATTTTAAATGTGAGAGAAAACACATTTGTTTAACAAGTAGTGTGTTCATACAGAGCTTCAATGACAGATACACTGGGAGATAATTACATAGTGGTTGATGATGCAAAGCTGAAATTGCAGCAGTTTACAATATTTCAAGGTGTACATTTCCACCACTCTATCTTTTATAGCTAAAAGCAAATAGATCATGACGGTGATGTACACCTGGAATGGTTATACTGCTACTAGAAGTACAGTTAATAATTCCCTCCCTCCCTTCCCGCCTTCTTGCCTTCCTGCCTGCCTGCCTGCCAGCTTGCCTGCCTTCTCTTTTTCCCTTTTTCCCTTTTTCCCTTCTTTCCTTCCCCTACCCCTTCCCCTTCCCTTCCTGTGACTAGGTAGAGGTTGGAGCTTCATTTTCATTCAGTCCTTGACCTTTGTGCTGACTTTGTCATTGAGGAAATTGATTAATGCCAGCTGGGTCATGGCTTATCTGAAGGAGATACCTGACTGCTATGATCAGTATTGATACCAGAGAGAAAATAAATAACATTTCTAGACCTCCAAAGAGACAAAGCAATAGCAAGAACTACAGTCAGCATAAACATAACAACAAATTTCTTTTTTTATTTTGTACCTTTTACCTGAAAGCTCACAAGCTTGCTAGCTGTGCAAAGACAACAAACTGAGATAAATGCACACTGAAGTAAATTGACGTTACCTGTGACCTTTCTCTATACTTAATCAAAAATCCTCTGAGAAATTTCATCTGTGCTAATTGATGTTCAGTAATCACCTCTATAACACAGAAACAAGGGAAAGCAAAAGTAGGCTTGTTTCTTTCATGTCTTCCTTACTAAATAGCAACTGAAGTTTTCATAGTCAACTTATGTGAAAATATAATGACTAGCCTTCTGTTTCATCCAAGGAATTTTATCTGAGATGGGTACAGAATGGTAATTTCTTTCTTTTTCTTAAAAAGAGAAATAGTAAATATTATTAACTCCTGGGAAGTTCTGCATGAGTACTCAGCTGTGCTCACCTTTGACCAGCACTGGATCACTTTTCTCTCTGGTGCCCAGATGCTGGTGCGACAACTGGATCAATCAAACAAATGAAATGATTGAGTATTCTGTTTAGTTCCTGATGTAAAATGCCAAATATGTGAAGAAGAAAGCTTACTAAGCATACTGGGAGGGTTTGTGAAAAGAAGGTAGGAATTACACAAAATCTCTTGTGCAAAGAGTCTGAAACTGCAACAACCCTGCATGGGGGTTTTTTTGGTTGTGTCACAGTACTATGGAAAAAACAGTAGACAGAAGAATCAGGAACCACCAGCACTTCTCTGCTAGAGTCAAACAACTTCCTGCACAAGGAGTGGACAATCCCACAAGGAATGGCATGCTACTTAATCTCCTATTAACAAACAGGGAAGGTCTTGTTGGAGTTGTGAGAATGTGGGCAGCCTTGGCTCTAATGACCATGATGAGATTGTGGAATTCAGTATCAGGCAAGGAGGAAGTAGGGCAGCAAGTAATGATACAACGATGGACTTCAGGAGAACAACTTTTAGCCTCTAGAAATCTTTCTGAATCCCATGGGAATCCCATGGGAACAGACCTTGCAGGGAAAAGGGTTCCAGGAGTGTGATATTCAAGGATCATTTCCTTCAGGCTAAAGAGCAATGCATCTTGATGCACAAGAAATCAGGCAAAGGTGGTGAGAGACCTGCATGGATTAACTCAAGCATAAGCAGAAAATACAAAGAATATGGGAACAGGATCAGGTGACTTGGAATGAATATTGAGAGGTTGTCAGAGTAAGTAGAAATGAGAAAAGGAAGGCCAAGGCCTGTCTGAAATTAAATGTGGCCAAGAACGTCGAGAACAATAAGAAGAATATATTGATAACAAAAGGAACACAAAGGATAGTGTGGGTCCATTACTAAATGTAGGATAACAGAGTGGTCAGTGGTCTTCACTGACAAGATAGACTGTCTCTGACCCAGGAGATTAAGATAAAGGAATCTTGGAAGACTTTCCCTTGGTCAAGAAGGATTGGATTAGAGAACACCTAGACACCCGCAAATCCATGGGCCCTGATAGGCTGCATCCATGAGTGCTGAGGAAGTTGGCAGATACCATAGCGAGACCACTTATGATCATCTTCAAAAGACCATGGTGATCAGGAAGTGCCTGAGAACTGGAAGAAAACAAATGTTACCCTGGTCTTCAAAAAGGCCAAGAATGAGGACCCAGGGAACTACTGGCCAGTCAGCCTCACCTCAATCCCTGGAAAGATGATGGAGCACCTCATTCTGGAGGCAATCTGTAGGCACATGGAGGATGAGAAACTGATCAGCAGTAGTGAGCATGGATATTTTAAAGGTAAGTCATGTTTGACCAACCTGATTGCCTTCTATGATGAAACAACTGCCTGGATGGACGAGGGGAGAGCAATGGATATTGTCTACCTCAATTTCAGCATGGCTTTTGACACCGTCTCACATCATTTTCGTAGGCAGACTCAGGAAATGCTGACTTGATGAGTGGACAGTGAAGCTGATTGAGAACTGGCTGAATTGCAGATCCCAGGGGATTGTAATCAGTGGCACAGGGTCTAGCTGGAGGCCTGTCACTAGTGGTGTCCCCCAAGGTTCAATACTAGGCTTAGTATTGTTCAACTTATTCATCAGATACTTGAATGAAGGGGTAGAAGCCTCCTCCACAAGTTTGCTGATGANGTTTGCTGCTCACCCAGAGCTGGGAGGAGTCCAATACCCTGAAGTGCTGTGCAGCCCTTCAGAAGGACCTCAACAGGTTGGAGAGATGGGCAGAGAAGAACTGTCTGAAATTCAACAAAGGCAATGTAAGGCCCTGCACTTGAAGAATAACTCTGTGCATCCAGACAGACTGGGACCTGATGGAAAGCAGCGGTGCAGAGAAGGAGCTGGGAGTCCTGCTGGACAACAAGCTGTCCATGAGCCAACAGTGTGCCCTTGTGGCCAAGAAGGCCAATGCTATCCTGGTCTGCATTAGGAAGAGCACTGCCAGCAGTTTAAGGGAGATTATCCTGCCCCTCCACTCGGCCCTGGTGAGGTCACTTCTGAAGTGCTGTGTCCAATTCTGGCTCCAGCAGAGGGCAACAAAGATGGTTAGGTGACTGGAGCATCTCTCTTACGAGGGAAGGCTGAGGGGGCCTGTTCAGCCTCAAGAAGAGACAACTGAGAGGGACCTTGTAAATGTATATAAGTATCTGAAGGGAGGGTGTCAAGAAAATGTAGACAGGCTCTGCTTAGTGGTGCCAAGAAATAAGACAAGAGGCAATGGGGAGAAACTGCACAGGAAGTTCCACCTGAATATGATGAAGAATTTCTTTACTGTGCAGGTGACCAAGCAAGAGCATATTATCCAGAGATGTTGTGGAATCTCCCTCACTGGGGATATTCAAGAATGATCTGGACTCAATTCCATGCAATGTGCTCTAGGATGACTCTGCTTTAGCAGGAAGGTTGGATCTGATGACCCACTGTGGTGTCTTCCAATCTTACTCATTCTATGATTCTGTGACTCTGTGAAAAATATAGCATTGCAAAGTAACAGACCTTCCAGTCCCTCACAGTGACTGAAGGGCTGAACAATGTGGATTGCAGGGGAATTTTCTCTCAGATGTTCTGTCAGGAGAAATACATGGGACAGGAGTGCAGTCTTTAATATTTACAAGAAAAATATGTCTATCTTTAGATTTACTTTAGATGTATTGTATGTTGTCCATTCTATTCTTTATAATTCATTTAGTGAGATATGCTTAAATAAAAGAAAAAGAGACGTAAAAGCTCATAAATTGGACTAGATATTTTAGAGAAAAAATGTACATCCTTTCAATTTTCATTGAAGCAATCCTACATCAGGTCAGACCAAATGTACACATAGCCCAACAACCTATTTCTTACAATGGACAGGAACACACAACTGAGAAAGGGATAAATCAGGTGTGCAGTTCTCTGTGATATCTGACAGCAAACATAGAGCTTTTGGACTTCCAGAGCTACATAGAATGATTTAATATTGTTTTAGGTTTGGATGGATTTTTCTTCCATATATTTGTCCTGTTGCCTTTTGAACCTATGTGGACTATGACACCTACTTTTTTGAAAAGATGCCCCTAACTCATGTGACAAGAAAAATGATGAACAGTCATTACTTATTCACCTTTTCTATGGCTGCAGTTATAAAGATCTATATCATACATCCCTCAGAATCTTTTCTGTAAAGAAAAGTTTCACTTTGGTTGTTTCTTCTATGGAAATTCTTGATGTTGCTTGTTACTTTACTTTTCACAGCTATTCTATATCCCTTTTAAGGGAGACACAGCATCCTTCTATAGACACTGCTGTTGCAACCAGAGATGCACAGGGTGTTTAAGGACTGGCTGCACTGTCAGTTTCTACAAAGAAGTTAACAATGACTTCAGATTTGTTCTCTCTTACTTTCCTAAAAATTCCTAACACTTTTTACTTGGATTGCTGCAGAGGACTAAGCTGTCATTTTGTCAGAAGTGTCAGTTATAACCTCATCACTGAGTAGGAACAGGCAGCTTACAGACATTCATGTTTTCTTTAAAATTGAGATTTTTTTTTTCCTGAGTGCATCATTCTACATTTATCTCCAATGAATTGCAATTGCCTTTTTAACACTTGTTCAATCAGTTACATGATATTATTTGGTAAAATGATTTATTGTTTTTTTGTTGTTGGGAAAATTGTAGCTCATCTTTCATAGCTTAGTTAAAAGAAAAAAAACAAAAACAAAAAACCCCCACTCCTGTGAAAGAACTTGCCATTATCTAAGCAAGGAAGGAGAGGAGGTAAAGTTGAATTTTCATTCTCTGAATATTCTATGTGTGCAGTTTCAGCGTGACTGTTCAGTTCATACTATCCTGAAGAACGAGTGAAATCTTTTGTCGTGAGAAAGCCATAGAGCTTAATTAAAAGAACTTTCCGTTTAATTAAAAGATACATATACCACTGTGACTACTTTAGTGAGGTTCTCTTGTTTACATAAAAGGAGAGCAAAGCTGGCACATCATGTTGCAAAAATACTCTAGACACTAGAATAAACATATTCTTACTGACATCTTGGTGGACCCTCTCACCCTCCCCCATACTCAAAAATGAAAATAAAATTTTATTCAAGAGAGCAAGTGGATAGATATTTCATGAGACTGCATAGCCAGAGATAGAATGGAAATAAGAGCTGACCCAGACAGATAAGAAAGGAGACAGACAGTCCTTCAATATAAGAAAAATTGTTCCTAACATAACAACCCAAAATCCATATATTCTTCCAAATTCTCTCCTATCATCTGCACTATTTCAGGAGATTTAAAGAAGTAATGAAATACAAAGAAAATCAAACCATTTACTCTCACTTAGCAACATGCAGCTACGGAGCTCAATAATCAAGCAATGCAGCATTTTGGCCCTAACAAAAGCTCAACCCCCTAGCAAAATTAAAGGTACTTTAAATGCAGTTATTAATAGAAGTGCTAACTGAAGTGACTTACTGCTGAGGCAAGCCAGCTGAACAAGTTTGCAGCTCTGAAAATGACAGCCTCTCAGTGCCTGCAATTGCCTTAGGAAGTGCACTGACAAAGTCCATGGAAATGTTCATTAACTCAGACATATGTTCATTAGGTCAGCTCAGTCTCTCCAGACATTCTTGATTACTCTTTTGCTCATTGCAGACTTAACAAAACCAGGGAGGGAAAGGAATACACCATACGTAGGGCAATATTCTCTGGCCCATTAAATCTTTAATAAAATATGTTCAAAACAGACTCTTCAATTAAGAGCGGAGACTGTTTATGGTAAGAAATATTCCTTCTTCACAAGCTAATGTTGGGGGTTTGTTTGCATTTTATCCCCCCCTCCCCCATATGCTGTGATGCTCACCCTTGGAAAGTAGCAGACTTTGGACCGCTACTTAATCCATGATACCAAAATTCTCTGTATTTATTTCAGTGCAGCCAAACTATAAAGTAGCAAAATTTGTCAAATCATGAAAAATTATTTAGAAGAGCTGATGCTTGAGAGCAAGCTAAGGAACTTCACAGGGACCCAGCAAAGTGACTAAATGTCAGAAAGTTATATTGTTTTAATTTAAAATTATCCATAATCTTCATGAACTAGAGATATATTTTATGAACCATCAGATGTCTTTAACTCAGTCTGATTAAGACTGTTTTATGAATGATTTTGATAGTCCTGGTTACAGCAGTTATAGCTTTTTGTTTCCTTCAGGAGAAAAGAAAGAAAATATATGGCTGCTGGAGAAAACAGGATAGATCCAGCTTCTTTTTTTATGTTTTTTTGGGTTTTGTTGTTGTTGTTGTTGTTTTTGTTTTGTTTTTTGTTTGGGTTTTTTTGTTTTTTTTTTCTGGAACACAGATATCCTCTCTTGAAGCACCAAAATGAAATTAAATTTGATTTTTATTTTCATCAATTTTTTAATCAAGAGTGTTCTCGAAATATATCTGTATGAAATGCCACATTGACAAGAATAGAAACTGTCGCATATAGGCATGCATTTCTGCATGGCCTGGAGAGAGAAAACACAGCTGAAATGAGTGGAGTAGTAAGTGCTGTTCCTTTAGCCAATGGTGAGGCAGTGAGATAACTTTCTGCCAACTATGTTAGAATATGCAAACCTTCTGATGTGTATAAATACCTATTCTGTAAACAATAAATTGTTACATATTCGGCACGCAGCACGCGTGATCAATGTCACTTTGTCCATCCCAACCGCGACAGAAACAAAAGAATGAGTAAAATGTTATATGAGATCAACTTTTTGGTTTTAATAGCTTTGATACACAAGATTTCAATTTTCACATTTAAATGTTTGTACTGAAAATTCAGTGAACCAAATTTCTAGGAAAAGTGAGAATCTCTATCAAATGACTTTTTTTTTTTTGTGAATGAGCGTTTCCTTCCAAAATTAAAAGTTAGCCAAAAGTATTCTGTTACTACAAAACCAAAATTTGTTTTTAAGCCTTTATAAAATGTAATCATTTTGGTCCTTCTTTTAAACAATATATTCAAATCACTGAAAATTGCTAACACCCAACCAATTATTAACACCAATCAATAAAACAATTTCATCGTATTTCAGTCATCTATCAGTAGTATTAAAACTTTTTCTTCAGTCTTCTAGACTTTTCTTTAGGGAAAGGAAGAACATATTATGCAACCAAGTTGAACTGTGAACTTGAAGTCTGGCAGTTAAAAAGTACTTTACTATTTAGAATTTACTAGGACAGTGGAAACAAGGCAAGAAAAAAAGACATCTAGGTATTTCCAAAAGGAGTATACAATAACTATTTGAAAATTTCTAAAAAACACCCCCAAAAAATCAGAACTGTATGGGCCAGTTTATACTATATTATCAGGTTATCTGAATGACTGTAGAGCAACCCAGAATTTTATTTCATGAAGGATGTTATTTTCACTGTTACAGTGAATGTGAAAAGTAAGAAGTCTGACATGTGACATAAAGTAAGGTAGTCTGACAGTTTTGTTCAAATGGTGGCTCGCAGCAGCAAAAAGACAGTTATTGCTTCATTGTTTGATATTCAAAATATTTTTTGCCATACTAAGCTATCTTTAATTATATTGCTAGACATACTGCTCATTAATTTATTAAAAGTACTCTACATTCTATTACACAGAGCTTAAAATATATCAGCTACACAAAATATGATTTCAAATGATAAAAACACTCTTTCATAGCATCCTAGAGATATTTGAGGATGCTGAAATGTCAGAGAAAGAAGTCTGTCTTAGGGGATATGAAAACATTGAGTAGTCTGGTACTTGACAGAACGGGGGTAGAAATAATCTCTACAGATCAGCTCCATTACTCAGTGAAGGCTGCTAAGTCTCTAGAGGAAGTTTCTGACCTAAGTAGGCAATATAATCATCTTGATTTGATCACTGTCTTAAAATTGCAAAGGGTAAATAGACATGTAGGAAAGTACACATATACTGCTGTATGGATGTATTTGTTTGTAAACCTCTCCCTCTATGTGCAGGCCCACAGCTAACACTGTCATAAAATGAATATTTATAGAACAACTTAGGTCAGAAGAAGCTCCATGAGATCTGAAGTCTGGAAGTCTTAAAACTCTGAAATTGGAGCTAAGTCCATCTCCAAGGCTGGTCTGACCAGCCTCTGTTACCTCAGAAAAGACTGTGAAATAGAATGACCATATCGTTCCTATAGTTACTGTTTTTCATGTAATGTAGTATTTAATTTGTCCTTCCAGCACATGTAACAAATTAAAGTGCATTCTCTGTATTCTATAAAGCTTTCATTTAATTCAGAAATATAGATTTTAGTTTTATTGCCTTTACTAGGAGTTTTTGCAAATGTGTGGGCCTTGAATTGAATTTTCTAGGAAAAAAAAGCAAAACAAAAACCAAAACCAGGATATTGAAGTAGAATTTGTGTTTTTTTTGTTTTGTTGTTTTGTTTTGTTTTTGTTTTGTGTTGTTTTGTTTTTGTTTTGTTTTTGTTGTTAATTTTGTTTTGTTTTTGTTTGTTTGTTTAATTTTCTTTTAAAATTAATGCTAGGATAACAATTATATATGTGTACATACTTACCCCCTCTCTCTGCAGTCACTATACAGGACTACCTCTAAGGTTAGGGAGCAGTAACAATTCAACATTAGACACGCGGACTTCACACAAGTAGCAGACTGCAGTTGGAGTAGGGAAAGTGTCTTGGATTCAATGTGGTCCCACTTACTTCTCAACTGGCCCTGAGTAATATTTCTGTCCTTTGTCCCTACAGTGACTTCTCACTGTCCTCCCCTGGGGAGAATGATCTTCTGCCAACATCCTCACTCTCTGACCTCATTCTATCAAGTGTGTTACATAAAGGTAGTGTTAGAAATGCACTAAAAAGTGATTAGATTCACCAGGTCATTTTGAGAAGTGGCCAGGAAGCAGGCAGCACAAATTGGGTGACTGTGGGGACGGTGGTGTGGGTTGCTGACCCCCCAAGGGTGGATAGCACTGCAACACTACTGTCTTTGACTGTCTCTCATAGGATGTCATTTAACCTCTCATTATGTTGTGGTCTCCATCGATAAATTAAGAGTAATACCATTTTGTGGGTATAATGCAAAGCTTAATTAAGAGTTGCAAGGTAATTTTGTGGCTCCTCAGAGAAGAGCTCTAATGATGCAAAACAACATCAGGTGCTGAAATTGTAAATCCTTTAATGACAAAGCCTTGGACTCCTGAGATCTTCCTTGAGGTGATTAAAAGAAGTGCTGTGAACAAATGTAATGAGAACATTACTGGCAACAGAAATAATAACAATGTACCAAGGTGTCAGTTTGGACCAGATATTCCTGATTACAACATTTAAAGAAAAGAATATTTCAATGCCCGAGCTTTGTTTAAAAAAAGAAAATATTTCAATTCTGACTCCTAAAAGGTATGCTCTTAACCTGTACTTAACTTAGGTTATAAAGGAAGGTACGCATATGGGTAAGTCATCCTTATGAGTGACAAAATTAAAAAATAATACTTAATGACTAAGGGGTTTGTTCAAAAATTGTCTCAAAACATGGGTTAGGTTCCCAGTCATTGTTCTGCTGCAGTCAAGCGTGAGTGTCACAAGTGAAGTTAATACTGTATTTAAAGAGTTTGCATTTAATAAGAAGATTTTTCTTGGCTTGCTAATTTACAATGTTTTGCTTGTATGTTACCTGAGAAAAATCTGAAATTACTAACATCATAAGTAATTGTCCTTTGACTACTTTAAAACCAAACTACTATGTTTACTTGAGCCTATCAACTGTTTATTCTATGCAATTGAACATGTGTTTATATGTTTCTTTCTATTTTATGGTAAACATTGACACAGAATTGTGTTTAAATAACCTAACATTTATGCGTAACTGTTAAAAATGTTAAATCTCCATATTAATGAGGCCAGTTCTAATTGACTAGTAAAACTAAGCAATTTCACATCTCTGAAAATATTACAGACACTGAGAAATGCTTTTCTGTAAGGAGAAGGAGATGTATGAAGTATTTTTTATAAAGTTGAAAACACCTAAATCAAACCAAACAAAACACACATTAAAGTTCATACGGTCTGTATTTCAGTTTGCAAAGTGTTTGATAGTTATTTCATTTACTACTCAACAATCAAACAACCTGTTGAGGGAAACCAGAATTTTATATGACAAGAACTACAAGAAAACACAAATTTCAAAAAAAATCTGAGAATTTTAAATTGTTTTGTTCCTTGCCCATCTTAAAATTAGCAATCATGATTTACATTACAACTGTGCTTTAGCTGTATTTAGTACATTTTGAAAAATTATTAATAAAACACGTGAAACCAATAGACAAATTAAAAGGAAAATTGAATATATTATAAGCCAACTGTTCCTTAATAACTAATACATTTTTAATTACAATTTTCAGAAATGTAGGAGATTCTCATTCCTACTCACACACTTTTTCCTGATAATATGTAAGTGAATGAAAGAAACCTAAGAGATCCATAATAATACATATTTCTTAGTTTAAAATTGCCAAATTTTGAATATATATTAATTTACTGCTTTACCACTGTTGTGCACACCTGCACAGCTAATTAAATTAATGAAAAAAAATTAATGAAAAAAAAAATCATTTTATCAATATGTTTAACTACATGTATGAATATATGATATGGAACTTTTTTTGGCTTAAATCTAAAACTCTGTTGCTTAAGAAAAACATTTTTTGATTTTAAGAATAAAATAATTGAAATTTAAAAACATGCTATCTAATACCTAGTTTAAACCTGTAGAACAACTCTACCATTGCATTGAAGTTCAAACAACTCTACCATTGCATTCCAGTTTTGATAACTCTTAACATACATTTTGGGGACATATACTTCTTTCATTTTGGATAACTAAAGAAACTATCAATATAGTTAAAAAATAATAGAATATTTGAAATTTCTGTTTTAAGTCACGTAATTCTTTAGGTTTTTTGTAAAATTCTTTTCAAAACAACACTTTTTTGATGTTATATCTGTATAGTATTCATATATATTAATTTCTTTGCAGTTCAAGGTGAACAATAACTTTATCATATGATTCTTTTAGTAAAGAAGTTCAGCAAGTTTTCAGAGCTTCAATTGACCTGGGTGGCATTCTTGATGTCAACATAATATCATGTCTTTTCTAGATTTGAGTCAGACAAACAACTTTACTAGCTGAACTCTATTTTACTCAGAGCAGTGAATGCTCAGTACTGCATGGAGAAAGATACTTGGTCTACTGGTAAGTTTCAGAACTTCAGAAGATGCATTTGAAGAAGTATGGTGCTTTATTATCAGATCAAATGAAAGATTCCCATGATTTTTTTGTTTATTTTGCCTTCATTTACATTGATTTTCATAGATATTTTTGGTTTAGTTTCTAATGGAACATTTGGCCAAATCATTAAAAAAAGTATTATTTTTCCTGTTGAAAAATATCGATCTCCTTTTTTAGTAGCCTAGAATAATTCTAGGTGAAAAAGAATACATTTCTCTTGGCCTCAGGTATTTCCAAATCAGAATTATACCAGAATTTGTAGTACTTTATTCTTTCTCTAAAAATATATGACAAGATATGATGGTTTCACAATATATTTGTTCAAAGCAAAGAAAAATATCATAGAATCATAGAACAGTTTGGGTTGGAAGAGACCTTAAAGATCACCTACTCCAACCCTCCCAACAAAGAGCAGGGACATTTTCAACTAGACCAGCTAGGATCAGAGGCCCATCCAGGCTCACTCTGAAATTTTCTAGGGATAGGATATCTATAATTTCTCTGGGAAACCTGTGCCAGTGTTTCACCACCCTCACTGTAAAAATTTCTTCCTTGTACCTAGTCTAAATTTGTCCTCTATTTGTTTAAAACCATTGCTCATTAAAACCATTTTTGTATCACTACAGGCCCTGCTAAAAAGTCTACCACAAGCTTTCTTATAGGCCTCCTTTAAGTACTGGAGGCCACAAAAATGTCTCTTCAGAGCCTTCTCTTCTCCAGGCTGAAGATCCAAAGCTCTATCAGCCTGTCTTCATAGGATAGATGCTCCAGCCCTATGACGACCTTCACGGGTCTTCTCTGGATACACTCCAACAGGTCTATGTTTTTCCTTTGCTAAGAACCCCAGACCTGGACCTGGTCCCTCTGAGTGGCATCCCATCTCTCAGGCATGTCAATTACACCAGTCACCGTGTTTCTGTTCAGCTGTGTCTGTTCTTACCTGTTTTCTTTTTTCTCAGCTTCTGGTGTCTCTCCATGAGTTCACTTTCCATGTTTCTAATCAATCCTTCTACCTATTTCTAAGCTTACAGCAGTACACGAGGTAGAGAAATATCCCATTTAATAAAGTCAGAGCTATCCATTTTCAATCATCATCCATAATTGTAATGTCTTAGTTATTTGTTCCTTATACCCCTCTCTTTTCCCATCTCTTTTTTCCCTTTCTGCATCACTAAACACAAAGTACAACCTACACTTTTCCTCCCTCCTCTCATTTTGTCTTTTGGCATTGATTCTGTTCAGAAGCAAATACAAAAAAAAAAGGAACTATAATACTTTAATTTCAATTACATTTTTCAGCAAAAATTTGGAAGAAAATAACTTTTCCTTGCTCTGCTCTTAAAAATACTCTGTGGTACTTTGCGCCATTAAAAGTTATGTGTCCTCACACAGACAGTAGGATGTTGTGAGTGGAGCAATGGACCCAAGATTAAAAGAAACATTTAATTAGCTTTGCTGTTGGACTAATATTTAGTTAGTGCCCATAACTGCCTCTTCTGTTTCTCTGTTCCACTAGTTTGGGTCAGACAGCTTTTTTTCGTTGTCTCATTTTATGTTATATTACTTAGGACTTGCTTGATATCACTGAAGAATTCTGCAGAGTGAGGTACAATGTCAGAAATGAAAGAACAATATATCATTTACCCTGCAAGTGTGTCTCTGACAGTAGCAATACTTGAGGGTGTTTAGGAAGAGTACACAACCTTGATCCCTTTCTGTTCTTTACTGATCCTCAAACTCTACATTATCTCTGATCATTTGACCAGGGACATTGCAAGGACTACCCCCTTCTACTTCTCCAACAGTCTATTTCTGGAGCTATTGTTCACAATTTGTCTCATCTCTATCCTGCTGATACTGTCTGCTGCTGTGACTTCTCTGCCAGGAATTTCCAGAAGTTTCCTGCCCTCTGTATGGAAAAGTGCTGCATTTTGTTTATTTTAAACCGAATCTCTATTAGCTATATTGTTTTGCTCTACCTGCAGTATTGCAGGTTTTGATGAAAGTCAATTCTGCATAAACCTTGTGCACCACATTCCTGATTTTAGAAATCTTGTTTAGGTGCCCCTTCAGTCTTCTTTCCAGACAGAAGATACTCAAATGCTGCTTTTATTCTCTCCTGGTAAGGGAGTTTCCCACATTCTTGATCATTATATTTGCCTTTCTCAACATTTTCTTTAGCTGTGCTGTATCTTGCCTGAGATGCCAGGAACAAAAGTACAAAAGTGCTTGCTTGCAGCTTGAAAAGATTTCATTCAGTGGAAAACAGACATTTTCTGTCTCAACAGTGCTATACAGATAATTAGCTAAAACACATGAAAAATATATATATGGCTTTCACATTGGTGCTTTCAGACTGAGGGTCTCAGGCTAAACATGAGATATATATTGATGGAGTCCTTGATCCCTGAAACTGAAAGGAGCCCATTGCAATTCCTCTAGCAAAATTTCAGTGCAGAATTTAAAATGCCAAGGCAGACTGAGTTAAAACCAGAGAATGCCTAGACATATTTTCAGAGCTAGATATCTGAGAAACAATATCCACAAAGGCACAGTATGAAGTAGAGATCTGTGAGTGCTAAGGGCCATGTATGTCCTGTGTTAACAGTGAAACCACACTGTTAGCTATGCTTAGATGTGGCTACCCGTCCTGTAATCACATTCCTGCAAGGCTGCTTAGCAGATTTTGTTTAGGAAGACTTATCAGCTCCAAAGCTACATTTTAAAAAGGTTTAAATTATATTTTTACATGAACATGAACTTGAAGACACTCAGAGGTAGCAAATCCCCAGATCATAGGTGATACATGAATTTCAGTTCCCCGTTTATTTTGTCATTCATTCAAACATATATGGAACTACAACGACAAAGATGCAAAACTCGGCAGCTTCAAACAGTAGCTGTTTGGGAAACCAATTAAAACATTTTTTTCTCCCCTCAAAAAGAACATTTTGTTTTATTTCAAGATTAAGATAATTAAACTAAATCTAATTTGACATATTGCTGCTCACTGTGAATCATCATCTTCAGATAATGGTTGGTTTAAGATATATATTTCAGATATAAAGTTTCAGAAATGTCCTTATTCCTGTCTCTGGGAAAAAATAAATCAAAATATCGTGACTCTTATGAAGAATAGACAGTAAAAGATGCCCTTTGAATTTCTTGTAATGTTATTACTTTTCAGTTAATACTTGAACACTTTGAAAAATTTGTCTTTAAACCACCCTTCCCTCCAAGTCAACCAGTAGTTTCCAAAGAAATCAGGACTTTTAAAATTTAAAATTTAAAAATTATTAATCATGTGAACTTCAGTTTATTTCATTATTTGTTTTGAGTTTTCCATTTTGGAAGATGGAATATCAAGATTAAAGATATTAAATTTAGATCCTAGTATTAGCTTATTTTTAAGTTATGTTTTAAAGAAAAAAACATCCATATGGATGTTTCCCTTTTGAAAAGATAAAATTATTTGTCTGTTATCCAAATAGAGTTGGTTGGAATAACCTCTACTGTTAGAGAAATCAGAAAGAGCCTCACATGTATAGCAACAAGTTTTCTTTAAAAGCTAGTAATTATGCAGATGTTAAGGCAATCTATCATTGGAAATTGTTTAGTTGCCACAGTTAGTAGGGTGGTTCATCAGAGGTTTGCACTAGCAGATGGTAAACCTTGTAAAAATTACATGTGTAGCATTTAATTTTACTTTCCTTTCATAGTGTCTTTATTCTCCAAAGAGAGGAGAGGCGGCTTTTCCTTGTAGATTGTTTTCCTTTACAAATCTGTGGCAAACTCTTTGCTCAGAATCTGCCATGAAGCATTCCTTTGGCCAGATTCTTAAACCCATGGAAAACCAAGTGTCTCAGCAGAGGCAGCAGCAGCAGAACAGCAGCTTCTTGCGTCTTCTTGTGCTACATGACTCTGTGGCATACCTAATTTAAAGGATTGGTCTCAGAAGAATGAACAGCTCAGCTACACAAGAGTAGAAGTCTGGATCTTCATGAGAAACAGCAAGTCAGGCATCCAGCCCAGGCAAACATGCAAAACTTTTCAGGATAATTTGGTCTAAGTCTAAGCATGTTAGTGAAGTGCACGAGATGATAGTGATCATGTTTTTGAAAAAAATCTACCTTGACTAAAATTATTATTCAGTCAGTAATCTAGAGTTCCAGCTCAACAACAAATGATATAGCACACCAAATATTTAGAAAAACATTGACCGAAAATTCAAGACTTAATGCTAGGGATTTTTTGCTATATGTGAATAAACAGGCAAAAAATGAAGTAAGCTATAGCAATAAGGAACTGAAATATAGCTTTATTACAGGACATGAACCAGGACATGTCATATTGCTGGAGAAAATCTTAAACTTGAGATTCCAATAATTTGAATGAGGTTCATGTTTGGAAAATTATGTTCCTGAGGGGCAAAAGAAAAACCTATGTCTCAATGCCTTTACAGATTCCATATATATTTTTCTTTTCTAAAATGAAAAAATAAATAAGATTTCACATAAGAATAAAGAGTACGTCCTGTATTAGAAACCAAGAAAATGCTGTATAAATACTACATTTTTCCAAATCAATTTTGGCTTAAAAATTTCATTTATACTAGTGACAATATAACAGTCAAATTCTTAAACCTGCATTCAAAATGTTGGACTAAGTGGGCTAATTTGCAGAACTCAAGGAAATTAAGCAAGACTTGTTTGTGATTTTTTCAGAAGCCTCCCAAAACACTTTAATTTCTTTAGCAATAAAGAGTATCTATACAAAGTGGAATATACTCTCTCTTAATTGCAAAACGCTTCATTTAGGCCTTTACCTTAGGGATTAGTAAGTGAAAGAAGTCCTGAGGTAGCTATTTTGCACAAAACCATGTAAACTGAAGCTTATAGAATGTTTAATTGTTTTCTTGAGTGCTTTTCCTCTCTCTTCTATCTGATCTTACGCTCTTTGTTTTGGGGAGAGTGTACCCGTGTGAGGGGAGGGAGTGCCAGGCAGATGGGCTGCCATAGCAACTGCTACTCATTACCAGACCAAAAGTCAGTGATGAAGTCCAAATCTGATTTTTGCCTCTGTTCCCAGAGGTTGGTTGTTTTTAAGGCTCTCTCAGGTTGGTCTCAGCCATTTTTAGTCTTTTTCTTCATTGTATTCTCCAGAGGCTGAATAGATGACCTAAAGGAAGGCCATCTGCCCTATCACCAGGCTATTTCTCTTTACAGTCAAGTTTTACTCAGCTTTACTGTAAAGAAAGACTATTAAATCTTTTTCAGTGTTAGTCAAATATTAATGATTTGGAAATAGGAGGAAGGGTTTTGTTAATATTTTTGCAGCAGATTTACATGCTATAGTACCAACCAAGATTGTCCTTCTGAGCACTGACAATATTTTGCTTTCTTTCTTAACAGCTTTTCTGTTCTTTATGAGCAAATTCCTTATCATGAAAATTCTGCATATTTTCCATTTGCTTAGCTAAATGTTGTACATATCTCGTAAAGTTCCAATTCAGGAAATAATATCTAAAACATTCACCTCAAAAACCTGAGAGACGAACATCCTTAAATTTTCACAGGTAAGTAGGAAATAAAGAAGGACATATTTCCAGACATACTTGGTAAAATATAGGTAGCTTTCTTATATGTGAGAATGTACATGTATTGATTAAAAGAGAGAGAAATCCTACATTAAAACGGAGAGAGATACTTCAAGTTTACTACAAGTTTTTTAAAAGGTGACCTGACGGGCTTTTTATCAAAGATAGCATAGAAAGAAAACTCTCATATATTTTCACACTAAAGCATGGTGCACCTGAACAGACTTTCTTTTTGCCACAACCAAAACACTTTAACAGTGACTTCATCTTCATTAAAATGGAAAGTTATCACTCTAAGTGAATCCTGAATGAGATAATCTCGGATATGTTAAGCCAGCCTGTGGACTGACTGATCTTATTTCCTTGTGGTTTTTTTTTTTCTGACTGAAAAGTAAATATTGAATTTACCACTCAGATTTTCCGTTTCAATTTTGAACAATATTGTAAATTTGCACACAGATAAACGAACCATGAGAAGTCAGTCCAGCCTAGTTTCAGTTAGAAAAGTATTTAATGTAGATATCTGTTTCTTTAACTAACCTGTGTCTATGAGAGTATTCATGCGTCTTTAATAAACAGCTGAAACACCAGAAGTTGTAGCATTCCTATATATTTTACAGACATAAGTAGGTAGTAGTTGCTCCATTGGGACTTTCTATTTGTCAGTGAATATCAGGACATTCAGTATCAGCACAGGAACAAAATGCGTGGAGCTCCTGTTACCTGTACTTCATGGAAATGAAGGTCTGGGATTTTTTTTAGGGAGCCTTCGTGTTGCATTGGTTTTACTGGTTCATCATCGTGGCCTTATGCTGCAGGCCAAATTTCTCCCTGAGCATGAGTAGAAGTAAGGCCCTGACTGGACATGGCCTCATCTCCGTGGCTGGACAAGGAGAACCTTGTTCTCAAGTTATTGGATGCTTCATGCATAACAATATAGTCTGACATATATAACCTCTAATTGTGCAAGAAGAGGAGCAGATATGTTTCTGACTTCTCGGAAAGCAGACCCTCTGCCTGGTCATGAGACATCTGACTAGGCAGAGATACATGTCCAGGGTGCTCCAGGCACTCTGCCCGGGGGACATGGATGCAGAGTTTGCTCGGTAGGTAATATAGGCTTTGCTATGCTTAGAATGCTTAAAGTGCCAGTGCACAGGTAGTTAAATAAATGCCTGAGAAAACTTCATGGAGTCTAGCCTTCTGATCATTCTGCCTCATGGACAACCCAGCCTCAACACATCATTACAACGCAAATTAGCCACTGAGCTACAACTTCTAAATCACCTAAGTGTTAGAATATTAATTATTCTATTTTTAGCTTTGTTTGGGATTCCCCATGTTTCCTGAGAATGGCACAAAGGATTATATGTTTAGTACATTTCTGCTGAGGATGGAGGAAACCTTCATGCACAGAGAATTTTTAGGTTTGGTTTTTTTTTAATGACAGAATATTTTTAAATTAATGAATCTGAAGTGATAGGATAGAATAGAACAGAGGTTTAATTTTCATGGGACCTCATTGTAGTTGATATACTGCTTCTGATCCTTGGCTTCTTAAGTGAAAAAGAGCACAAGGAGCTGCTCTAGCATGACAAGAGACTTCTCTGTAAGGGTTTCTTGTCAGCTACAGACAGCACTTCATCATTTTCCTAATTTTCCTTGCCCGAGTGGACATTACTGGAGCATGCTGCATGCCTGTTCCTGACATGAACCATAAGAAACTGTTCTGCTTGACTTGAAATTATAATGAGAGCTAACACTGTTCCCAAATCTGCCCTGGTCTTGGGAATAGAAAGACAAAATTTCTCCATGCTGTCTAGAAAGCTGCCACTGCTTCATGTGTTCTTGAAGTATTGCTCAATTATTTGCGGTTTTCATGTGTTAATTTTGTCAGTGCTTCCAGTTTGGAAACATCATAAAGAGAAAAGCTACATACTCCTGAAGAGACTGGTAGAAAATACAGTCTTCTGTTTCAATAGGAAAGACTGACTTTGACTCAATGCTGATGTCAAGCAATACATTCCTGTGAAGTCAGTTCTGTGGAAATCAGAGGGCTTGAGCAGCTACATCACATGCTCCATCTCAAATAACCAGGGAGCTTAAACAAGGAGAAAGGTTAACATTAGGGTTTAGAGGAGCATTTGAGAGGCTGAATGCTTGAATTTTAGACTGAATGATTTTTCATTTCATGGATACTTGAACACATGCACTTGGTTCAATAGAGAACAATCCTCTGGATATTAGAACTAATACTAAAATATTCCATTATGTTCAGTACGTTTATAATAAATGCATGAATCATTAATACCAATATTTTGTCTTTAGTTTCCTACAGCAGAAGTCATGCATTTCCAAGCTAATGCAATCCTAGGATGTATCAGGCAATTCTTTTCCGACAGAAATAGGGAAGTATTTAAGGGCATGGTACTAAGCACCAGTGTACATCTGGTACTTCAGAAAGATAAATTCATAAAGGAACCAATGAAGAAAAAGGGTCCTAGGATGATTGTAGTGATAAAGAATAAATCTTATTGGCATAGAATAAAAGTATTAGACTGGATTGACCCAGCTGAAAGCTCCCTATAAATACATCAGAGGAGGAAATATCTGAGAAAAAGAGTTATAAAAGGTAAAGGACTATGCTGGAACAAGAATACATTGCTCTAAACTGGTCATGAATACATTTACAGAATGCTTTCTAAATATCCAGTCAATTAAGTGTTTGTACTCTTTTCCTAATAACATAGTGAGAGCAAGAAAGTAACCCACTTTTGAGATATTGGATGACTTTTATTAAGAGAATTATATGAAATAACTACTTGCAGTAGCTGAGGATGGCACTCTCTCTTTCTAAGCCCAGGTAAACTTACCTTGCTTGTAAAATTCAGGAGAAAAAGGATTTATTTAACCTGGCCATCAGTAGGCTTATGGCCTACTGGCTCTAACATTCATTTCTTCTTTGTTGTCTCGCCAACCTGATTCACATAAGCACACTCTTCAATTGCTTCAGCTGTTTGGTCATGGCGCTCTTACTGCCATATGAATGAAATGCTTTATTAGGTCTTTGTATATTTCTTTGCTAAGAGATTTAATTGCTGTGTATGTGTCAATAATATTTTACAGATGTTTATAATGATTATGTTGAATTTAATTGGTTCATTTAAGAGTTGCCAGGGCAATGAATACCGGTTAGAAACATGAAATTTTTGAAAAGTTGGAGTATTTACTGTTTGTAATTATTAAAGATATTCGAAGAAGTGAACTTAGGTGTTGCCTGGAAGCAAAATGAAGAAAAATACCTTCTTGAGGTGTATTGTATGCAGGGGAGGGTGTCCAACACTTCACACAAAACGTGGATTGCCTGTGATGGAGACCGACGAAAACACAGGAAAATGTGCATTTTCCAGGCCTTTCAATTTAGATAGTTCTTGAAAGAACACAAACAATAAATGCCTGTGCTTTTATATCTTGCAGCACACAATAGTGTTCTTGTAAAGAATTAAACAAGAATTATATACTCTCTACTCGACAAAATTCTCTACTTGAGGAGGGTCAGAAACTTTATAAAGGGTATAAGCATGAGTACTACAGTGGGAATATAGGGAATGGGAAAAGAGAATGGGGACTAAGGCAGATATAAAGAAATAACAGAAACAATACAGAAATTGAGCACTGTAAGGATTAGCTAAGTAAACACCTGCCTTCTGGCTGCTGAAAGGAACATTTCTCTTTCTACTTTGAGACTGATAATTGATTATTAATAATAAAGGTGGCATAATATTTTTCAGCTATATTTTACTTTACCTGCATGTTGTAGTGTGTAATTAGTATGTATTTCTATATTATGTATCTCTGTATTATATTGTTCTGTTACCTGGTATATTCTGTTATCCCCTGCCCTTCACCTCAGATGGTTTGTCCCCTCCCCTTCTCCTCACTTCCCATTGGCTGGAGCCCCCTATAAGAACCATAGATTGGAAATGAGAAGTGCTTTTCCCTGGTTGCCTCTGATAAGCTTGGACCCTCCATGGGGTTCGTTGGCCCTGGAGTGAAATAAACTTATATTATATGCAACCACGAAGAGCTGCCTGCACTTCTTCGTCCTCCGTTCACTAGCCAACTCTCGAGGGAGTGCAAGGGCACACGCACCCCTTGCAAACCCTGAAGCACCTTCTGAGAAGGACCTCCTGGCTTGGAGGCTCCCTGCCTAGAGCGGCCCCCTCCTATTCGGTGCCCGATGGCTGCAGTGCCTGGGCTGAAGAGGGAGCGGGGCAGGCCGTGGGGGTGGTTACACCTGCAATGCAGGCAATCCTCACATAGAGAAATAATTTAGGCTTAAAGCCCAAGAGGTTACAAATAATTACTTTAATAATAATTGAATTATGTCTTATTATCAGTATCATTTAAGAGTTATACTTGAAAATGCACTAGTGATGATATGTAAGCCTTGAATTCTATTTGAAGTGATACATGTTTCAATTACATGTCAACAGAAATTAGTACTAAACCTAATGAAAACTGTACATGCTAGTGTGTATGCTCTTTTTAAAGTCATTGTGAGTCTTGCAATCCATTGAGTATGGCATTAGCATCCTTAGTACAGACTAACATTGCCATTGTGAACAAACATTACATTTATGTACACTATAGCCATCTTTCACATGCATGTTACAGCATAGATGTTCTAGACTTATACATATAATTATGTTACAGAAATATGACGTAAGGTACTGTTACTAATTATGTTGACCCAACTGATGGTGTTATTTCACATACACCTAGATATATTATTGAAATGAAAAGAAGGTCTTTCCAAAAATGTAGTCTAGTAAATAGGTTTAAAAAATCATATCTGCAACCTGGAACTCATTAGGATAGTTCATATTCTAGCATGTACAACAAAAATAAAGGCTGATGGTTAACATCTTTAGTGAAATGGATTAAAGACCACAGAGGTAAATAATCTGCTATATAATTCTTCTGCAATCAGATCTTATGACAGAAAGAATAAAGATGATGTGCAAAAAAATGTTCCCATTCTTATCACTATTACTAAAAGTAAGATGTCAAAAAAGAAAAAGGAAAAAAGTAGTCAACTGGCATAGCATGTCCAGATTTCTTCGTGACTAGTTTGAAATGCATTATTATATGCCAAATAGCAATTTAAAGGTTCAAATATTACAAGAAATTTTACATAATTGACTCAATAAATTCATATGTAAATCTTTTGAACAACATTTTTATCCCCTTTATTTTAAATACATTTAAAATACCTGATATTTTTCTGAAGGTTTTCTGGATCTAATCTAATTCTGCTGTTCATATTTATTACACAAATATTGTGGGATAAATTACCGGACTTATTCTGTATGCAGCCTTGACTGTGATGTCAGAAATGCATTTGTGTGTAATAACACAGTTTTAAAATCCCATTTGCAGGGGTTTCACTTCACAGTGAAGTTTTTTGCATTTTCTAGGTGAATATATCATAAAATGATCGGGCTTTAATAACTGTTTTGGTTTAAAATAAAAAGTAATTTTGCAGATACCATTTGATTGTAATGGATGTACTTCTCTTGCCAAAATCAATGGGACTCATAAACTTAACTGTGATGAGAACGGTAATGTGCCTTATGTGCTTTGTCCAATTTTTCCTGTTATTTCATATGTAAATTCAGTGAGGGAAGAGGATACAGAAAAGTAGATCACCCTTTCTTTGGCCCTTTCAGTGAAATAAGGTTGGCACAATCTTTATATTTCTTTTGGGACAAAAAAAAAAAAAAAAAGAAAAGACAAATACAGCTCTCTCTTTACAGAAGTGGTTACTGTAACCCAGTGAACATGACCTTATTATATTCATCACATAATTAATAAGAATACCGATAGCTTTCTTGTTCTTATCCTTATCTTGGCTTTATATTTTCTCTCTTAATTTCTAAAAGGAAATTATTGCAAAGATTGTATGTCAAGGGAATAACAGACTTTACCTAATCTCAAGAATAGTCACAATACTGCTGGGTGTCTGTGATTCAGCACTATCTACAAAAAGAGACAGAAGGGTGGAGCAAAAAGAGAGAAAAATTTAAACCACAATGTCTTTCAAAGCCCACACCTATTATGACTAAAGAGAAGTCGGTGTAATGCTAGCCTTATCCTGATAAAAGGAATAGTGTAATGATTATTTGTTCAACATTCACACTTCTACAATAACAATTTATTTTTAGACCAACACCAAAATAGGCCATTATACAATGTGGAATAGTGTTTGAGAGTTGCTCATATCCTTCTTAGTGTTGAAAGTTTCTGGTAATTGTGAGGTAGCATTACAAATATAATATATGCACTCCTTTTTCTGCATAACCTTTCTGAAGAAAGTATTTAAGGTTGGCTAAAATACACTTTATCAACATAACTCATATGTTTGAAGCTTACAGAGGAACATAATTTTCACTACCTTGCCAATAGGAAATGTTGAGAAATTATTAGTTTTGCTGAAATTCTGCTTACAGGTTTGGGGTTCCTTCTTTTTGAAAACTTATTTCTAATCTTAACACAGCATTTTACTGCGTGTCAAGCTATATTTTAAACATCTGCAGAAGAAGGAAAGAAAATGGATTGCTGAAAGACTGAGATATTTTGTTAGTGGTTCTCAGCCTGGGACCCAGATTCAATTCCTTCCTCTGCCTAAAGCAATTTATACTCATGTTTCCCTGTTCCCAGAAGAGCATTCTCACTATCAGGATATTCCTCCTTTTTGGGTGGGATCTGTCAAACTCTCTTGTTAAACCTAATCTAACTCACACAGGAGAATCCTACTTTCTGAATAATATTCAGGGACTGTAGCCACTGCATTAAGCAAGTTAAGATAGCACTACAGTGAAAGAAAAGTCTCATTTCCTCCTCCCCTCCATTATTGCACAATCCCATTAGCATCTTTGTATTTGGACTAGATAAAATGTGACGAGGGAACATAAGACCAGCTTCCTAGACCAAAAGCTAGACACATTTGTAGACACATTTGTAGACACATTACCACCAGGGCAGTGGGTATTGCCTCTCTGTTGCAGTGTTAATATTTTAATGTCAAGAAGTATTTAAGTATAATGTAATTACAGAGTAAGATAGTCAGAAGCTCCTTGTGATTCTAGCTTTGCGCACTCATTTTGGATCTACAATATCATTCAATGATTATGTATTTTGTACATCACACAGAAGGATTAAGATTAGGAAATACAGATGAAGAGGATTAGACCCAGGTCAATGAAACCTAAATACACTTAAGTCCTCTGAATATTTCAATAAATACTTACAGATGATACTATCATGATTAATCATGTCTCCCCACATTACCCAAAACTATTTCATGAGAATTACGAATCTGTGCATAGTTTTCTGAAGAGTGGCGTTCATGAAATTTTTTTGTTTATCCTTAAAACTGAAATAATTCTCAGTCAATTTCATTAGATAAATAATGGCAACCGTTAGAGTTCACCCAAAGTTGATATTTTGTAGTGGACAGAATATGTGTTTCCAACTCCTTTTATCTTTTGGTATGCAAACTGTCTTCTAAGGATCCTGACATTAATAACACTCTCAGACCATAAAACTGAATAACGTTTCAGTTTTCAATGACTGTTCAGTAGTTGTCAGTATATATTTTTTTATATTTTGATAGGCTCAGCTCATTCATTCTGTCACAAGAAAGATCAGTAAGATGTTACTTAAGAAATACTTAATTTTGAAATTAAACTTGAACTATTATAAAGTGAGTAGAAAATATTAAAATAAACTGTCAAATGCATTGTCAGAAACATTCAAAGCCCTCTTTCTTTTGTTAAAATTTTCATAATGGTTACGATTAGTGATTTATCATATATCAACAGACTGAGAAGGTTTTATTATTTCCTAAAATGTAGTTTGGATTCAGGTTCCCAATTTAAGTAAAAAAATTGTTATTTGCCCTAAAAGAATTTAATATTAAAATAGAACAGTACAATTTATGCAGAGCATAACAAACTCTAATTCTCATACTTTTACAAATCTGCATTTTTTTGTTTTTTGTTTTCTTCTTAGGGTATCATTTTGCTTAAAATAATTTAGTGAAAAACCTTAAAACCAACAATATTTTCAAACTCAGAAAATTGAGAATTATCTTATGTTTATCATCTCTTGTGTAGCATGGGAATGTTTTTTAAATTATACGTATGTTTGCTTAAATTTGTTTAGCAGATGTGGGATTAATTATATATGTTGAACAGAGGTGCATCACTTGCTAAAATGATATGCCTAAATGGATGGCCATGTATGTGAGTAAGTAGCTTGATAATGCGTTAAAGAGTGAATGTGGTATGATTATTGATACATAAAACATTTCCCTTTAGATTATCATCTCTAGTGATTCACAAGGTGAGTTGTTGCCCAGTTAGTTGTGCAGTTTCCTGTTTCATACATGGAGTTTACCTCAAAAATATCTTTTCTGGATACTAAATAGTGGCAATATAAACAGATGAGATTAGGTATTTGTCCTCAGGAAAGCAGGAAATTCAGGATATTGAACTAAAACAGCAACAGCAAAAAGCATGAAATTGTGCATTAGGTCATGCAAACAAAGTTAAGTTTATGGTACTCAAGAGAAAATCAACAATAAAACCCATTTCACAAAAAGAAAAGAAGTGACTTTCACTTGTTGCCCATTTCTTCAGGAAAGTGCCAGTAGGTGTTTTTTTCCGGCTTGCCTGCAAGGCAGATGAAAGGCTCTTCAGATTAATTACTGCTCAGTTGTGACAGGCTTGGGAGATGTTTTCTATTCCAGAGCCTACTTTTTTTTTTTTTAATGGTGGTTTTTCTTCATTTCTGTCTGATCTCTGACTCACCACTGTGGAATGAAAAGAAAAGCTTTCTGTGCACTGCCCAGACTGCCACAAATGTTATCCGGATGGAAGCATACAATTAAATATAGGGGTCTTTTTCTTAAGCATTTGTATTCCTGTTTGTAGCAGACCCTCTGCTGAATGGAGAAAGTCCAAGATCTTTCCCAAAGCACCTTGACGTGCAGTGAAATATTGGTATTTGAATTAGAGCCTAATCAGGAGCAGCAGTAAAAGTGACGTGTTTCAGAGCTGCCTTTTTTGTAGCCAATTACTCCAGGCTCCTAGTGTTCATGTCTTCCATGTATTTTCTTTAATTAGCACTTTATTAGTTTGGCTTCAGAGAGATGGTTCTGGAAAAAACTTTCCTGATGCTGCCAAATGGTCACAAGCAGGAGGTGATTAAATTTAGTCTTAAGCAATAGGCATCTGCATGCATTCTTTGAATCTCAGTATGCTTTAAAAAGATGTGTTCCCAATAATTTATGCCCAGAGGGATGTTATGCTGTCAGTAAATGCATGTGAAAAACTGTCTTACATTATTATATTATTATTGCCACTGTCTATATGCTATTCATTTAGATCTATTTTAATAATAGGGTTCTTGACTCCTCCCCACTAAGTTCAAGTTGATTTATGTTAATGGAAAATGAAATATGAAATGCAAGGGCCTAATTTTTGGTTGATTGGAAGCAAAAAAAAGCATCAATTTCTTCTTTATTGCTTCCATTACGAGTAGGTCTGTTGTCTTCATTTTATAACTATTAACCCCAATATTGTCTTCAGAGACAATTATTAAAGAAGACTGCACTAGTCAAAACAGAAAAAGAATTGAATAAACACAGATGATTTAAGAAAACACAGACAGGGTTTTTTTCCTCTATTTATTGAGAAATTGTAAATTCAGCAGATGATGGAGTTGTAAATGCTGTGGGTTTTGTGCACAAATGATATCAAACCCAGTGAAAATTTTTTGTTAAATTAAAGGCTAGAAGACTGGTCAGCCTTTTTGGCCAATTAGATGCCGGCCATGCAGAGTGTCTCCAACAGCAGGGAGCAGGCACTGCACTGTCTGAGCTCTATGCAGAGGCAAGGCAGATCTTCTCCTGAGAGTAAGAGTCTGAGTTTCAGGGTCTCTGCTTGGCATCTGATGCTAGCTATTCCCCTTGTTACAATTGCTCCTCCCTCAAGGGAGTTGTAGTCTGGAGGATGCACAGCAGGACCACGGTGTTGGAATATCCTTTTTGGCAGTTTAATGAAATTTTTGAATGCTACTACAGAAGTTATTGAACACATATTCCTATCTAATTGCAGTGTTGTTCATAAACAGGTGACTCGTAGCTTTGTTAGTTCACGAGCATGAGTTCTGGTTGAAGTTGCTGAAAAGATGATAATTTGTTGGCAATTTACAAGATCAGTCTGGGGGTTCATAGTTATACTATAGCCTGATTGATTTAAATTAATGAAAATACAAAAAGTATGCAAAGGCATTTTAAATCACTTTACTTCTTAAGCCATAACTGAAAGAAATATTTTATTGTAGCTAATAAAATCCATAAACAAATTAAGAACTTGATTCACTATCCTGTACATAAATAGCATGCTTGAATTTAGTAGATTCATTTGTATTTTTCAAGGAGGATGTTCAACATAGATATCAGCAACCTGTTCCAACATACACCTTAAAGAGCCATTTATATCTGTGCTGACAGAGTACAAAATGCTATGGAAGGCTAACCTAAGGGCTTCTTTGCAAACACCTCTGGAATGTAAACCAAAGTAGTTAAAGAAGAATTGTATCTTAACATTAGCCAATAACATTTTGTACTTTACAGGCAACGCCTTAGAAAGAATGGGGAAGCAATAACTGATGGCCAAAGCAGCCAGAAGATACTGTCAGCTTCTATTATACTCATTAAAAAGAAATCTTTTTTTCTCCAGACAGTGTATTTTTGTGAGACTCCACAAAGCACAGTAAAAATACTACACAATGCATTTTTAATATCAGTCAACATTAATTTTGAAAATCTTAAACCTAAGTGCTTATCTGCTTTTCCTGCTATCAGTCTCATATATTGAATGAATTCAGTGACTTGTGTTGTCACATGTCCTGCATTTTCAGCTGGTAGGTGGCAGAACCTCCTTGGAAATGAGCAAGGATTAACATTTAGCTTCATACATCAACAGCACCAAGACTTGTTGATGTTTGACAGGATCACTAGTGCTCTTTTGCTAACAAAAGCTGGTGCTCTCACTAGTGTTCTCATGTCTTACAAGCAAGGCTGCTGCACTCTGTACAACAGGATCCAGAAAAAAACTTGTGAAAAGCAGAAATGTATAGTTTCTGCACCAGCTCTGGTGCTTTTAAAGCTATATAGCATTAAATCTCTTTTGAATTCCAGTTTGTTGGTTTAGAATAGACACTAATTGTATTGTGACAGTTTTTCCCAAATCCAGAAATGAAACCAGTCTAAAACGGCATCTAAATATGTCTTGGGGAGAAAAATAAGTATGCTTTGTAAGAGCCAAGCCAAAACTCCAAATAGCACTTAGAGTACAAAGGTGAGTGTGTCAGGTAAATCATGGGTTTTTAACCTATACATCCTTGTGCAGCATTAGGTAACTCCAGCAACAAACTTGCACTGTAAAAAATTAAGGTGGAATTGTTTTCTTGTGCTGTATGGTCACATTTCTACTGTACAACATGCAAAAACTCTGTGAATGTACACAGTAAAAAAAAACCAACCAAGATATTTTTGCAATGTATGAAAGAACTGGATTCTGACTATTAACCACATTTCTTCTCTGTTCAGTAACAACCATATTATGCATTTTATTCAGTTCAGTTTACAATGATAATCTTTACACTTTCTATTCAGCAAGAAAACCATCTCACTTTCTAGCTAATCATCTGCCTATGTATCTTCTGTCTAGCTGTCATTTTCATTTAAAAATTCTTTCCCTAGATCAGCTTGTGTCACTTCTGTAACAAAAGCAGAAAATATTTCATTGATTGGTGAAATACATCTAATTTTAGGGATAAATAGAGATAAACAGTGCAGAAAACCACAAATAACTCTAGCACAAGAGGAATATGACTTTTTCAGTTCAAAAGGATAAGGCAACATTTATTTTTCAAATTATTAAGCATGTCGGAATTTTACCAAGGCACAAGCTATTTAGCATGAAGAACAAGACTTAGACAGTTCATCTGTGGATTAAGGGTAATGTATAATTGAGTTTTATGTATAGCGTGAGTCACAAAGTATTTTTAAATACTTAGTATTTTAAAACTATGATTTCAGTGTGTTAATGTTTGTGAGTAGTGTGAAAAAATGTTTTGTATAAGTGAAAAAATAGTACTTATGAGTGAAGATGGTAGTTGGTCAGAACAGATCTTTACAGGTTTTTTCTTTCTGATTTTTGTGATTCTGGATTTTGTCTCATTAGTTTTTGTTCTGTTTTGTTTCTCTTTTAAGAGGGAAATTAATTAAATCACATGAGCTTAAAATACGTGAATTAACCTTTCATTAGCTGCTCAAAATCCTGCACTAATAATATAGCATATTATGTGGCATTTAAATGTCACTGACTTACGGAAATAATTTGTGGTTCATATTTCATAGAATGATAGAATCATATCATATGCTGAGTTGGAAGGGATCCATTGCTATCATTGAGTCCAACTCCTGGACCTGCATAGGACACCCCAAGAATCACGACCATGAACTCAGGCTGGTTTAACGTTGTTACCAGTTTCCTAGGAAGCCTGTTCCAGTGCTCAACCACTCTTTGTGTGAAAAGCCTTTTCCTGATATCTAACCTAAACCTCCTCTGACTCAGCTTCATGATACTTCCTTGAGTCCTGTCACTGGTCGTAAGAGTGAAGAAATCTGTAGCTGCCTTTCTGCTTGCCCTCATGAGGATGTTGAAGACCACAATGAGATCTCCCAGTCTCCTCTTCTCCAGGCTGAACAGACCAAGTGACCTCAGCTGCTTCTCATACAGCTTCCCCTCCAGACCTTTCACCATTCTTGTGCCCCTCCTGGGAACACTCTCTGTTGTGGTGCCCAAAAGTGCGCACAGGACTTGAGATGCAGAGCAGAACAGGACGATCGCCTCCCTCAACTGGCTGGTGAGTCTTTGTCTAATGATCCCCAGGACACAGTTGGCCCTCCAGGCTGCCAGGGCACTGCTGACTCATATTCCACTTGCCATTGACCAGGATCCCCAGGTCCCTTTCTGCATTGCTAGTCTCCAGCCTCTCATTCCCTAGTCTATATACACAACCAGGATTGTCCAATTCCAGGTGCAGAATCTGTCACTTTCCCTTGCTGAACTTCATACGATGGGTGGTTGCCCATCTCTCTAATCAACAGCTACTCCAAATTTAGTGTTATTGGCAAACTTACTTAGCATTCCTTCAAGTCCCGCATCCAGGCCATTAATGAAGATGTTGAAGAGAACTGACTCAAGGATGGAGCCCTGTGGAATCCCACTAGTGACCAGATGCCAGTCTGATGTTACCCCGTTCACTATAATCTTTTGTGCCTGACCTGTGAGCCAATTAAAGCTAATGGTGATCTAAATTCTAGCACCACTTAATAACTTTTTTAAGTAGCAATATCAAGTACTTAAACTTGTTCAAAATACTTCAGAAAAAATACTTAACTAAAGTTCAAAGCAAGAATCTAGAAAATTATGGATTTCACTCATTTGAGATGCATTTTTTTCTGTTTAACTAAACAATATAATAGGAATAATTCCTTATTTATTATATATACATAAGATTTGTGCAGTTATGATATTTATCGTCTCCGAAAAGAAGGATGAGAAGTGAAAAAATGAAGTACTTACCATACTTGTATGCATTGTTTAGCTTCTTCTTCTGAGAGTTTGAAGTGATTTGATGGAAATCAGAGTGAAAACTGAGAAATGGAATTCAGAAGTAGCTTCAAGAGTCTTTATTCTTACTATCAAATGCCTCTCAGCATTTTTTAAAAGTTTTTCTTTTTGAAAATGGAAAAATACTGAGAATCTGTTGCTGCTTGCATTTGAAATCACCAATGGAATCTATAATTTTTGTTATTAAACCCAGGATTTTTTTCAATTCAAGAATTTTAATAAAATATTAATTTTATTTAATATAACTAAAAATATTGAAAAATAATGGACCTATTTTATTGTTTCTGAAAAAAGAAAATTTGTATTCCTGTCTATTTTGAAGAATTTTTATTTCTTTCTCATAAGACCAATTTTAAAACCAGAATAAGACTTTATTTCAGCTTATTTTTCACTATGGCTGTGTTAGTTTAAAAAATAAATATGATCACTGGGATTTCAGTAGTACAAATAAGTGGTGTCTGCCAGAAAGTGCAACCAATGGCATCTATTTTTGAATACCATAAAACTACTTCTGATTTGCAGTAGTATATAATACAGAAATGTTAATGTGAAAAATATATTTGAATATATATCAAAAGACATAAAGAAAATTAATTATGAATAATATTTTTTGAAAGCTACAGCATTATCAAATGATCAGTCTTAATGTCTAAAGTCCTTTTTTCAGTTTATGGAGTAGGTCCACTAATAAGAAAGGAAACACAGAACCTTTATATGTGGATTCATTTAAATGAATGCCCAATATTTAACCTTATTTGAATGATTAAGCTCTTCAGTTTGCTTTTATCTTTTTTTTTTTTCTCCTAATGCTATCTTTCTTTTTGTATTTTATCTTTTATTTGTCTCCAGTTCTGACATTAGAGCTTGACTGGTTCTCTAGAAATTCTTTCTTTGGGAATCTATTGTAGAGTGCTTCATTTAGTGACTGTCTCTAAGTTCATCACACTCTTTCTCACCAGGAAACAAGAAAGATGAATAATGCAAGGAGCCAGATGCAGTCAGCAAGTACAGGAGGTAAAACATCACCACCTGGAAGTGAGGCACCTCAGGGCAGCCCAAAAGAATCCACATTTTCACTTTTGAGTAACACCATTACATACACGAAAATTAAAAGAAAGAAAATACTCAAAGCTTATGATGGCAGCAAAGTGGTATTGACTAAAGTGAGAAGCAAGTGGTGATGACCAGAGATTTCAGGTGACATAGAGCAGCAAGCTAAAAATGAGAGATTCAGCAAACATACACAGTACAAGCATGATCATCATCTTATAGGAAAAAAAAATATATGTGTGTGTTAAAAAATGTAACTATCAAAAGAACTATAAGGAAATCCCATCTTATTTGTATGTGGTTGTCCTAGAATTTTATAGAAATCAATGCTGTCTGTATAATATTAAGTGGGAGATTTTCTTTTTTGTTGGAATTTTCTTTGTAAAGAAATGATGCAGAAGCAGAATAACTTTCTGTGTCAGTTTCTGGAGGAAACAGGTAATTAAGATCATCTGACTGAAGAGTGTAAAGCATGTTGTAAAATTGCATACTACTGCGGTTTAATACCCAGAGGTTCTAGATAGATTTGCCCACTGGTGTTTCAAAGACTGCCCTTTTTTACATATAACGTTAAAAATCTTGTCTGATTATTCCACGGTCTGTTTAGCATGGCTTTAGGGACCGTAAACCTGTTTCAGAATGTTTTTCCCATAATAAAACATTTGCAAAATGATCTGAAAATTTTCTATTTCCTTCCCCTCCTCCTCCTCTTCCTTTTTCCTCCTCCTCTTCCTTTTTCCTCCTCCTCTTCCTTTTTCCTCCTCCTCTTCCTTTTTCCTCCTCCTCTTCCTTTTTCGTTCTCCTCCTCCTCTTCCTTTTTTCTCCTTTTCTCTTTTTCAATTTCTGTAACATTACCTCTGAATTTAATGGTTCTTAAAATGAGATGAGTGTTGGATAGGCACTCAGGTAATCTTAATTTAACTCCTGGTTCTGCAACTCCATAACTTGAAATACATTTCTAAAGGTCCAAGCCCCAATCATCTCATCTGTAAAACAGGAGTAATAACTCAGAAATACTTCCTAAATGCTGGCAATTCTTCTTATTTTATTTAAAGAAATTTAGTAATCACATGTGGAATTGCCAGGCAGAATGATCTCTTTGTTATCAAATGGATAAGAAAATAAATGTTTCCTACAGTTCCTTTTATACAAATCATTAAGTCAGAAGCAGGGCATCCCCAAGTGAGTAAAAAGAAAGTAAGCATTCTCCATAAGCATATTTACACTTAAACATGGATAATCCAGTCAAGACATTATTGCTCTTTTCTCCATCACACTTATGTTATATGATAAGCTCACATACCTGAAAGAGCTGTGAAAGAAGGATAAGGGGAAACTGGACTATGGTGTCAGTCTCTTCTCCCAAGTAGCAAGAGATAAGACGTGAAAAAATGGCCTCTAGTTGCACCAGGGGAAGTTTAGATGGTATATAAGGAAAAAAACCCTTCACCAAAAGAGTTATCAAGTACTGGAACAGGCTGAACTGTCAGGAAGAAGTTGAGTCACCATCCTTGCGAGTATTTAAAAGGTGTGTAGATGTGCATGCAGTGGAGTTGAAAATCTGAGAAGCTTCTAGTACCATTTGAAAATGAGGAGTTTACCCAGATGCCTTGCCAAGGTTCAGAAATGATACTCCAGCTCCCCTCCCTGCAACCCCTCCAGTGAGAGAGACAAAAAGCAGAGATTACAGGCTGAGATAAAAGTTTACTGGAAACAGCAATGAGATAAGAAAATGAACAGTAACAGTAATAACAGTGTACAAAACTAGTAACAGTGTACAAAAAAGAGTGTGTTTTACATGCAAAATGATTTCTGACGCGAACCAATATGGTGAAATGGCGAATGGACTCTCCACCACCTTTTCTTCCTGTCCACAAGCCATGCCTCCTTTCATCTTGGAAGTGAGAATACCTTACTTCCACTGCCTAGTGATGACATAAAGTGGTATAGAATAACAATTCAGAGATGCCCACATGGCTCCAAGCTTCACCCACTTATTGCTACTGTGAAAAATTAACCCTGTCATTGATTGAAACCAGGACACCTGACTTGACCCAAAATTCACATTAACTATGCAAACACTCTCTACAGAGTGACATTTATACTCTGATATTCTATTAAATTCTCTCCCCTCTCTCTCTGCAGATTTTGGCTGAAAAAGTAATAGTCAGTAAATTCACTATTTCAGTCAGTCATAGAAAAAGGATCTAATTTTCCTAAAATATTGCTTTTCACACATTGAAAATGCTTTCATTTTAGTTATTGGGAGCTGGAATAGTTTTTCAGCTTTTCTTTTCCTGAAGTGACAAAATATTAAAAATATCTTGTGAAATGCTTTGATGAGAGACAAAAGGTGATAATCTAAACAATGTTTGTGTCAATATTTGGGTATCAGACTTATACAAGGGATATTGTTAGTTGTAAAATGTATCTGTCTCTAGTACAGATCTCTGATACCTTTATAGGTGAAATTAATATATTGATAGAGCATTTTGTGACTTAATTGCAATTCTTCTTGCTCTGTAAAGTTGTAATATATGGAAAATACTGCAGACTTCTATTCCCTGATGACCTATTGAGTATATAAAAAATCGAGAATCCTTGGCTTGCATTTTAATAGCTTGGATCTAACCTACATTTTTCAGGCATTTGGTTGTGTTTTCAAATTGTATAGCAGTGTTTTTAATTGTGACTTAAAAGAGAAGAATAAAATATTGAGCAGTTCAATGCCCATTTTTCACACAGAGCTGTATGTTTTGTGGATAAAAAATGTCATAAAATGACCTAAAACTAGACTTCTAGGTTTCTAAATCTTGTAATTACTAGCACAATTCTGAAAAATGGTTGCAAGCTACTCAGAGAATGGAATCTGACAAAAAAAAAAAAGTAGGTGTTATGAAATGAAGTTTTCTAATTTTTCAAATTTCTATTTTCATGTAAGTTCAAATGTGGTTGGTCCAGCTGAGATTTTCACTGACATCCTGCAGCCAGCTCAGTAGCACAACTGCTATTCTGTCTCACCAAGTTCCACATCTGTTCTTTTCTCTGAGACACTAAATATTTTCTGGTTTTATATCATCATAAAAATCGGACAGACTATTTTTGTAGTGTTTAACATTAATCTTGTTAACATGAACAAATCTTAATATTTTTTAATACATTAAAATATATAGCCAAGAAGTGACAGTAGCACATCCTGTTTTTACTCTTTGTTTTATTGTTACAAGTATATGCTTGTCTTTATTTGATAGATACAATTATTTAAAATCAGATATATGAAATTTTTTGTAAGTTTTCAATTGCCTAGCATTCTCAGTACAGCTCCCATTTGATTAAAGTCTCAAAGATCTCTGTCAGAAGTAGAGGAAAGTAAGTATCTCCTTTAAAGGCTCCATCCTCTGAAGACAGCGAGGCCTGTGCTTACAAAGACTGGGCAAGTATGAGTGAGACCAAGCTAAGCCTTTAATCCTCACACACAGTGAAAAGACAGGTACATCCTGTTCTCTCAAGCTTAGGTATCCCCTAATGGCTTGTAGAGCCCAGTGGTGTGATTACATGCATCTCTTTGTATTTGTGAGGTCCATGTCCCCAAAAGAACCACTCAAGTATCAGGGTTATGAATTATTATTGCTTGTGACTATTGCTGAAATTATCCTATAGTAACCACAGGGAAAGCATGAAAGAGAAACAAGGATGGCCAGCTGACAACAGGGCCAAAGTCAGACATCAAGGATGAGTTTTTCTCCTTCCAACATAAAATTTTTACCTGTAAAATTAAGCAAGGAAGTGTGTGGCTGGAGAAACAGAATTTTATTTTCACCTTGCCTCTGTTTTGCCTCCAACCTATCTGTTTCACAAGGAGTACTTGGCTGAGTATGAGGAAGGGCTCCACACAGGGAGCCAGCTGGTGTGAAGAGCAGTGCAAAGTTGGTTACCATGCGTGGAAGCTGCTGAAGAGCTTTCTTATCTCATAAACTCACACTTTGCCAGGGAAATAAGGTAACGGACTGGACTTTTCCCAAAGAACATAACACTTTCCTTTGGCCTTTATAAATTGAGGGCTGGATGGATGAGCTGTAAGGAAAAGACAGGTCTGTCTTCCATCTGAGAGTGCTGGTGGATGGTAAAACTGTGTCCATGGTCAGAAATTTGGTGTGCTGTTTTCTTAGTAAGAAACATATATGCGTGAATAACAAGATTACCAACCAGTCCATAATAAATTGGCAGTCTCTAGTCCCTGGAGGCAACAGCCAAATGAATATAATTATACTGAGATCCAGAAAATTCTGCAGATATTTTTGACCAAATTCAGAAATGAAATTTGGGCCAAACATCACTGCAGAAAGACCTCCTGTGCTAAACAACATAATCAGTGTGATAAGTTGCAATCTTAACCAGGGCTAGATACTTCACACTGTTTCTGTGTCAAAATGAATTTTATACATATCATCAGAAATATCCAATCAGAAATGAACTGACTTCTTTCCTTTACTAAGGAAAGGCTTCAGAGGTAAAAATGATGCAGCAGCTATGACTCTGTCAAAAGAGAGATAGTTATACAATCTCAAAAAAAAAAAAAAAAAAAGATGGTCTTTTCTTAGTTAATGAAAAGGTCCAGGAAAGTCACACATAGGTCATAAGATCTGTTTAAATATTGACCACAGGTAATGAGGAAAAAATCAATAGACCAATAAACAGGGAGGCAGGGATGAAAGAGGAAACGAAGGGTATGCTAATTCTAGAGATTGGATTTTTTTTTTTTTAAGAGGTGCACCACACATACAGCTGCAGATTCTATACATAGGTATATACATATATATGTTAATGTGATGCCCACCTGGAAGACAAATTAGAAGAAGGATCTGAAAAACTATAGGCCTATCAGCCTGACCTCAGTGCTGGGGAAAGCTATGGAGTAGCTTTGTCTTAACCAACATCACATGGCATGTACATGAAAACCAGGGGATCAGGCCCAGCCAGCATGGGTTTAGGAAGGGTAAGTCCTGCTTGACCAAACTTATCTCTTTGGATGGGGAAAAGGCTGTGGATGTACTCTACCTGGACTTCAGTAAGACCTTTGATACTGTCTGCCAGAACATTCTTCTGACGAAGCTGGCAGCCTATGGATTTTACATGCACATTCTTCAGTGGGTTAAAAACTGGCTAATGGCCAAACACAGAGTGGTGGGGAATGGAGTTATATCCAGTTGGTGGCCGGTCACTTGTGCTGTTCCCCAGGGATCAGTGTAGGGATTAGTACTGTTTAATATCTTTGTCTGGAGAAGGGGATTGAGTGCAGTCTCAGTAAGTTTGCCCACTTTGGGCAGGAGTGTTGATCTACTGGAGGGCAGGAAGGCTCAGTGGAGGGATCCAAACAGGCAGGACTGATGGTCTGAGGCTAATTATATGAGATTCAATAAGGTCAAGTTCTGGGTCCTACACTTCAGCCACAACAACCTCATGCAGCACTACAGGCTGAGGGAAAAGTGGCCGGAGAGCTGTTCAGAAGAAAAAGTTCTTAGGGTGCTAGTTGACAGCCAGCTGAACATGAGCCAGCAGTGTGCCCAGGTGGCCAAGCAGGCCAATGGCATCCTGGCTTGTATCAGAAATAGTGTGATCAGCAGCACTAGGGAAGTGATTGTCCTTCTGTACTCAACAGTGGTTAGGCCACACCTCGAATCCTCAAAAGCTGTGTTCACTTTTGTGTCCCTCACTTCAAGAAAGACATTGAGATGCTGAAGTGTGTCTAGGGAAGGTGGTGAAGGGTCTACTCTAGGGAGTAAGTCATATGATGAGTGGCTGAGGGAGTTGTGCTTGTTTAGCTTAGAGAAGACAAGGTTCAGGGGACACCTTCTCACTTTCTACAACTACCTGAAAGGAGGTTGAGGTTGTAGACAGGTGGGAGTCAGCCTTTTCTTCTTCCAGGCAACTAGTGACAGGACAAGAGGAAATAGCTGCACTAACGGAGGTTAAAGTTAGACATTGGGAAGAATTTCTTCACTGAAAGGGTAGTCAAGCATTGGAACGGGCTGACCAGGGAACTGGTGGAGTGCCCATCCCTGGAAGCGTACTTAGTGCTGTGATTTAGTTGACATGATGGTGTTTGGTCAAAGGCTGGACTCTATTATCTTGAAGGTATTTTCCAACTGTAATGATTCTATGATTCTATGATGTAGTTCACATAATATTTGGTTCAGACTATGAAATAAGAAAAATTAGTGAGCTGGTGCTGGAAGTTGTCAATGGAAGTAATTTGACAGAGTTATACTTTGTACTTTCTCTTAGTACAAACCACTAACTTCCTGCACCATTTGGGTGGATATCTGAGGCATGGAGAAATGTATTGATTTCTATTTGGGGCCAGACCAGCTTCTTGCAGAATGTGATAGCACTATCTATGATACCATGGCTCCTGGAGTAGAGGTTTTTACAGAGAGTATGTGAAAAAAAGGCTGCAGTGTGGCTGGGGGGTGCAAAAATCTGCAGTGGGAAGCCCAGGTGTAAGATTCAAACCCTCAGCCTCTGAACACATAAAGGGAGGACAGAAACTGCAGGAGCAAGGGAACTGCAATACAGACTTTCTTCTACTGGTACCTGCTAGTGCCACGAACTTGACTTTGCACAGAGGGGGAGTTACAAGAGGAAACAGCTGTTAGTTCGTGACAGTGCTCTTCAGAGACATGTACTGTTAAAAATCTCATAGTGAGTCAGAATTTTATTTGTTCAGGGTTGGTTTGGTTATTTCACATGGAAACAGTGGCCCAATAAGTTAGGGTTATCAATGGTGGCGTGAAATCATGCAGAGATATAAAAGAGATATAAAATCAATGGTTTGTATCTGCTAAATTTTTTCATTTTATCTCTTTTTTCAGGGTTGCATTTTGGGTCACAGTAGGTGTAGACCAGCTTTGTGATCAAAATATTGTAGCCTTGGCTCGCAGCAGGTTCTCTCCTCTTTTTCTGAGTTTTCCTGGATGGAGATTTGTTAGAATTGAAACTGTCCATAAAATTGGAACCATTGAAGTAGAAATCATGACATGCACTGTGTAGGCTATCGCACATAGTTCCCAGTAGAATTAATAAGGTTGTGGCCTATGTAAAACATAAAGCTCTTTGTTATATTGTGTACCTTTATGTCCTCATGTGGTTATAAATGCAAACTACTATTTTTCCTTATCAAATTTATTCAGATTTCTTTTCTTAACTAAGATTTTTTAAAAATATAAACTATGTAAAAAATAAAAGCATCACTTATTTTTGCAATCTCTTTGGCAAAACAGTGGTACTATAATAACAATATATAATTCATATTATCCCAAGCATGTAACCATCAAATCCTATTCCACAGAGAACATGCGATGAAACAGTATTCATCTGATACCTAATGATAATCCTATACAAATATTCTGGTGGGTTCTCTGTGACAAGTTTATGATCTTGTTGTGTCTGGTCCAAGTTTCTTGACATTCTGAGTACCCCTTTGGGGAAATATGACATCTTGCGGTAATGTACACTGTGCATGTCAAAAAACATTGCCAATCTGCTTCTGCTACTCCGAGTTATAAAATTGGATGAGCAGGCTGCTCATTTTTTAACATATGCAGGATAGTGATGCTTACAATACCAGCTGGAAAATCAAGTACTTGTACGAAATAGTGCATGGAGACAACAGAACAAGAGAAAGGAAAGAAAAAAAAGAATCAATCTCACGCTCAAATTTTATATATGAAGCAAGCACTAAAAATAGGAGAAAGGAGATCTTTGGTAGTATACTTGAACCTTACAGTCCAAAATAAAATTTATCTGAAATACTTTGGTTTGTGAAAAACATAAAGATTTTTCTATTGCTAGCTTCAGATTTTCACATTTATTAGAGACACCACTCCCATCCCAAAGAAACCACTCTCTCTCCAAAAAAACCTCAAACTATATAAAAACAAAAAGACTACTTAAGACAAAATGAAAATAATAGTAAGAAATAAAATAAGTAGTGAGAAAAATATAAAATAGAATGTGTTCTGGATAGATTCATGAAGTCTTTTTACCAGAGATTCAGAAATAAATTGCTAGACAAGGTAAATAAAATCTTGTAAGTCTTTGGAGTAAGGAAGCCTTTGGAGTAAGTAAGTCTTAGCTCTAGAGGGTTTGATATTTTATCACTGGATCACAAGTTCAGCTCGTTCAGCTAAGGATCAGCTTCAGCTTGCTTATAGTGTAAATTAGGTCGTGAAAAAAGTCTGTCCTGATGTGATTACATTGCTTAGAATATTTCAACAGGCTCTAGAGCTAGTCTAGAGATTTCTATATTTCACAAAACTTACTATCTTATATTGTTATAAGAATATTTAGAAAGAACATGAAAGAGCATTGATATGATGTTTTGGGAATAAAACGACACTTAACTGCATATGATTTCAAGCAGATACTCAATATTTAGATAACAGAAAAGGTCTGAGTAAAATCTTCTGTCTTAAACGGCATATTTTCAGGGTTCTGTTTATAAAAGGACACAAATTACTTCCTGAGTAAAATAGATGCCCTTTGTAAGTCTAATTTTTGGCTATACATTTCTTTTTTTTTTTTTTTGCCTTAAATTAGATCAAGAAAATATAAGCAAAGGAATTAAATGTATAGTGCTAACCATTTGAATTGGATGGAATACTTAGATAAAATGATAGACTGAGTTTGTGCACGTATAGACTTATCTGCCCTGAGTCTTCATTTGTATTGGCTTCTCTCTGTACTGCAGCAGCAATCTCCTTTGCATGGTGTGTGGTGCAAGACCACAGTGTAAGTCAAGCTGTCTAAAGAGAAGGAAAACAAAAGCAAATGGAGCAGGGCATTATATTCCTTCATGTGCTGCTGCTGTTTTTTTGTTTGTCTGTAGTTTTTTTGGCAGTTATTTTTCTTCACAGTAGTTGGTACGGGGCTGTGTTTTGGATTTGTGCTAGAAACAGTGTTGATAACACAGGGATGTTTTTTGCTGAGCTCATATACTGTCAAGGCGTTTTCTGCTTCTTATACTGCACCACCAGCAAGGAGGCTGAGGGTGCAAAAGGAGTTGGGAGGGGACACAGAGAGCAGACTCGAACTGACCCTTTATCTCATCAGTTTTCTCACTTGTACTTTTCTGATTCTCTCTCTGCCCTCACACGGGACTGGGGGGGGCTGTGAGTGAACATCTGTGTGGGATTGTGCTGTAAGCTGAGGCTAAACCATGGCACACCACTAAAAATAAATATTTATTGCAATATTTAATAATAGAGTTTCAAAGTTATGTAGGAAATGTTCAGCATGCCCTGAGCAAGAAACCATCCTCTTCTTTAATTTTAGAATAATAGATTGTCTTTCAGAAAAAAAAAAGTAGTTGCTTTACGCATTCTGAAAACCCAAGAACTTTATTTAGCTCCTAAATGAAGAATTAGGATTCTGATTTAAAAACAAACAAACAAGGAATAACAAGTTTACCAGACATATATAATACATTGTATGTTGCAGAAATCATTCTTCTGAATAGTCAAAACATTTGCTCATCTTATATCGTCTTCTTTGGAAAAACATATATCAGCAAAATAAAATGAAGTTATTGTCATTCAGAGACAGACAATCTAAGTGTATGGGATAATGTACAACCTGGGATAATCTTTTGGACTTATGGTTTTAAAAATTGCACAGCTCTTCATAGGAATATTTGCTCTGCTACGTTGTGCAAAAATACAATAAAATAAAAACCACAAATAATTTTTTTTGTTACCTCTAAATGAATGACTATATACCTATCAAAGACATCGCAAATATTATTCTATCTAAATGGTCATTACAAGACACAGCTTTACGAATCAAGTTGTCTTGTCAGAGTGGGAATAGGATGGATGTTCTAAACAGCAGAGAAATAGTAAAAAATATCCTTTACTTTTCTTTTTTCTTTTTTTTTTTTAATTGATTTATGAAACCAAACATTACACAGTGAGATTCGATGCTGTTGTGTGGAGTAGTTAGACAAATATTGACTCCATATCAAGTTAATATTCCCTACTTCATAATCTGTCAATAGAGTGGTTAGATGTGATGGTCACTGAATCAAAATATGAACATTGATCCTGACTTCACATCAAAGACTGTCTCTGAAAATGAAAGACAATATATAATATGTTATAAAAATATAGTTTCCTTTTTGTTTGTTTGTTTTTCCTCTTATTAGGATGTTTTAAGATAAGAAATATATAGTTTCTTTTTTGTTTTTTTTTTGCGTTTCCTCTTCTTTAGGTGTCTTAAGATAAGAAATAATAACAATGGAACTAAAGACAAAGGAAATATATACAATCATCAGTGGTATTGAAAATTGCTGACTTTAGAAAAATATGGGTGAGTGATTGATTCTAGAATTTAAAAATAAAACCCAAGGATATAATTCAACAGAAATATCAAAATAAAGTAATTAGACAACAGAAAATACTTACAGTTGAAAGAAAATTAGATATGGAAGAGGAAAAAAAGTTTAATATTTAAAAACTTATTTTCAAAGAACTTTAAAACTTCATTTACATTATCTGAAAGCACAAGAAGAATATTAATTATTTTATATTTAAAGACCCATCTTTGAGATGTGTATGGAATGAAATTCACAACATATTATTTGAATAAAAGTGGCTGCACTGGAGAGGTCTACAGATGAGAACTTAGATCTTCCAAGGACTAAAGTAGACAGGATATTGTAGTACAAGATCTGAAATAGGTTCCACAAATCTTTATATTTCTAAAATAGAACAACAAAGTTGTCTCGTGGAGCAGTAAGTTTTCAGGGTTGTCCAGCAACAACCAATGCAATGGCACTTCATGAAATATTTATTGTGGTTTTCCTTGTATTGTGCAAATTGGCCATTAGCCCAATTGAGTCACTTGAGGTAAAGCAAAAGTAGTGATCAAGGACTCTACTGTCAAACAGTATCTTTTTTTTTTTTTCAGGGATAAAGAAAGGAAGTATTATAGTTTAAGGTTTTTGACTCATATGAATATTTTCACTTCAGTGTTTCGAAAATGTTCATGGCAATTTTTTCTTCTTCCTGTGATTAGTTTCAATATTTTTACATAAATATTTGAAGGATGAGATAAAAAAAAAGATCTCAATTAGTAGGATATTTCACTGATGTGAAGTAGCTGTCAGAAGAAAATATGAGGATCTTTATGGTGATATAATATGGAGTTTTGTACATTGTGTTGAAAAGGAGTTAAAGTTTAGTAATTGACTGATAGTTCAATAGATTTCTTGTAAAATGTGAAGTAAAATAAGAACTAGACCTTTCCATTTATAATAGTAAGCTGTTATGAAACCATGAACAAAAATGAATCAAAATCTTATCATTACTTAAAATGCTCTGAGCAATAAATTATTGATTATATAATGAAAATCAGACACAGAATGCTTCTAAATATTAATTTAAGGCTTCTAGGAAATTAATATAATCAAACAATGAAGAATTGGTTCTTGCTTTTTAACGAAAGATGCATAGGTTGACTTTTGTTCTTATTCTGTACTTCAATGCTTAGCAGTAACTCAATCAAATTCTGTTGATGCAGCCTGCAACAGAACAAGATGCATATTGTAAAAAATTGCTGGTATATATGGTCTGACTTAATATGAGTGGTGTAACTTACTGCCTTGAAGCTTAAATGGAATGCAAAACACAGCAGACACTGCATAAACAGGTAAGAAACTTCTAATGTTCATGCATCTTGTAGGACACAAAAAATTTCTTTACAATATCTCACCTACAAAACGGGACATGAAAGATACTGATGCAGTGTCCTGTCAGTCACATATTTTAATTTTATATGTATAATATGCTATATGCATGTATATGGCACATATGCACAAAATATTTGCATATCTGATCCTGTTTTGCTTTCTTGTGGGAAATTTTGCAAGTCATTGTGACTACAGCTGAAAGATTACAGAAATATACTCAGAGAAGGAGAAGAGAATGTATTGAGAGAAAAGGAAGCAAGAGGAAAAACAAAAAAATTCATAATTTTAAGAATGAAAGGGGCTCTTCAAATACTAAAGGCTAGGGAAAAAAGTATATAAAGAGCTAAGATTTTTTTTTTTTCTAACAGCAGTAAAGACATAATTAAAATGTAAAAAGAAGGGCCATGGTCCTTGATCCATCCAATTTTTATAATATCAGCTAATGTCCTATCAGTTTAATAGTTATAGTGTTTTAAACTTCATTAAGAAAAGAGAAATGGTTAATATTCCAAAGGTATAACTTTTCTCAAAAATCACTTTGCATTATGAAATGTATTTTGCTAAAAAATTATACAATAAAACAGAAATTGGAAAGTTTTTCAGTGTGATCAAAGAATTACTGCTCAATTTATTCAATCTGAGATGACTTTTTTCAGAATTTTCTTTTAACAAATCATTGTTTCTCAACTTTTTTTTAATTTTAATATAGAATTTTTAAAAGTTCCCTTTTTTAAAAAAAAAAATAAATTCTAGGTTTTGTCTAATTTAACATCTGTACCTTTCTCATCACTAATAATCTATTTTTGAAGACATAACAGTAATACTGATAATTTTTCCGGTAGGAAAGAAAGCACCTCTTTATGAACAGTCTGGCATTTTCCAAAGCCTGAGAAATAAAATTTTATTTGGCTAATCTTGATATGTCAGGTAAATAATGAAGCACTGTTTCCTAAGTAATTCCGTGGAGAAAACTGTGCCAAAATGATCAGGAGGAAAGAAAGAGTGATTTATGTGGCACAGCTGTCAGCCTTTGAGTTCTGAGGTAAAGGTTCAATAGTTCCTACATTCCAGTTATCTATTTCAGTATACAGTTTTTAATCAAAGGAGTTTCTTGTAGCTGCTGCTTAGGAAGCAATTCTGACTGCTCAAGTTTCACATTCTATTGATGATATCTTAATAAAAACTTAACAGTCCATGAGATAAGAAAGAATTTTATAAGATAATAGGAAAGTAGAGCGTATGACTAATGCCAGGTATCAATGCTTCAGTACCTTTATTATTATTTACAGATACATAAATTACCACTGCTAATAATAATGACAGAAATCTTATTCTATGGTTAATGAACAGCATTTCCAAAGACTGACAGGAAGACTTCTGAATGATCTTGTACTGGGAGATAGTTCTTCATGACCAGTAATTTTGAATGAGCATTGGCAGGTGATGGAAGTTTGGAAGTGTTGTGCCTTGTTGAAGAGGCACAATACCAATGCAAGTGGGATGAGCCCTAGGGTGTGCAGGAGACCAGTGAGCTGTGTTATGTCACTGTGTTCCAGACAGTTATGTTTTATTTTCCGACTTATGAAGAATCCCTTTGATTCGCTAGGTTATTGTAACTCTCTTCATTACTGTTGCACTCTATCTTCGCAACTACTTGTGATTAATTTCTTTTCAGGCACCTAAAACCATTATGTGCTGATTTCTGCATATATGGAAGTTTCAGTTAATGAAGAAGATTACTTTGATTGGTTTCTTTTGCACTTGTCATTTTCACATCTTGTAAGGCTATTCAGCTTCTCTTTAGCATTCTGGGAGAGGTCTTTCAATAAATTTTTAAATGGTACTCTTTTTTTTACATATAATTTATAATATTTTTTTGTCTTCTTATTGAAGACAAACATACGAAACTGTTTTTCTTTATTGGAAATTCAGGACAATAATTTTCTGAAGCTTTTTTTTTTCTATTTTGGGTTTCTTACCACATATGATCTAATTAATTAGGATACAAACTCTCTGAAATTGCATAATTGAATCCAAAACTTAAAATGTGCTTTAAAATCTTAAAATATATTGTCCTTTTATTTAATTTAATTTACATATATGACTCACACAAAATAATAGTTCGATTTCGGAAATTTAATAAAATAGTCTGAGAACTGATTTTTTTTTTCCTCACTTGTTTTTTCATTTTCCATGTGGCTTCTGTACTCTGTAGGATTTCAGATATTTTGTTTAGCTTTATTCTCTCATTACTTATTGTCTATATTTCTATGTTTTGAGATGCTTATAGCTATTTCACAGAATCACAGAATGGCTTAGGTTGGAAGGCACCTTTGTATGTTATTTTGTCCAGCCCCTTCGCTCAAGCAGGGTCACCCATAGTCAGTTGCCTAGGACCTTGTCCAGATAGCTTTTGAGTATCTCCAACAATGAAGACCCTACAATCTGTGAGCCACCCTCATAGTGAAGAAGTGTTTCTTTAGGTGGAACCTCCTGGTTCAGTTCGTACCCACTGCCTCTACATATTTTGAAAGGTGTGCATAAAAAGCAGTAGTGGACAGTAAAGGAAAATACTTGCAAAAATGAGGAAGAAGACAGAAAATAGTACAGATTTAATGCTTTCTGGCAGTTGGAATATCTCTGCAGACTAGATATTCTATCAAACTATCTAAAAGATACATGTCAATTTTAGCACATGATATATAAGGTTCCATTGCATTGCCGGGTGAAGATGTCTGGTTTTGCATACTCTTCTGCATGTTGCTAATTCTAACAGTCAAGGGAACAAGATCAATGAAAAATCCTTAATTTTCAAGATGGATATTAATATTAAATTATTAAAGTGTTTGGTCATGATACAGGCCAATTTTGCAAGAATTAAAATTACACGTTAATGAGTCAGACTCTGCAACTGACTGCCCAGTTTCTTAGGAGAGCGTGCAGACATGCTCCTCTACACTGCTTTACCAAACAGTGTTTTAAATGTCTAGCCACCCCCAGGGCTTGCCCCACTCCCTCTTCAGCCCGGGCATTGCTTCTGCCATCGGGCACTGGATAGGAGGGGGCTCTTCTGGGCGGGAAACCCCTGTGTCGGGAGGTCCTTTTCAGAAGGTGCTTCAGGGTGTGCAAGGGGTGCGTGTGCCCTTGCACTCCCTCAAGGGTTGGCTAGTGAACGGAGGATGAAGAACAGCAGGCAACTCTTTGTGGTTGCATATAACTTTATTTCACTCCAGGGGCAGCAAGACCCATGGAGGGTCCAAGCTTATCAAAGGCAAACAGGGAAGAGCATTTTGTATTTCTGGTCTGTGATTCTTATAGGGGACTCCAGCCAATGGGAAGGGAGGAGAAGGGAGGGGAGAAACCATCTGGGGTGAAGGGCAAGGGAGTTACCAGAATATACCAACTTAGGGGTGTAACAGAACAATATAATACAGAGGTACATAATATAGAAATACATACTAATTACACACCACAACATACATGGAAGTGCTGTGATCCTTACCTTAGAGTTTATTAAATATCATTAAAATTCAGTGTTCCAGAATGTTTTATAACAGCTTTCCTGACCAGCGTAGGGAAGGTTAGAAAATCTCTTTCTGGACTGTTCATGTTTATCTTGTCCAAGAAAACTTTCTTGTTTAGTTATATTTCAGTTCTCTGAGGTGACACAAATGGTTGATATAACAAATATTTCAATATCTAAAGGATATCTGTAGAGTTATCATAAAAAACTCCCTTTGGAATCACCTTGCTCAGGTACAGAGAAGAGAACACGTGCTTTCATTGTCACATCACGGAATCACAGAATGGCTGAGATTGGAGGTAACATCTGGAGATCATCTGGTCCATCCTTCCTGCTAAAGCAGGTTCACGTGAAGCAGGTTGCACAGCACCACATCCAGACAGGTTTTGAATGTCTCCAGAGAAGGAGACTCCACAGCCTCTCTGGGCAATCTGTTCCACTGCTCTGTCACTCTCACAGTAAAAAATTTATGGCACTTATCATTCTGCTCCGGTGATAGTGAGTCACTGAAACACCCACAAGCCACTGCAAATACATTTAATGTGTCTAAAAAATACCAGAATATCAGATTCCAAACTTGTACTGACTCACTTCTGCTCCTAGCTTTTTTTCTGTCATGAAAAAAATTCCTGTCTTGGTTTGCAAAGCATCAGTTCAATTTAATTAGCTGCTAATACAGCACTAGCAATTGTCATGACAATTTTAAAGAGTTGTTGAAAACATCTCTTACTAAGAATCCAAAACAAGTAATTCCTAATATTTCATGTTTTTTTTGAAAATGTTTCATTTTGCAAATGAATGTGTTTCACTACAGAAATAATATAAACATAGGTTCTAACTAAATAAAATAGGATAAAAGGATAGAACCATAGTTAATCACATGTAGAGAGCCATGACAGTGTAAAAATACATTATATTAAATAACCATAAAACCTCCAGAAAATTCAGAGATCAAGAAATAATGCAAGCATGAACTTTTTGTTATTGTATAAAGTGGATATTTTTCAGTATCTTCTCAGATCAAATGTTTGTGAGCTTTCCTCCTCATTCTCTTTTTCATTATTGTTTAACTATTTAAAAGCAATTTTTTCTCTGAATTTGCCACACTTACTATTTATCACATTTACTTGGTGGTGTCTGCCACAGGGTTTGCCAGGAGCAGACATTTGTTTTCTAGTAACTTGATTTTTCGAAGACATCAGAAATGAGAGATAACCTTTAAATAATAATTAATAGAATATTGGGAATGCAAATGCCAGATTAACCAACAAACCATTTATAACAATGAAGCATGAAAAGAGAAGTACCATCAGAAAGAGGTTTACACCACATAGCTACCTATTTTGTTTACCTGAGTTTAGAGGAGGCTTTGATGATCTCAATATACATAATCATAGAATCATAGAATATCCTGAGCTGGAAGTGACCCACAAGGATCATTGAAGTCCGACTGTTGGCCCTGTACAGCACAGCCCCAAGAATCATGTGCCTGAGAGCGTCGTCCAAACTCTTCTTGAACTTTGGCAGGCTTGGTGCTTAAACCACTTTTCTGGAGAGCCTGTTCCAGGGCTCAACCATTTTTTCAAATGCTTTGGTATGTTTCAGAAGGGATGTTTGGTCCATGTCCATAGTTTCTATTGTATCAGTTAAAAATCCTACTACTAGTCTTTCTAGTGCATTGCCCTTTAATCTCAAGCCCATGATCTATTTCCAATATCCATTCTGTCTCAGTTCTGCTATCTTCAGCCTGTTAGTGAGGGTCTCAACTTCTCCCTGAATTCCTGTGACTTTCCATCTTCTGAGCGAGTTACTTCTGGATAAGTCAGAACTTTTCCATCATTTCTAAGGCATCTAGATGCCAGGAAAGCTTAGCATTTTCCATCTTTATGTAAAAGCATCCATATTAATTTTTATCCATCATAGTATTTGAGTGGATCATTACAGTGTGTTCCAGGTTTATGTTGAGATAGATGAGGTGCATCTAAACAGGTATTGCTATAATCTTTAAGTACAAAATGTATTTTAGAATAATGGAGATAGGACATGTATCATAATTAAAGTATCCTACAGCTTCACAGGCCAAGGCATATTGTAACTCACATCTATTTTATTTCAAGTCATCCACTTATACTGCAACTACTGAGAATCTAGACTAGAACCAATAAGTTTAATAATAATAGTGTAGGAAAACACGTATTACAAAAATTGAAATGCTGCATTTGACAGTTGCAGGGGCTTTACCATGAAAATCAGCAGTATGGTAGTCTTTTCTTTTCAGACATTCACCTGATTATATAAACTCATTTCAATCCAAGCTAGGGAAGTGCTCTGCATTTCAACAAGAGTAATTTTCTTGGCAAAGAATAGGTGTGCTGCAGCCTGTATTCCAGGAACACCTGTCCTTTTCAATAAAAGGTCTTCCCTTCTGAATCTGGGCTGCAGAGCCTTTTTTACAGCAGTAGATTTTACACTGTTGATATATTGTTTGAGTTCTTTACTCTCTGTGCATCAGATGGCTATTCCACGGATAAGAATATCATGTTTTCTGTAGAACATTTCTGTTTCAAGAACAGTGAACAGCAAGAATCGAAGCAAATTTCTGTAAGATTAGGTGGGAAAAAAAGAACATAAAATAAAAAAGAAAATCCAAATAAACTTTCTAAAGGCAACAGAAGTTAGTTAATTATTAAAATTATGGCAATGGACCCATGGGTGGATACATCGTCTATGTGTGTATATTAAATCAAACAAGCAACACAACAAAATTGGAATTGGAGATAATATGAAAGAAAAAAATTCCTTTCCACCCGTTTTATTGAGATATAAAATAATGGCAATTTTCAAATGCACCACAAATCTTTCCCACTGAATTAATTTTTCTTTGCTAGTCTAGTAAAATATATAGAGCACACTTTCCAAAGAGATAGTTTCATTAACATCCATGAGCACCATTATTGGGGTATTAAAGAGCATATTTTCAAAAGCAATAGAGACATAGTAACATTAAACACATTTTAACAAGCAAGAAATTGTGAGTAGTAGATGAAAAGTAGAAATGCAACGTTTCAAAATACAGTGAATAAACTAGATATGATTCTTGGTTTTTTATATGAAATTTTTTTTTTTTGTGTGTTCTTAAAGTCTAATATATTTGGTGACAGAAGAAACTTGCAATTTTTGTTGTATTTCCACTGGCTATGTGAGTGGTATACCTCATTCAAGAGAGCATTTTGAGGGCTTTTTTGTTGTTGTTTGTTGTTTTTAGTTAGTTGCTGTTTGTTTTATTTGGGATTTTTGGAGATGTGTGTTTTCTTTGGTTTTATTTTTGTGAGAATTTCTTCCTGTCCTGAATTCTTACCAAAAACATAAACCGATATTTTTAGGTATGCAAAACATCCCTATGAGTTTTGAAATGCTCAGAGACTTCAGTGCTTCTGAGATTGTGATCCTGTCCAAAACCTTGCAGAAAGCAGACATACAGGGTCCTGGGAGCAGATCTGACTACGCACCTCGAGTGTGGACTTAAAAAGATATGCTTACACTGAGCAAAATCCAATTGCCTTACCTTCCCCCAGATGCTTTTGTGCTCTGGACAGGAGCCATTCAGGAGCTACCTTTGATGTGCCACTCTTCTTGCAATTAGTACCAAAGTCTAAAATTCATTTTCAGGGATTTGAAGTTGGTGAAGCATTACTTGAAATTCTAACATCAATACCAAAGCCAGTGTGTTTTTTTATTTCTTTCTTCACAGAAAGAAAGGCTGAAAAAGTCAGCTATAATTAGAGTCTGATTGATCTCAGTAAGAATAAAGTTTGAACGAATTCAATTGTGAATTTGAATGTGAATGTCATCAAGTTTGAAATGGCTACACCTACCTATAGGAGCATAAGACCATAGGATAATTCCAATTGGAAGGCTGCTCAGGAGTTTCCAGTTCTACTTCTAGCTCACAGCAGGACCACTTCTAAGATCTGTCCTGGCTGCTCAAGACTTTTATCCAGGGTCTTGAAACTTCCAGAGCTGGAGACTGCACAGCTTGTCTGTACAGCCTGTCCCACTAATGGGCTGTCCTCAAAGGAAAAAAGCTTTTATTTGCATCCAGTCAGAACTTCTCTTGTTCCAGTTCATGGCAGGTAGTTTTTGTCCTCTCATGGTATATCAGCATCAAGAGCCCATCTGTCTCCTCAATAGTCTCCTCACAGCTGCTGAGGTGCTGCTCTAAGGTGCCCCTGAAGACCTCCCTCCTCCAGGCTGAACCAGACTTAGTCTTTCACCCTCGCCACACAGAACAAGCTCTACTGCTTCTCTCCTCCCTGCTCCCCAGCCTTGGCCTCCCCTACCAATATCTTAGTGGCTCTCTCCTGAATTTATTCCAGTTAGCTGAAGTCTTTCTTGCACTGGGGTCCTGAATACCACTATATTCAGGAGTAGATCTTGGTGCCAGTGTGTGCTCCTTCTGTGTCCTGTCCCTGTTCTGGAGATCTGCCTGGAAAGTACTAGCTTTAATTCTTCACAGCCTGAAAAATGAAAACACTGCTATAATCACATGCTAGTCTGAACACCACATGAACTGGAGCCTCATGCAGCTGACATAAAAAGTTCTGTATAGATGTAGATTTAACCTCTGAGTACCAACATAACCCTTTAGCATTTTTCTTCCCATAAATTGTACAATTGAAATAACAGGATAATAAAGTCAATTAAGTTGATTAAGCATGTAAACCAGTATCTGTATGGGGACTTTAGACATGTTATATTCAAAAGGTTTTTGTGAAGATTGATAGACAGTTTATGCCTGCCTTGGCCCCTCAACTACCTGTTAGTAGGTCTACATGGGAATCCAGAACATCCAGTTCCTTTCAGACAGATTTGCTCAAGTTAGCATTAGCCAACCCAGGTCAAATTCTGGTATGACAAGAGGTACTTGAGCTGTGTAAAGGGGATGCCCCCTGCCATATAACCAAAGCTATAAGATCAAAATATGTCTACCTGTGCTGTGGTATGAGATACAGGATGGGCAGTTTTGAATCCCCTCATGACATTAGTATAAGAATGACATGTGGCTTCATTAGCAACTTTATTTTGCTTGTCAGTATCCCCCAAGCACTGTTTAAACAAAGATAGATTTCTGAAACACCCTCCTCTTTGTTTTACAATACTCTGGGGGCAGAAGGATGTTCAGATTTTTATTCCCATTCACCACTCAGAGCAACAGTGGCACAATCCCATCACAACACCATTGTTTTTTTAGTACTCTCTTGCTCCAAATACTATTTCAATACTGCAAATACTATAATACTATACACTGCAGTACTACGTAGTGTAGTACTAACATCCTGCAGGTCTGTGAGCTTGTCTCTGCCATGTTTTGTGAAACAGCAGAGAACCATCTCTCTCATTAGTGCTGTAACTGTCTCCTTCCCCTTTTTGGGCTGCAGCTGAAAAGAAGGAGGCAAAGAGGTGTAAGAAGAAGTGCCTTCCCAACCATTACCACAGTACATGTCAAGAGAACAGTTGCTGTTCTATGGTTATTCTTCTTCAGAAAACCTGGTCTGAGGACTGAATTAAATACCTTCAGAATCTGTAGTAGACTAAAGGTCATTATTTGACCACCTATCATCCTCTGGTGGTAGTGACGAAAGGCAGATATCTACGGAAAATTTTAAGAAAGGGAGAATTATTTGAAACATTCTTCAGTTATTCCTGATCAGCAAAAAATGCTTCAGGAATTTTCTGAACTGGAAAATACATCTAGAGCACCAAACTTAATAGTCACTTATAGACAATCCTCCATCTGTTTAATGTTTTTTAAAACACACTTATTATTTTTGTTTCCAAAACATCCACTGAAAATGAGATCCACAATTTAATTATGTTTGTTTGATTTAGCTGCCTGTTCCCCAGGCATCCTTCTAGTCTACACTTCTCCAAAATTTCCTGCTGCCATTAGCTATGCAGCTGATGATCACAGAGGAGTAAAAGGCATTTGTAGTGACTGTTAAAACTGAGCATTGGAAGTTATTGCATTTTATCAGTGGGGCGAAAAAAACCCCACAAACCATAAGAAATATTTTTTCTACTTAACTTAGAGTACTGAAGGCATAGAATGCTTAAATAAGAGTGTGAAAACCATCGCAGGTGATGGGGACTCCTGAATTTGGCATGTATTGTTTAACTAATGCTATCAAGCAGTACAGTACGGAGACCTAACTGGGACAGATCACTGCATTTTTTATGCTAAGTCGATATTAGATTCCACAGAAGCACACTTCCACAGAAGTTCAATTTCTGGTAATGCCACTTAAACCCAGAAATTTAAGTGAGGCAGAAAAATGGAATAGCATGTAGTTTACTGTGTTATGGGTCTTTCAATACAACCTGGATGATTTTTTATTTTATGTGGTCATAAAAAAGATCCCATAGCTGTTCTTTGTAGCTGATGGAATTTACTCTGCTCTCCTTGGAAAAATTTTCTCTCCTTTTAACATTAGGCAAGATAGTTCATGTAGCTCAGCTGCTGCTCTCTAATTCCTGAAGGGGAGGTATTTCTTCAGTTCCATATATTTACAGTGCAAAAAAGATTTGCAGTCATTTTTGACACAAAAATATTTTAAATATAGGCTAATGTTATATTTATATTAGAGGTGTGTACCTCTAAATGTTTTCAAAACACCATCAGTGGTTCAGAATACTAGATTATACTGTAATTTTATCAAATGACTGATTATCTCAAAACCATATTTTGAACTGACATTGATGATTGAATCTGGTAAGTCAAATGAAGTGGGTATTTAGCTGTGTCTAACTACAGCTCCCTCATCTTGGATGACATCTCTAAGACAACTTTAAGAGGACTGAGGTCTATGTTATCTTTTTCAGAGCACCACCTGCAGTGGAAAATAAAAAAGACTGCATAATTGCTATCTTGTATAATAATAATTTTCTGTACTGTTTGTTTGTCTTCACTGTGTTCTTTAGAATGTGTTGAGTAACTAACCCTAAAGCAGAACATGGAAACATTGTCAGCTCAGCTATCGAGTTTAATTCTTAAATGAAAAGAATACTTTAATGCCCCGTAGCTTCAAGTTCTGTAGCTTTGAGTCACTTGACCTCACTTCTTGACCACAATCTGAGCAGAGAAATCATCTCAAAGAAGCTGTTTGTATTTTGCAAAAACAATATTTTCGTTAAAGAACCTGTAGTTCTGATTAATTGGCTTTTCTTTAGGAAAAGTTGCTAAAGCAAATATATTTCTCCAAGATCTGCCAAACAGTAAGTCTTGATACTATTCACATTGTCAAATTACACAGAGAACCTATGTCAGCATGTATGTAGAAAAATTTAGATGGCCTCAGCCAGAAATATACTTTACGAAACATGAACCTCCTATTTTTTCTCTATGTACTGATTTACATATAGTATTGATTTTATTGTAATCAAAATATCCTTAGCTCTTCTTAAGGATGTTTGTTATTTGTCTATTGAATATTCATAAAGAAAAATTTTGTTTTCTACCTAGATGCAGTGATATCCTTGTGTAAACAACAGTGTTAGTTTACAAATACAAATGAAAAATAGCCAGAAATTGACAGCTTGAGCACCAGTAAGTATTAACACCCTCCTTGCTAATTGCTGCCATCACAAATTAATAGAAGTATTTTAAATCTCCTGACAGTTGTTATGTAACATTCCGTGGTTAAGGGAACTCAAGTCGGTACATAACAGATGTCATCATTAATATGCAACTACATATGCTTCCAGTGCACAAGTTTTTGTGAGATTTTTTTTCTTTCCATCCTCACTTTTTTTTTATTCTGCTACTTAAAAACAGTTCCTTAAAATTCTTAGTTTCTGCTTTTCTATCCAGGTATTTTAAAATGAACTGTTTTAACCCTTTGCCTTTTTTTCCTGAGAGAGCATGTTTGGACAGTACTCCAAATATATGCTATGTATCTATTCTTAGTAAAACCAGGATTATTTATAGTTCAACAGATTGTATGTCTTTTACTGGGTCTCTTTTCCACCCTTTTTCCTAAGAAACTTTGCAAACAAAATAAAACTCTGAGAAGCAAAGTGATCTGCCACACTGGCTGAATTTCTTTGTCATGGGTTAAAACCTATCTGGAACTTCTGAGTTCTGTTTCTTAGTAATTTTTTTTTTTCTTGAAAATCTTTATGGGTTTCATTTTAATTGAAAGCAACCCTGCACTTACTGTATTGCTTGCCTAAGAACATGAAAAGTCAAAAAAAGCAATACATCTGTCCTCACTTTCCAGTGTAAATAATTAGGTATGGCATTAGAAGGAGAGACCATAAAGAAAAGGTTAGTATAAAACTGTATAGGAACAAGAGATTACTGTTACAGATTTTCTTCATTTTTCACTTCTTCCATTCTTTATATACCTTTTCTCATGCTGTCCCTCTTCATCTCTCCATCCCTTCTTTCCCTATGAGGGAGGAAATATTCAACGTTAGTTTGTGATGGACTCCTTCCACTCCACCCTAAGCTCTTTTCTCTCACTAACCAGGACACCAGGAGTCTAAAACAAGGAAGAGTCTAAAAGTACCTTCATGACGAGGATACACATACCCTCTTTCTCTCTTACAGATCACAGCTCAGTCTCTTCTGTCCCTTTACATCTCTCAACAGTCTCCAACAGGGAATTGATGTCACTTCTCCTGGAAAAAAACAGTTGATGCACATCTGCCTTAGGGACTCGGGACTTATGCCTGAGTCACTGATGGGAATGTGACTGAACATCAGTGAATTGGAGGGGACATCTCCAGAAAGAGAACTGCACATGAGACTTCCACCTTGCACATGGTCACAGGTTCAGAGTCTCTCAGGTCACCAGAGCTGGTCTTTTCTTCTGTCCTGACTGGTTTGGTGAAGACAACATGAGCAGTGTCTTGAAAAAGAGATTAAATTTGCATAAGCTATAATACAGAAATATGGCAGCCACTTCTCTTTCTAAGAGAATCAAATGATTGTTATTAAGGGATAAAAGATTCCATTGAGACAGAACCCAGCCTGACTTACTGCCTGTGGTTATTCTGTTTCATGTGTGCAGGGCTTGTATTTGCTTGCAATACCTCTTGTAACTCTTGTTGATACAATTATCCATCCTGTTACAACTTCTCTGAATGGTGACTCTTTCTTGTACCACATCTTGTTGTCCTGCCACTTCAGTGTCATTGACAAACTTGGTGAATGTGAATTCAAGCCTATCATTGAGATCATTTACAAGGACACTGAACGGCTCCTGGAAAACTCTAATTTCTGCCAGTGGGAATTGAAACTATTCACTACCACCCTTTGAGCTTGGTAGTTTGGATCAGTTTGTACCCAAATAATGGTCCATATATTCATCAGAAAGCTTGAAAATTTGCCTATGAGGTTGTTGTGGGAGACCACAACAAAAACCTTGATGAAAACAAGGCAGATGACATCCACGGCTCTATCCTTATTCATTCAGAAAATTGTTTCATTTCAGAAGGCAATCAGGTTGATCAAGTATGATTTCATCTTAGTAAATTCGAGTCAGCTTCTTCCAGTCACCTTCTCATACTTCATGTTCCTTAGAGGTTCTTCCCTGAGAATCTCTTCATTATTTTTGCCAGTAACTGAAGTAAAGGTGATTGCTTGGAGTTTCTCTGGCCTTTATTTTTTTTTTCTCAATATTTGTAATTGGACAAGATATTTGTCCTTTTCTGATTACTTGGCTTCTCTTGATGCTTGTGGCTTTTCAAAATTGTTTGATATGAATTATTTTGTCACCAGGCCATCCAATACTCACAGCACCCTTGGATACATCATGTCCAGTCTCATGAATTTGCCTATATCTACTTTGTATGGCTGGTCCCTAACTCAAGTCTTCTCTATCAACAATAGTTCACTATTTCCCTTGTTACTGTTCCTTGATGTTAGACAGCTGGGACTGAGAACTGAGGTGAATGAGGCAACTACTGTCTGGGTCCTGGCTGTGACTTGCAAGTCCCATTTACAGTAGACCTAGTCTTCCTTCTATTTTTACTTCATACTAACAATCATTTACAGATAACTTTCATCTTATTCCTTATATATTCCTTATATATTCCTTGTCAGCTTCAGTTGCAGCAGATCCTCTTCTCTCCTCATTGTACTGCTGCATACCCACCTGATATTTCTATGTTGCCCTTTTGGAGTCTTTACATTTTTCCATCTCTCGAGTGTTACATTTTTGCATTGGTAGTGCACTGTTTGCCCAGACTGGCTTCTGGCTGTACCACTCTATTTGTACTGAGGGGAAAGGACTTCACTTGTGCACAGAGAATGCTATTTCAAAATCTGCCTGCATTCTGAAGCCCATTTGCCCTCTAAGGTAGCCTTCTAGGTGTTCTCTCCTCACTGTTTCCTGAGCATGTTGAGATCTGCTCTTCCCAAAGTCTTTATTGAGTCTTTGTCTTCCTCACCCTCAGGATCTTAATCTTCACAAATTTATGACCACATTGCCAAAGCTGTCATTTATATCCAAGTGTCTAAACAAATCTTAGTTATAGTACACAGCTGTTGTAGTAGAGCGCCACTCCTACCTAATAAGTACTTACTGGGATTGGTTTTGGAAATTAACATTGGTGCATTCCAGAAATCTGCCTTGCTTTTGTATTGCTGTGTTGTTTTCCAACAAATGTCATGTTGAAGTCACTGTGAGAACCAGAGCAGACAGGTCTGAACCTACTTTGAGGTGTCTGAAGAGAGCTTAACATACCTCTTCTTCCTGATCCAGTGATCTGTAACAGACACCTATCACAAGATCTCTCTACCATGAGGAAATTCCTCTCATTTGGACCCAAAGGCACCTTGCAGAACACAGATAATCTCTATTTACTCAGACTACTTTTCTGCCTTCCTCCTTTTATCTTTTCTGTCTTTCTAGAATGTCTTGTACCTGCACATTGAAGGAGTTTGTCACACGACCTAACCCATCAAATTTCTTTAATTCTTAAAGCATTGTTACTGTGGAATGGTGTGTGTAATTTTATTTGTTCTAATTTGTTCCTGACAGTGTATGTATTACTGCACATATTTGAGATGATGCGCCAGGTAATCCTGGACTAAACAAGGGTTTAGACCCCCTCAGCTCTGTTTCTCAAATGCTTTCATCCTGTACCCTCTTGGTTCAGAGAAAACTCCCCATGAAATAAAGTTTTAACTATACCTTGTTAAATTAGCCATCCAGTTGGGAAAGATGTCTTGGCAAGAACCTTTGAATTGTCTTCAAAGAGAATCTCATGGTCATGGGGACCAAAGGCCTTCCTGCAGACACGTGCTGATTATATGCTATACTTGCTCCTGCCTATACCCTTGCTTTGCAAAGATTGACAGAAAACATCACAAGCTCCTATTCACCTTAGCTTTAGCCTTTGGAGCTCTGTAGTTCTGCTTGATCTTTTATGGGTCAATCTTTTCCATATCATTGGCATCCACATGGAAGGACAAATAGCTTGAGGAGTTTTGATGTCCTCTCTATGATATGCTGAATTTTAGCTCCTGGCAAGTAGCAAACTTGCCCTGATTGCATGTCATGTCAGCAGGTGGGTGCCTCAGACTCCTGCAGAAAAGTGTGTCTTGTTGCTGATGCTTGCCATTTCTTCTCCTTGGTGGGTATGACCAGTTGAGCAGGAGCATATGGCTTGGTTACCTCTCGCAGTGGATACTGTTTTTCTTCCTATTTGCTGCTGAACTCCCTGCAGGTTTTTCCAGATTTTTTTAGAGGAGGGGAGAACAGATTTCCTGTGGCCAAAGGGCATGAGTTTACATGGTGCCTTGTTCTGCAAGTGACTGTCTTTCTCCTCTTTGAGCGATGCCTTTCATCATCCAATTTCATCACCACTTAGGTATTAACTTGTCCCTGCATAGTCTCTGCTCACATCCTATCAACTCCCTTCTCATCCTTCTTGCAGTTGTGCAACTTGCTGTGTTCTTTCTGCACCTGTTGCCTCTGTAATTCACCAAGGCACACAATCCAGAAGTGAGGATCCCACCCTGCTCAGGCCAGGGAGGAGCACCAGGTCCTACCTGCAGCCCTTTACCTCACTGGTTGCACAATCCCTCAAGAGTTCTGCTGGGGCTGACCTCTCTGATATATGAGGGCAAACTCTATGACAATCCTATGGGCATCCAGAGATCTCATTTCCTCCTTTCTCTCACCATGCAACTCCCAGCTTGTAGCCTGCTAAAGTACACTCATCATTAGGAGAGAGTAGTGCAAGAAAAGCAAGCATTGAGTGCCTGCACATGCCCTGACAGCTGCCAGCTACATCTCTACCAGCCCCCATTTGCTGCACTTTATCTTCCTTCATTCTGCCAGATAAGCAGCTCACAAAAGCTGAGAACAGACATCTCTGACTCTGTGCAGGTGTCACCTGCCCTGACACCCTTCCCTGAAGGTCCTTCTTCATGAGAAAATGAATCCTCCAAACCATCTCCTGGCTGAGGGTCATAGCTTGTGAACAACATTGCAGTTCCATGCTCCTTTTTCCTCTGTCATTCCCACAGAGCATGCAAGCTAAGCACATGTGTCTTTAGCTTTGTGCAAGATTTCTGGAATGCTGAGTTTGTTGTTACTGTATGTAATTCGTGTCAAAATACTTCTGAGCCAAGGTTCACTTATGGCGCAGATTCTGTAGACCAACACAAATCTGCCTCAGCAGCCTTTCTTCAGGCACTGGAGCTTGTTGAGGAGTCCCTGTTTTGTCTGGGAAACTTCTGCCACCTGTAGCGGCCATGCTGAGCATTGGCTCATTACTTTCTTTGGGAACAGCTCTATGCGACTGTTTTTGTTCTTGGGAATGGTTTCTTGTGGCATCCAACAACTAGATCCTTTAGAAAGTCAAAATATATTATTTCCATGATAAGAGATGAGACTCTGAACGTGGTCACAGAATTATGGAATCACAGAACTCTTAGGGCTGGAAGGTGCCTCTGATGATCCTCTAGTCCAGGCCCCCTGCCAGGTGGGTTTTGAATGTCTCCAGTTTTGAATGACTCCATGACCTCCCTATTCAGCCTGTTCCAGTGCTCTACCATTCAATGTAAAGATATTCTTCCTCATGTTGAGGTGAAACTTCTTGTGTTTTAGCTTCTGGCCATTGCTTCTCATCTTGTCTCTATGCACTGCTGAAAAGAGTCTGACATCATCCTCTTGGCATCCAACTTTGACATATTTATATGCAATAATGAGATCCCTGCTAATTCTTCTCTTCTCTAGGCTAAACAGGCTCAGCTTCCTCAGTCTCTCATAACAGAGATGCTCCAGACCACTAATTATCTTTGTGGCCCTCTGCTGGACCCTCTCCAGTAGCTCACTCTTTTCTTGTACTGAAGAGCCCAGGACTGGACACATTACATCAGATGTGGCCTCACTAGGACAGAGTAGAGGGAGAGGACTATGGGCGATGCTGGGGGCTACTTTTTGCCTGAGCATGTGTAGAAGTGAGGCTGTGGCTGGGCATGGTCTGATTCCTGTGGTTGGACAAGGAGAACCTGACCTTTAGGTCATGGTTGATTGTAAACAGTATAGTGTGTTATATAGTTGTAACTGCCTAGGAAGAAGGCAGATATCTTGTAGCCATCTTAGAGAGCAGACCCTCTGCCTGTCTGTGAGACATCTTGCAGGTAAACGTGTCCAGGCCCAGCCAGACACATTGTCTGGGGGCATGGACATGGGGTTTGCTAAGGTAGGTAAGCTAGGCATAGGACACACATAGATGTAGTGAAGATAGCTTAATTTAGGATTAGGCTGTCGAATGAGTGCACACAAGTAGTTAAATAAACACCTGCGAAACTTCATGAAACTATGCCTTCTTGCCATGATTTCTGCCACTCCGACCCCTTGGAACAAAACAGAGGACTACCTGTCTTGACCTTCTGGCCATACTCCTCTCGAGGTACCCCAGGATGTTATTGGCCTTTGTCCTTGCCACCTAGCCTCTGATCCCTGAGTGAGGCCTCCATCTATATCTGATAAACCTCGAGCTTGGTGATGTGCTTGCTGAAACTAACAAGGCCGCCCCATTGCTACTCACCAAACAGGTTACCACAGTAGCAGAGATCTCATAACTCACAACCCTTACATGTCACCTTCCCCAGTGGTTGTATCAAAACTCTTCTACTTCATCTACAATTATTTTAGACTGCATTACAAAACTTTACCAATAATCTATTTGCAATGAGAACATTATAGTTGCAAAAATAAATAATCAGATGTTAAGGAATTCTAAAAGTAAGACAAGTTAGATCGAGGAAGGTTTAATAAATTACTTTTTCATATTTTTTGCAATACATTTTATTTACATTTTTATAATACATTTTTTCTTGCTAATGCTGTATGAGAACATTACTCCTTTCGGGAGCTTTTCTCAACATATTTAAAAACCCTTTAATAAATGCTACAGAACAGTGTTATAGGAGTTCTGACAATGACAGGCAAATAAAGTTTATGAAATACAAAATAGTACTTCAGCCATGCTTTTAATTAAGAGTTAATTAATCATGTAACTGCAAAGCAATTTGGTTTCTAAGAAAAAAACATAAATCATATTTATAACATGCCAAAAAATAAAGGCATCTTAGATAAGACCAGTAAGAGGAAAGAGATGTCTTGACATTAAAAAGTAGAAAAGTATTTTCCCTTTCTTTTCCGCCTTTTGGAAGAATGCTTAACAATGCAAAGATAGAAGATGGAGGGGAAAGCAAGGATTTCATATTTTTAAAAGTATTGTACTCATCAGTTAACTTTCTTCCCTTCTCCTATTTAATTTAGAGCATTTGTTTTAACATCCTACATAAACATTCATTTTCCCAACAGTGTCAACAAGTTGTTCGGAAAGCAATTCAGAATTGATAGATTAAGAATATACTTATTATCAGTGACCACTGAGATGGCCTAAACCACAACTGATATCTCATTGTATGAGTAACCATGCTAATAAATAGATACACATGCAAATAAATTAATTATGCGTATTATGGTGTATTTAAAAAGGAAATGCTCCTTTTTTTCTGCACTTTATCCAACACTTTGAACTTGCTAAGAACACTTAAAACTCATTCTATGTTCCAAAATGGTGTCTCAAATGTAAGTGAGAGAGGCATAAAGAGCTATACCATGGATTCTTTACCTTTGTTCTCTATATCAATATTTTTCTTGATAGGATACTACTTTGACACAGTTTGTAAGTGAACTAAAAAATAAAATTTCCTTTTAAAGAAAAAAAAAGGGCAAACACATTTCTTCACAGAAATATTTCTTCACAGAATACATTCATTATGCTAGGAATCCATCAGAGAAGCATGCAAGCTAGAAGGATGTTTCTTTCAAAAATATGTAACAAACATTTTAATACAATTGCACACTTAAAAAAAAATGAAGAAAGAGTTTGTCTTGGTCTCATAAACCATAATTTTAAGGTCTCATATGTTAATAAGAATTAATTTGTAAAAATTTTAACTTGTGAAATTTTGTGTTACCCTAGATGCTAGTCAAAGCTCCCAAGAAGATTATTAAATGATAAATGGTAAAAGGATACTAAAAAGCAGGGATTTTGCTTTTGAATATGAAATAAATAAACTTTGGAGTGATGCAATTGAAAACCTAGGAGTTTCTAATCTCCTCTATTGTGATTAAAAGATAACAGTGACATAGAGACATAATTCCTCTGAATAGAGTATCACAAATTTACAGGTTAATTGCAGATTGTCCTGAGAAACTGGATGAAAACGCATCTTACAATACTGCACAAAAGCCATTTCTTTTCAATATGTTCTAGTGCAACCTATAGTCTGCTTCATGTTGATTCTGCTGGTTCCACTTTCAGAGTATAAACTCTCTTGAACAAGATAGCACTGTTATGTGTACTGGAAGAAAACGATTCACCTGACTCAGACCTGTGACTTCAAACTCCCTGTTTCTGAAGCTGAATGTTATGAAATCATATCTTATGCTCCAGTATACAATTGATACATCAAAATAGTCCTTCTCACTTGTGTGTAGCTATCTTGACTTCCTCAAAGAGTGAGAAGATGGAAAAGATAAAAGACCTACGTTTGAGCAACAAGAGGCATACAATATTTTTGATGGCCACTAGTTTTCTACTTTCTCACCTCCATTTCTTCACCTCCTTCTCCTGTGCATGTGTACCAGACCACACACGCCCTGAGCACACACACAGATGCCACATGGCCACCTTCTAACATACTGCAACAATTGAGCACAGCAGGAGTTTCACTTCATTGGCTTTCCAGCAGCACAACTTTGTTTATTCTAGTTTTGAAGCTACTGGTGTAGCAAAAAGTCTATACTCTGTCTACCCATAGTACTTATCCATATGGCAATGGCAGAGATTTCCTAATCATACTTCAATCTCTATAGTCAATTTATTTTGCTTTATATTTATGTATTCAGTTAGGGGTTTTAGTATTTTAAAGACTACAGGCTTATTTTGTTTACCCCAAAAGATGTAAAATTTGAAAATTGATTTTACTGCTTTAGATGAAATTGTGATTTTATGCAATAATTTTAATTTTTTTTCTAATTTCACTGTTATTTTAAACCCAAACATTTAAGTGTTTCTGTATTTTGTGNTACATAATTTCAGCATGATCTTGACCTGCATAGAGAAAATATATAGGGACTCCTCAAGCACTAACTACTATGTGAATAAATCATTTCCCATAACAAAATGTGGAGGGAAAAAAAAAAATCTGATGTTAAATTTAATCTGTTCCATATAACTCTGATTTAATATTTTTTGTGTATGGTACTACAGAATATTTGGATCACTTTATCAGCTATGCAGTGCAGAAAATAATTTANTAAAATTTGAAAATTGATTTTACTGCTTTAGATGAAATTGTGATTTTATGCAATAATTTTAATTTTTTTTCTAATTTCACTGTTATTTTAAACCCAAACATTTAAGTGTTTCTGTATTTTGTGAGGAATTTGTGTCTTATGTCTTTCTAAATAGAGCAGTAATTTTTTGAAAGAGCTAGGTGTCATTTAGACAGTCACTTTGAATCTTTATCAACACAGCCTCTTAATCCTAATTGCAATACTCCTGCTATGTCTGTCTTTTTGTTTGCTTTGGAACAGGCTGTCAATNAATGTGGAGGGAAAAAAAAAAATCTGATGTTAAATTTAATCTGTTCCATATAACTCTGATTTAATATTTTTTGTGTATGGTACTACAGAATATTTGGATCACTTTATCAGCTATGCAGTGCAGAAAATAATTTAGGTATTCTGTCCATCCATCCAGACACACCACTATAAACAGAAATATTCTTGTTACTTCAAATCAGATACATGGCATGGAAAAGAACACCTGCTGCTGAAAACAAAGGGCATTTCAAATGTACTGCATAGGAAATAGTCAGCGCTTTCCTAAAACCAGAGCAATTTCCAGTTCATAAAGATCATGGACCTGGGATTTCTCTCAGCTATATTATCCTGTCCCTGCTCAGTGCTGACTTAAAAGGAAACTAAGAATGTGAAATAAAAAGGAATAGTTATGCTGAATGTTATTTAAAAGTAGCAGACACTGCACATGAGGCTATGAAGTTTACTTCTTTCATTTATTTTAAACTCAATTATGCAGATATAAGGAAAGTGCTTAAGGCTGTTACTTGTTTTACTCTCATCGATTTTCAAAGGAGTGAGGCGGTCTAAACTCATTAGAAGCTTTTGGAACTCTAGTTTGTAATCTTCTGTATTATATAGCCCAGAAAATTGGGGCACATTTATTCCCATTAAAAAATAGTTAATGCAGCACACCTGTTGAAGATTTATTCTGTCAAAAACAAAGGAGCAAACATCTCAAAATTCCACATTAATTCCCCAAATAATATTAAATTTCCCCTAGAGAGAAAGTTCTGCTCTTCAATACTAAGTTATGTAAAATATATCTCTTCTATGCTGACCACATGCCACACTGTGTTTGTATCACATTAGATTTAAGACTCAACTTTTCTTTTTTCAGATCAGAGGCCAATGTTTATACTAGTATCTACCATCATAATTTTATAAAATCACCCCTAGAAAGTTTGATTGTCTAAATTCTCAATGTCATAAACCCACCATGTCAGCGTGAGCTTCAAGGTATAACTTAATATGAGGAAAATTAACAATGTTGCTTACAAAATGAGTATTGGCCAGCTTAAATGTCAAGAATAGATTGTCTTTAACAATGTGAAGACACTTTGCAAATTATTTTCGAAGCATACAAAACTATTGTGTAGCTCATTCAGTGTCACATGAAGCAGAATATCTCAGTCCCAGCCCATACCAAAATTCTACTTGATTCTGAGAGATGCCAGCAGTCTGCCAACAGTCATCTCACCTCCCATATTACTACTGCATTTTTCTCTGGTCTCCTTTGCTAGGAGCACTCTTCACTTCAGACAAGACGAGAAATTATACCCTATGGTATTTATACTCTGATTAGAAAGAAAAAGATAGAATTGTTTAAATTTTTTATTATTTTTCTAGCCAATTAACCTCAGAAATGAGTCCTTTTCTTCCTGTAGAATAGCTGTATTTAGGTATTTTTGTAATATATTAGTTGTTTCCTATAATTCTCCAGTGAATAAATCGTTACAAATGCTGTTGTCAGGCCATTCACTTTTTCTCAGTATGCAGGTTTTACATACACAGAATGTTTAATTAATTTTCTGATTAATGGGCTTCTTTTAGTATGCTATTGCCATTTGGAAGCTGTTTTGACAAAACTGCCTTCCTCATTACAGAATTTCTTCTTGTGAAAGGAAGTCAACCATAGCAAATGGGCTTATTGAGTTATCCAGCTCACCAATTATATAGTATAAAATTATTCATCCTGATATAATTTGATCAGGAAAAATCATTTATCTTTAGTAACTGTGTTAAATTAGATATTATTCTGTTGGATAGATGCATTTTTGAAAGTGTCTGTACTTGGAGAACTTTTTTTAATTTACTTGAACACTAAGTTATTGCCTATTTTCTGATTTCACTTTGTTACCCAAAAGGTTAGTTTCTGACTAATTGCTCCATTGAGCCCAATTCATTCAAAGCTTAAAAAGCAACACTTAGCCATTTTAGAGCAAAATGCCAGATTGATACATATCATTGGCAATACAGTTTTGAAAGATCTGATATAAATGTATTTCTCTCTGTTTATAAATCAATTAATTCAAAATCAGTCTTGAAAGTTCAACATTATTCAGTTGTGTGTTTTGCATGTATTTTGGCTCTATTCCAGCAATGTTGCAGTCAACATTGGTAATGAAATTTTAACTCAAATTTTATTCAATCTAACACATTTAAAATTAACCTCACTTTCTATACATTTGCATCTTGTCATTAGCCTACATAATATCTCTTATATAAAGC